>CADCXT010004929.1:1267500-1650000 GCA_902806775.1 Microtus agrestis
TGACCTTGGATTTGCTTTTCTGGGAGGCAGATGCACTCAGGGCGATTAAATTTGACTGATGTGTGTGATGATTTCACTGTGTAGCCTCTTTGCCATAAACACGCCTGTGCACACCCAGTGTCTTTATGACAAGGGCCCACAGATGAGCAAGTGGGAGATTCTGATAAAGCAAAACATCTGAAGAGGGAAAATCTTGGCACCCACACCGTACTTACAGATAGCCCGTGTGATGTGTCCGCTCTAGGGAGGGCTGGCTTAAATACCAAGCTAAGTCAACAGTTTATGAAACCAGCAATGCCGGCCAGATCATTTTCAATGTCAGTTTAAATTATCGGGGAATTGGGTTTTCTGGAACATTTCTTTCTTTCACAACACATATTAGAAGCATAAGCACAGGCTTCTCTCATCTAAACATGAAGTGATTCCCCCGAAACAAAGGGGAGGTAGTGGGAAGTGAAAACTTAGGGGGGGTTAACTCCATATGAGAAAAATGAAACTTATGTCAAACCTTATAAATAAAATCAGTTTAGCTAAAATAAATCTCAATAGAGTAAATGCTGCTAAATTCAGTTTAGTTCATTCTATGTTTTAGCTACTAAGGAGAAAAAGCACCTTTAAAAATAAGAAATTTGAAAAATGGCCACTTTGGGAGACAGAGAAAATGACTCGAAAAGGAGAAGAGAGTGGGAAATTCAAGAAGGAATATCAAATTGTGTGCATGTATAAAAACAACATAAGGAAACTCATTATTATGTACAATCAATATAAGTTAAGAAAACATTAATTTTAATTAAAATTTTAAATTAAAGGACTTTAAAAATAAACACACTTTGATAAGATAGTGGTAGGAATATGAATGTAATTTAAATTTAAATATATAAAACATTAGATACCTCAGAAAACTATCACAAAACAAGCAGCTAACAGTGATTTAGAAGACATGCAAATCATGTTTGAGGTAGCCTAAAGCCGGCCTTAAAGATGGGTAGAGGGCTGGATATCTATGAGGTGTGACTTTATTCTGCATTGTCTGAGATTTCATTAACATGGACCAGTTTTGAATTATTAAGTTCAAAAGGCACTGAAGAATTGGTGTGAAGAGTGTTAGTTCACACTGTGTGTCTGGAATCCTTCACATCGCCAAGTTAAGAATCAGCCCAAGAAGCTGAAAAACTCACAGGGCCAAAGACGAAAGAGGAATAGCCAGGGAAGCAGAGCTGCTGGACTATGGATGTCTGATCAAAGGATGCTAGGTCAGTGGGAACTCATAAAGATGGAAATGACCCAGCATTTGTTTGAGAAGTCAAACAAGTCAGGGTTTCTAATCGACACGATAGAAATAATAAATACACTTTTACTATAAAGAAATAGTCTCTTTTGATGGTAGTCATGTCCTCTTTCTTAAGTGCAAAATGAAATATGCAGACAGATGTTGATTGATGCTCACAAATGGTACATAAGGGTATGACTGGAACATTCCTGGACTTTCAGCTCACACACGGCAGGACTTGCAAAATAAACTAAATGTCTTGATAAGTGTGTTCTAAAATATTCTAATTTTATTTATATTAATAAAATGTGTGTATGTATGTGTGCATGTGTGTGTGAACGTTTATGTGTGTATGTGTTTGTATGTGTGTATGTATATGCTTATGTTAATGTGTGCATATATGTGCATGTGTGTATGTGTTTCTGTGCATATGTGCTTCTGTGTGTATGTGTATATGAGCATCTGTATGTGTTTCTGTGTATGTTGTGCTTCTGTGTGTATGTGGATAGATGTTTGTGTGTGCATATACGTGTGTGTCGGTGTAGGTGTGTATGAGTGTGCATTTGTGTTTCTGTGAATGTATGTGCTTCTGTGTCTGTTAGTGTGTGCATCTGTGTGTGTTTCTCACTTGTGTGTGTGTTGTGTGTGTGTATACTTGAGTGTCACGGCGCACATGTGAAAGACATAAGAGTCTAGTCTCTCCTACTGTATGTTTCTTGGAGGTTGATCTCAAATCAGCGGGCTTGGCAGCTGTCGCCCTCACCAGCTGAGTCCCCTCCTTTGCTTACAATTTTATCTAACTCACTCAAGCTTCCCCATGTAGAAGTTTCTTTCAACTAATACCTTACCAGTAAACTGTGTGCTTACCACAGAGCCAGGCATGAGTCCCACTTGACTCCCAAGTCCGGATTTTTCATCCAGTCCAGCCATCTGAGCTGAAAAGGGCTGTGAAAGGTAAGCGTTGACATTATTTACACTTGTAAAAGATGTGTATCGCCACACTTCTAACGGTGAGCTGTGCACACTCCGCTTTCTCTACCAGACTCTTCTAAGCGCCGTTCTGAATATTTGACTTTAATACGCGGGGAAGAATTCAAGCTGCTTCTTGGTGTGCGTGCGTTTGACGGACTATTCTTCCCCCAGGGTGTTTTCTCCAAATGTTATTTCAGAAAACCTGCTGCAACCAGGCACACAAATCTTGACAGGTTCTCAGCTGCCTGCCACAGATCTGATGTCTTCATCTGGCTCTCTCCCACCCGGAACATGCTTGTAACAGAGCAAAGCTTAAAGGATGTACTCTAAATATTTATCCTAAAGATGCCAGATTCCATTTCAGAATATTTTAACTAGATGGGGTTTTTTTTATTGACTCATGGCAAGTAACCTAAAAGTTGCTTTTCTGTAAGTTGATAAAATTGTTATAATCCTTTCAGTAAATCTCTGATTATTGAAGAAGTGGAAATCATTTTACTTATTCTCTGGTATTTTTAAAATACTCTGGCAATTAAACTGACTAAAACTATTCATCTATTTTCCAGCAGCTTTATTAATTAATTTATTAATTTTATTGGGAAATAAGTATGTTGTTCAACATATAAACAGACTGTTCTTTCTTTTATTAGTTGGTAAGCAAATGCATGAACAGTTGCAATATACTAGTAGTCTTCACACTCTTCAGGTGGTTTTTCCTATGCAGTGTACCCCGAGTGCCATCTGCAGCCACCAAGAGTTCAACGGGGCAGACAAAAAGAAGCATTTTATTTGATTGAAAAAGAAAATTATTCCAGGACAGGCTCCAAAAACCACAGAGAAACCCTGTCTCGAAAAAAGCAAAAATAAAAATAAAAAAATAAAAAAGAAAATTAAAATATAAGAAATATGTTTAATGCTATTATGGTTTGATATAGCTTACCCAACACACCCTAATGCCTTGTGTTAAAATCTTGGTCCCCAGGGCAATGTTCACAGGTGGAGTATTGGGAAGTAACTGGACCATGGAACTTCCCAATGAATTCACTCACCAATGGAGTCATAAGTCAAAAGCATGGGTTGGGAGGAGGTAGAAACATTCAGAAGTGAGATCTAGCTGCATGAAATTATCCAAGTCACTGCAAACATGCTCTGGGGAACTCTATCTTATCCCAAACTCTTCCTTTATTAGTTGTCTTCCTGGCCATGGAGAAGGGGAATGTTTGCTCTCTCAATGTTAGGCCATGATGCTCTACCCCACACAGGCCCAGAAACAAAGGAGCCAGCAGCCATGGATGGAAACTTCTCACACTGTGAACCAATCATCTCCCCTGTAAACTGTTTCTCACCAGCATCTGTCATGGTGACAAAAATGTCTGCCCCAAGAGTCTGTAAAACCTCGTGTTCTTTCCATCACCACAAATATGGCATCCTCTCTTGGGAGGATGCAGGTTTGGTTTTGGGAGCCTGGAGAACAGCAGGACAGAGATGTGCATTCTTAAGTTCATTGTATGAGCATTGCAGTGTTCTCTCAGCACCCCCAGAAAAAAAGTGAGGGTTTTGGGGTCTGGAACTACCGCTGGAGAACAAATAATTTGATGCAAACCTTGAGAAAATGATGCTTTGGATTTGCCAGCAATTCCTTGTGAATTTGTAAGTTTCACTGTTGTTCCCAGTAGATCTGCATTCATGCCACAGGTTCCGAGTAAAGTATCAACTTCTGAACAGATACATTCTGACACCATCAGGCTGAATTCACAATTTGTGTATCACCTAACTATTACAGTAACCAGAGCACACAACTCACCCTGCTCATTCCATCAGGCCCTGGGTGAGAGGGATGTCCGGGAGGCCCTGGGGCACCAGGTTGACCAGGAACACCTGGCTCCCCATCAATTCCCTGAGGACCACGAGGACCCTAGGAAAGAAAACCACTGGACGTTAGAACCACTTTCAAATAGGTGCTCAACAGGAAGCTAAATGCACAGACTTGGAGAAGGCAACCATGGTCATTATAACAGACGATCTAAACACTGTCAATTTCCCCACTGCTCAGGGCTTCTGTCACCGAGACACAGTCTTGATAAGAATTCTATGTGATGTGTTAAATCTTAGAATAATTCAAAAATCGTGTCACCTCAGCATCAGTCTATAATGAGGTTTATTGGATGAGTTTTTCTTGCTTATGTATATTTAATAAACAGTTTCTAAATGTGTCTGTCTGGTATTACAGTTACCTGTGACTGCGCCTGTTTATCCTGGTTTTCACCCTATCTCCTCCTAAAATGCAAAAGCCCTGGATAGAGTTTGGGGGTCTGTTTCATCTTCCAAATTGCATGAGGCTTGCAGAATTTCTGGTACACAGTGGACACTCAATCCTGTGGGTAACATTTGCACACTTCACTCTTCTTTAAGTCTGGCACGTCTTATTTTCCTTCCCACCCAAGTGGTCAGCCAGACGAATGAGACATGAGAGGCCAGTTCTCAGAGAAGTGAACAATGACCCTTCCAGCCAAGCCCCACCCTTTCCCTAACCCGCATTCTGAGGGCAACTTGGGGAACAGCCACGTCCTCAGGTCTGGAAAAGTTCCGTTTCCCAGCTTCATCATTCCCATCAGGCTCGCGCATGCGTGCGTGGTGTGTGTGTGTGTGCATGCGTGTGTGTGTGTGTGTGTGTGTGTGTGTGTGCGCACGCGCACATGCATGCATGCATGTATGTATATCTAAAAATCTTAAGTTCTCATAGGAGAGGAACAAAGAAGTCACAAGATAATTTGAAAGTGGTGAGTGGGTGTTTAATAGTAAAAAAGCTTCTAATTCTTAGCCAAGCGAGTAGCTCTACCTGGCCCACAGTCAGCAACTCAAATGTAAACCCACAATGCAGCCCAGAAGGCTGCACAAGCTGAAGAAGCTGATTGATTGTAATTTGCTGTACTCAAACATCCATATTTTTCTGGAGTTTTCCAAATAACACTTAGGTCTTTAAACTGAGAGAAAAAAAATAGCCTAAGAAATCCAAAGCATGATTTCTTAGAAAAAAAAAAAACATTCTTATATTTGAAAAAATCAGTCCCCTTTTTGCCCCTCACTGGCAAGTCACTACTCTCTCTAGTGCATTATCGGGTTTATTTCCGCTGTCGTCTTTGCCCCCGGATCACAGAGTGTGGCGGGCACCTCTGCTCCAGAACACACAGAGTAGGGCTTAGCTTAGTCAGAGTGCTTTTTCCCCCAAAAGCCAACTGCTCAATAAAACTATTATTATAAACAGAAACTTAACAGAAACAAAATGCTTACTCCCCAAACGTTTCCAAAATAAACAGAAAATTCTATTTGCTTTGTGTATGAATAGAAAGCGATCTGGTTAATAGGATTTCTTGGGATTGTTACTGTATTCGCTGGTTAAGCCTGATCGGATACCAAGCAAGGTCTGGCTTGAAGAGATCCTACATTTTTTGTTGACGTCCAGTTTCTTCTGTATTTTCCTGGAATTCTCTCTAAATATCGCTTGTATGTGTTAGTCTATCAGAACTTGAAAATTAAGTAAATGAACACTTGCGAAAATTTTCTAAGACGAAGTGAATGCGAACAATTTAAGGAGAATAAGAACACAATGTAGACGGTTTAGTGACTAAAAACTAAAAATGAACTAAAATTGGGAATCCATTCAAATGCATATTTTCAATTAAACTTAATCACATAATTTGCGTGTTAAAGTAAATAAATGTTCTGTTTGATCCTTTTCTCCCTTCCCTCAGAAGACGCTCGGCAGCACTCTGCATAAAAGTACTTGCAGACGGCCACCACTAGGTGGCGAACTTTCAACGTCCACATGAAGAAAACAGCGGACACTCTTCAATAACTTTTCCCTGCCTGTCATTTTTAGTCTGTGGTGACACCTGGAGAGCTAAAAGCATTTAAACCACTAATACCAGCGAAGTAGCTCAATAGAACAGCAAAGAAGAGCGCACGAGAGGATGAGAACATGTAATTTAGTCCCCTGATGTGGCCACCACTGGTTGGGGCACTACCATGCACCTGTATGTAATCCACCCACACTGCCAGCTCGATTCTAGAAGCCTTAGCGCTTCATCCTCCGTTTGGTTTAATGTGTGCATGCTTTTAAAGAAAACTAGGCTGTAAGATTTCAGAACGATCTGACCTACAATACATTCCACTCCTACTTATACGTCCAGAGTCATGTGTTGCCTCCTCGCTCATCTCTTCCTTCCATGTATAATATCTCCACAAATGCATATTTGGATACTTAAAATTCCATTGAAAAATAAGTTTTAGTAGCTGCAATTAGAGATAAAAATTAAACAACACAAATGTTTTCCTGACCGAAATAAGGGTTAATGACGGCAACAAAAACGTAATCCAGTTTCTCAATATATGAAACATCTTAGATTTTATGGTGGGTGTAAGAAAGCATACACTTAACAAGAGAAGAATATACCTCGTATGCAAGTAGATAAGGCGAGAACAAGGTTCTACAGTGTGTGTGACGTCATGTTTTAGCTCAAGGGCACACAGCTTTTAGTTCTAACTCATAACCTTTGTTAGAAGTGTTAATTTCTTCCAATTATTAAATCTCTGTAACATCTACACCATGGGAAGGAAAGAATTCTTAGGAAATAAATCTTATCCACCAATAGTTTCTTTTTCCCCTCTGCAGTTGGAAATTTCCACAGCAACCATAAAAACCAGAGTGCAGGTGTTTTACCTTAACTGAACATTCTTGTCATCGTTCTCTCGTGAATGACAGCTTCTGAACGCGACATGATGTATTAACCTTGTTTCTATAACCAGTGTGTCGGCAATTTGACTTTATAAAATCTAAGTGATTGCAGTTGTATTATCTGACTAGTAAGGAGTGGCTAATCATTTTCATGCAATAATTTTCTCTACATTTGGAGAATTGTAAGTTCATTTCGTGATTGGAATTCTTTGTGGCGTTTAGTAGAAATGGCAGAGCAAAAGTGTCCCTGGTACCCTCGCTGCACTCAAAGGAAAAGTGCAAACCAGCACATTGGACAAACATTTGGGAGGTGAGGGAAACAGTCACCAACTTACAGGTCTTCCTTTGGGGCCTCGGTCCCCTCTTGGTCCTTGTGATCCTGGAGGACCCTAAGATACAAAGTATGGTTATGGATATAAACATTTATGAATTTTTAAAGCATTTAATCTATAAAAGAATATTGAAAAAGACACATCACTTTTCCAGTTTAGTGCAGTTGAAGACTGGACAGCAAAGCCTGAGCGAGAGAATGTTCTATAAACAAAAGGGCTGAGTGTTTCAGAGGTGAAGTTCAAAGAGCTGCATAGACATAGGTACCACATAAAGACACTGCGGAACTGAACGTATTGGCATAGCTAGCAATTGCAAATTAAGCGTCATTTTCACAAGCTGGCCGCAATGTAAATCTTTGGCCAGTAAGTTCTAGGTACAAAAAACATAAGAGTTCATGTCTGAAGACTCACGGAAAAGTGCCAGTCCTACATTATCAGTTATCTGGTAGAATATGTGAGTTCAGATTGGCACACAATGCTCCAGACCACTCACTACTGGGCTCTCTGCTGCTGGCAGCTTACTGTTACTTGATGTCCATTCAAACAGTGACAGATTATTGTCTACGGCACACATACATGCATGCATATAAACTCTACTCAAAATTTCTCGAATTCTAAGTGCCACAGTTGCTGCCTTACTAAAAACATTTATTTAAAAATTGTTATTTGTTTCAATTTTTTGTTTTTATTATTTAGATGTCTTCTCATAAAGCAAAGAAAACCAGCCCACCAATCACAATCCCAGAGAACCCAGACAACAAAGAGGACCCTAAGAGAGACATACATAGATTTCATCTACATGAGAAGTAGAAAAAGACAAGATCTCCCGAGTAAATTGGGAGCATGGGGACCTTGGGAGAGGGAGGGGAGAGCAGAGAAAAATGTAGACCTCAATAAAAATCAATTAATAAAATAAAAAAATGATGTTTTCCAGACTGGCCCTGAATCCCCTTCGTTCAAGGGTTCTTATGTCTCAGACTCCTGAAAAACTGGACCTATATATCCTGTTGCCATGCCTTGCTCAACAACACTAAGTAAAAGCAGAAACTTCCAAAGGAAAATGAGTCTGTTAGAATTATGTTATCATTTTATTTCAGGATATCTGATGCGTTTCAATGTTTAAATGTTTTTGTGTGTGTGTGTGTGTGTGTGTGTGTATGTATCCTGAGAATGCTATTGATAGTCCAAACCTGAGATAAATAACCTTTATGCAAAGTCAGGAATCTGTCATGTTGCTATATAGTTCCTCAAATTCTACTGTAACATTATTTAAGGAAATAAATCTCTCTTAATTAGTAAGCACACAATGACGCTCTCATGTCAAGAAGAAGGTCAGTCTAAAATCAACAGCGCAAACATAGATAGTTTCTCCTTCCACCAACAGCAAGGCTAATACATAAGAAAAAATGGTTTTCAGTTCAAAAATGAACTGACCCTTGTGTGCCATAAAATGCTAACTCTGAAGCTGATTTAAAGTAAAACGTTTTGGGATGTCAAGCATCCTTTTGTGCTCTGCTGTTGTATTATATGTATTATATCATGTTTGACTATCAATAAACATGCTCAGTATTATCCATCCATCGATCGAGGGGCACTTAGGTTGTTTCCAGGTTCTGGCTATGACAAACAAAGCTGCGATGAACATAGTTGAGCACATGTCCTTGTGGTACAATTGAGCATCCTTTGGATATATACCCAGAAGTAGTATTACTGGGTTTTGAGGAAGTCTGTTTTCTAATTTTCTGAGAAATCTCCACACTGACATCCAAAGGAGCTGTACCAGCTTGTATTCCCACCAGCAATGCAAGAGTGTTCCCTTTTCCCCACAATCTCTCCAGCATAAGTTGTCATCAGTGTTTTTGATCTTACAAAATAGAGTACTACATGACACAAAAAAATAAAGACATTTTGAAGTTTGCAGGCAAATGAATGGATCTAGAGTGAGGTAACGCAGACCCAGAAAGACAATTATCATATGTACTCACTCATAAGTGGTTTTTAATCATAAAACAAAGAAAACCAGCCTACAAATCACAATCACAGCAAACCTAGACAACAATGAGGACCCAAAGAGAGACATATATAGATCTAATCTACATGGGAAGTAGAAAAATATAAGATCTCCTGAGTAAATTGGGAGCATGGGGACCATGGGAGATGGTTGAAGGGGAGGGGAGAAGCAGGGAGGGGAGCAGAGAAAAATATAAAACTCAATAAAAACAATAGATGCTCAGTATTCACAACAAATACTGGAGGAAAACACTTACTGCAGGTCCTGGACGACCGCGTATGCCCGTTACCTAAACACCAAACAAGAAAATTATGAAGATAAAGTTTATAGAGACTTGGAAAACTCAACAATCTAATGAATAAGAACAAAAGCTGGATGGAATCTTTTAAAGGATGTGCCCAACTAGTTGCACCCATGTGGAACTTTAATACAGAAATATAGTGTTTGCATGGAAATTGATACTGTTTTGATACAATAAATTCACATTGATACAATACATTCACATTGAAGACAGGGGCTCTATGCCAAATCTTCACTCTCAGGGCAGCTATGTGACCTTGAACTAACTGCTTGTTCTCTCTATAATAAGTTTCTTTAAATGGAAATTTATATGCAGACTGAAACGCAAAATGGTGTGCGTGAAACAATCTCACAGAATTATGTGGCATGAAAAAGTTAGTCAGATATTTAGAATCTAAGACACATCAAATGTGAATAGGGGAAACTATAAGAAATGCATACTTTGGGGTAAATTGAGAAAATAGGGTTTTCTACCTTATTACTATAACTCTAGGTGGTACCTATTGCTACCTAATAATTAATGAGTGTAATCTTTTCACTTAACAGGTCAATGAAAGCTGCTATAAAATCTATGGTTTGAAATGATAGCAATTTTGTCATATCCGTGGTGTACCTTCTGGTCACCACAAGGATAATGATGTCCTGAGAATTCTGAATTAATGTGGAATTTTGATCAGGATCAAGGAATGACACACTTCCAAAAGTGCGGAACACCATTAGATACAATTCAATACACTTAATATTATAAGAACATGATTTTTTGTGTTGTCAGTCATGTGAATATAAAATTTAATGTTATAAAGCATACATATTATATCAAATACTGTATTCTGTCTTGTGCATGTTATATTAAACATTTTCATTATAAAATAACTTCCTTTTTGAAAGAAAACAGTAATATATGACTTCTATAGTTACGCTTGAAAATAGTACATGTATTGTTTTATGTATAAAGAATATATACTTACAACAGGCACGAGTCCTGGTTCTCCTTTTTGTCCCTAGAAAGATTTTTTTAAAAAAAGAAGAAACCAATTAATAAAATATAGCTTATTTGGAGTAATAACTTGTCAAACTAGTCTACAGAAATATTGAGAATGTGGATAAAATGCTAGCAATGCGAACGAAGTTAACGTTCCATGATCAAGGCAGTTGGTCAGACATTCTTTGTGAAGACAACTTTTACAGAGATGAAGTCCATGAAAGAAATGGAGCACATGAAACGAGAAGGGAGAAAACCTTCATTTTACCTCATTTTTCATAACACCGATATCAGAAAGTTGATTAGAATAAGAAAGAGCCAGGGGGGAAGAAGTAAAGACAGAGAGTCACTGGGACATTTCCCCATAGAGTAAAACCACAGAAGAAACCCAGAGAGCCATGCGTTTGAGTTTCCCATACGTCCGAAGTTCCAGGGTATCGTCATCGACAGAAACCATTCTTGCCCCTTGTGTTCCTTCCATAGACTTCATGGCGAACATCAAAAGTTACAGATGCTCGCCTCTCATCAGAAGAGAAAGCACGGTTGTTCTAATGTGTGCTTCTCAATCTCTGAGGGAAACGTTGGGAAAAGTCAATTGCATAGCAAGAGACTGCAATGTCAATTTATGACCGTCAGTGAAGGAGCAACAAGGAAACTAGACACCAATAAAATCTAGGTCACCAAATCCTATACTCCAAAGGGGAAAATCTAATTATATCTTTCCAATATTACCTCACACATGGAAAACTGGTGAAACTTTAAAACTGATAATTTCAATGATCATCATGACAGACTCAGAAGCAGGACATACAATACAGTGATCACATCGGTTGGTCTGAGTCTGGAGCAGGTAATGAAGTAGAGTAGGGACGTGGTCCTAGAGCAGAGGTAGTGACTAGGGAAACAGTTATGACTACTGCTGTCCTCACAGTCAAGAAGGTCTTCTCCAAGAAAACATGTTAAGGTCATGAAGATGAAGGAGGGAGAAGAAGGCAAGCTTTGGGAAAAAATTAATTTATTTTGGATCAATTAATTATCCTCCCATGGAGAGACCAATTCATTAAAGTAGAACTCCTCTGGCTTTCTCACCTTTCCCTTCCTCCTTCTTCCTTCCTGTCTTTCCTTTTTCCTTTTCCTTGATCGTCCCCTGACCACAAATGTACGTCAAGTTTCTAAGGCACATGAACTATTTACTAAGTACAATGATTAATAAAAGGGTGGAAACAGCAGAACGTGTTCCAAAACTCCTAATGTAGTTCACAGCTTTCTGACAGGAACGGGAAGTTGACTAAAACTAGCTCAGTGGTCGAAGGCTTGTCCAGTATATGGAAATCCCTGACTCTCCCACGCTGAAGACAGAAGAGACAAACGAACTGCAGAACCAATAGGTTAGTGGCCTCTGTAACTCTTAGCAGTCAAGGAACTGTGTTCATTCAGTCTCCGTGTATTTCAGGTTACCTTACACTCCACTCCAAGCTTCCAGACATTTCAAAGCACAGTTCTGTGTGGATCGTCCCAGAAAGAGCTTTGCTTGCGGAAAAGAAACAATACAAAGTAAAACTCACCTTCCTTCCTCTACCTACAAAAAGAAAAGAATAAACATATCACTTTATGGAGCAATGACTATGAAAAACACGCAGCATATATGCTTTCAATGGTTTATTTCTTATAGATATAGATTTCAACACAGACAGGTTATCTCTGCACGAATATGGCAGAGTGCAAAAACTGCCTTGAAACAATTCTAACAAAGGACATTGCACATATATTTGGATTATCCTCATGTGATCAAAATTTTCTTCACAATATTTACGATGATTCTAGTGTTAGCAAAGTCTATTCATTTTATCATAAATTATGTCTAGAGTTGTCTGTTGTTTTTAATACTTTAAAAGAGTCAAGAGGTTTAGTTCAAATGCAAATTGTATTGAACGTCCAACTCTGCAATGGAAATCTGTAACCCACGTCATGTCCTCTGTCCTGTGTTTCCCGGTCTCTGCCAAGCCCTGTGCCATTAGAAGCCATTATATATTATTTTCATTATATATTTGTTTCATGTATATAATCCTCATAGATAAGGAAATGATATCAGGTACCTAATTTTTTCCTTATTCTCCTATCCTTGTCTGCATATGGCAATAGATAGTTACATCACACAAATCTTTGCATAATTTGTCTTCCTGTTTGCTTTTCAAATCAGGATCTCATCACGTGAATCCAGTACAGTCTATTTACCAGCAATAGTTTCCCCACAATTAATTATTTGGATTGTTTCTGGATTTTTTTTCTAATTACTAAAGATAGCTTATTACCCTGCCATAATATTTTGAAAAATGGAACTGAGAGAAATATAGAAATTGGGATAATTTGGGGTTTTGATGGACTAGCCAAGAACCATGTCAACTATTATAAGTGATGTGAAAAGAATAAATATGACCACCTGTAAGCATATTTATAAGACAAATTTCCTTAAACTCTTTGGGCCAATGAATAGATAATTATAATTTGACATGTTATCAATATACCACCTCCTGAGGTTGCAGCCGCTTGATCATCCTGTAGTCAGTGAACAAAACTCAGAACAATAGCTGGTGATACAGTGTGCTAACAAACACCACCATATTGTTCAATTTGCTAGATGATACAATATGACTGATTCCCAATTTTGATTTTGAGGAATCTGACAGGTATCAGAGTCAAATTTCCTTTAAATAAATATGTCATTTCTTCTCCTATTTTTTGTTATTGAAATTTTATTATTTGTAGCTGAAATTTCTTTCTATTTAAAACATTGTCATCCTTTGTGACTTGAATTACAAATTTACTTTATTGCTTGCATGCCAGAGTGTTGTAGAATACTGTTTTGAGGTGTGTTGCTTTTGTTCGTGCTTCATTTGTTTAACTCTGCAAAGCTGTGATGCTTTGCCTGCCTAAAACACCTGATGGTCTAATAAAGAGCTGAACGGCCAAAAGCGAGGCAGGAGCAAGGATAGGCGGGGCTGACAGGAAGAGAGAATAAATAGGAGGAGAAATCTGGGAAGAAAAGGAGGAGCAAGAGAACAAAGAGAGGAGGACATCAGGAGCCAGCCACAGGGCAAGAGTGAAAGTAAGATATACAGATGCAAGAAAAGGAAAAGGCCCAGAGGCAAAACATGGTTGGGATAATTTAAGTTAAGAAAAGCTGGCAAGAAACAAGGCAAGCTAAGACTGGGAATTATAAGTAAAAATAGTCTCTGTGTGTGTGTAATTATTTGGGAACTGAGTGGCCGTCCCCCCAAAAGAAAGAGTAAAAGGGAAAAAACAAACAAACGTTTGTTTTTATTTTGTTTTCCTTGTTTGTTTGCATGCTGGGAAATGAACCTAAGGCCTCACTCATGAGGTCTGAATACTTTACCGCGGGACTTGACCAGAGCCTGAGAAAAAGCCTTCTACGTTTTGGGATTACAAAAGAAATCTGTTATTTTTGACATGAGTAGAATTCCCTTTGATCTCATATTCTGTCAACTATTTGTGCTTTGCACTGCTTTAAAATGTGTGATTGTTGTGAATCTACGATTTGTCTAAAATTCAGCCATTCTAGAGGTCTTATGATAATTAATATTCATGATAAGAATACAATAGAATACTCACAGTTTTAAGCCTTTGCTTATCTATTATAACTTCACCAGCTATTTCTTCTGTGTTTTATCTTAACTAGAGATATTTGTTATGGCCATGAATGAAATATGTTTATTCTCATTATTTACATTATAACGCAACTATTTTACAGAACACATCAATACATTTCTGCTGGTTAATTTTATGCTATACTGCCTTATGGTAATTTTCTACTCAGTTTCCTTAGGTTTTATAAATGCACACTTTTGTTTTTTTGTGGAAATGTTTATTGTCTTCAAAGAGCATGTCTAGAGTGGCTACTGACTGTACATTACCAGTTATACAAAATGCATGAGGGAAAAATGATAATTTTCAAATTTCTGCTCGGTTTTCCCAAGTAGCAAAAAGGGTTTGCCCAGGTTCTGTTAGTGCTGCAGGCAGTTTTCATCAATTACGGCATGGTTTTCTCTGCTCTATTGTCTTAGCTTCTTTGGAGACTTTTCAATTATATGCATATCTTCTACATAGAGCCTGCCTTTTGATATGTTTAATTCTTCTTGATTAATTTATTATTTTTCTCTTCTCATGGATGTCATCCCTACCTCTTCTCTAATTTGTGCACAATCCCCTCATTGTTCAATTTCCTAGCTCATCTTTCCGTTGCTTTCCCTATTGCTTTCACATCACCGCACATGGATCCCGATGAAAGGGTTTTTCTCTTAGACACAACTATGACTTTCCTAGGTTTCGACCTGGAGGTACATCTTAGTACTTAGTATGCCTTATTTATACATAAAGCACCCAGCACTCAGAAAGCTATAGAAATGCTGAGATTATTGTAAGCACAATTTGGTATGGGTTAATTTTCTTTGGATTTGATGCCTGGTCCTTAGATCTTTTCTAGCCTTGAACTCAGTCTGTAGCTCAGGCTGACTTTGAACCCTTGACCCTCCTACGTCACATTCCAACTCCTCAATTAAAGGCAAATGCCACTGTATTCAGCTCCATAAATTTTACCTGGTCTATGACCACACATATGCCAGTGTGGTTTTGCCTCATAAATATAGCTGATAACAGTTACCCTTACTTCATGCCTCATTAGTATAAGTCTGTAGCCATCATTGCCACTACTTCTCTCGGAAGGAGTTGCGCTTTCATGCACTGATTAGCGGCAGGAAGTTAGCAATTTTGCTCTCCGACATTTGCTGACACACTCCCACGTGCTATTTCTTTATCCCCATGGTTTAATTGTACTGATTCCTGCGCCGCTATGAAATTAGATCTGCTTCCAGGAGCTTCTTTGTCTTTATCATTCTACGACGTGTGTTTATCATACCGTACAAATTTGAGTTTAAGTATTGATCTTAGGTGCATTGTTTCTGATAAATACTATCCAAGATGAAAAGATATAAGTGGCTGTCTAATATGTCCATGTATGTACTGTTGAATACGTCATCATATTTTTGTTGTCAAATGGGATTTGTGAAAAGCAAAAGGAAACCTTGCTAATATTTTGACAATGGCAGTACAAGGAATAAAACAAACAACTTAAAAGCTTAATGTTGTTGTTGGGGCTGGAGAGATGGCTCAGTGCTTAAGAGCGCCGCCTGCTCTTCCAAAGGTCCTGAGTTCAATTCCCAGCAACCACATGGTGGCTCACAACCATCTGTAATGAGATCTGTGCCCTCTTCTGGCCTGCAGACAGAGCACTGAGAATACTGTATACATAATAAATAAATAAATAAAGCTGAATGTTGGCCTTATGTAACTCATTAAAATATGAAAATGTAATGCATGCCTGCCTCTTTGATTAATAATCAAATTGATATATATATATCAATTACACTTAAATACATTTTTAAAAAACCTTTTTAAACCCCTGAATTATTATCCTTCCTTTCTCCAAGAACTTGTTACCATTTCTTTCCATTACATCGTTCACACTAATCATGCCTTGGATTTTTGAGGTGATGTAAGATAAATTGCTAGATCAGTAAATTATATTATGAATAATTATCATATTCTATAGGGTGAAGCTTGTACCGGAGGCAATAAATATGTGTTCTGCATTTTCCCTTGGATATTAAACAATGAAAGTCCACAAAGTATCTTGGAGGGACCTTTTGTATACAAAATAACAACAGCCACCTATAATGCACAATCGTCCTCTAATTAGATATAACCATTTAAAACATGGTCCTCTGATAGTTAAGAAAACAAGAAATCATTGTGTATCTATTTCTATATATTAATCAGCCTCAGGAGGGAAAACCAGGTTCTCTACTTGCTCCATGAGTTTCATTACACACACACACACACACACACATATATATTAGTTTACTGATTTCAAAGTCATTAGCCCCTGAGGTCACCGAGTTAGTTGCTGTGATTATTCTTTCAGGTTGTTGAACTGTGAAGGCAATAATTACTCTGAAATAAAGCCATGGACTCGATTCTGAAACAGCTGTGAGCATGCTTACCGAAATTAGTGTCTGCACCTCCAGGGGTTTGTGGGCATACTGGACAGCACTCTCCAGCAGGTGTTATAGGATTGGCACAGCTGAGCATTTCTGGGCACTCTATCTTGTCACAAAGAATGGCACCATTGTCACAGACACAGATCTGGCATGCAGAAGGTTTCCAAATGTCTCTATTTAAATACATCTGGCCACCTTGAGTACAGGCCACTTCTTCATCATATTCATCTGAAATAAAAAAGAAAAGATGATAGTAATCTCAAATTTCATAATTTGTGGAATGTTTAAGATAATGAAGTATCATTTTGGTCTTAAAAATTCTAATAAGTAATCTCCTAGGGTTTGAGACCTAGCTGAGTCAGGAAAGCCCCTGTTGTGCAGGCATGGGGAGCTGCTGGGTTTAGATTCCCAGCACCCATATAAAAGACTGAGCAAGTGTAGTCAAGTATGTCTGCAACCCAGTAATGGCAAAATTTCCCAGAGCTACCTAACCACTCAACCCAGCCAACTTCAGGGAGAGATTCAGTCTCAAAACACAGATAGAAAGCAGTTGTGGGAGGTACCACTCACAGAGGGAAGGAGGAGGAGGATGAAGGGGGTTGGGGAGAGAAGAAAAGGGACTAATCTCTGTAGGAGACAAAATACAGATGGATTTATTCATATAAAACAGTGAGTATCTGTTCATCATGTAAAGATGAATGAAAGACGTGTCCCCCTAACAGATGACAAAGAAAAACATGATCCAAAGTAAGTACGCCATTTCACCAAGGAATGCTCCTCACAAGACTTTACTTTCAAAATTATGAGTAATTGTGCATAATACAGTTTGTTAAAGAAGAACAGAAAGAAACAACCTGAAAATAGAGAGCAAAAAGGCTTTTGAGAGGGAATGAGTAACTTCAGTCCGTGTGGACCCTAGATGACTTTGTACTTCCTGGAGATTTTATACAAGTAAATCTCAATCTCAAAAGAGTTGAAGCAGATTCGTGTGCTGAGAGAAACTCCCAGAGAACAGCATACGGAATTCTGGGAATTGTTTTAAACCCGAATTGAAAATGAAAGAACCATTTCCTATCTCTTGCATTACGTTTCCTAAAACCGTGCCAAACTGAGGGTATTTGTTTTTCAAATTGTAACAGAAACACAAAACTCATACAGATAATGAAAGGCTTTTCTTTACATTGAAATCAATTCATCAAAGTCATAGCAAAAATAATATAGTAGGTTTTATGTAATTGTATTAATTACCTTTCTATATTTAGATGGAAGTTTTTTTTTTGTTTGGTTGGGTTTTTGTTTGTTCATTTGTTTGTGTTTGTTTGTTTGTTTCCAAGACAGGTCTCTCTATAGCTTTGGAGCCTGTCCTGGAACTCATTTTGTAAACCAGGCTGGCCTCGAACTCACCGAGATCTGCCTGTCTCTGACTACCAAGAGCTGGTATTAAAGGCTTGCGCTACCACGACCCAGCTGATAAGTTATTCTTAATATTGAGAAATATGTACACATGTGTACATGTGACGCAACAACAGACTTAGTTAACTTGACAGAATACACGGATTATATGATTAGCTTCAATAAGAGGCCAACCTGTGCATAATAGAACACAGATAGGACCATAGCATAGTTCTAAATACTCAGGAACTTCTCAGCCCCTAGCACCCGAACTCCTCCATATGGCAATGGCAGTTGCTTTCTGGTCTGCACAAATTATGCTGTTGCCTGGTTCCTAGATCCCAGTTCCTTCAGTTTTCCTGTATCTCCATGGCTATACAGGGTACAGCTACCAAGGGTTTTTCTTCAGAATCCCACCCCATGTGGCTTTCTTCAACAAGGAGACAATCTGTTCCCTTGTTTAGACCCAGCTTCCCTCTAGGAACTTCCTGCAACAACCTCGCAAAGGAAAATGGGCATCTCAACCCTTCTAAAACAGTTCTCAACTGGCATTTTCAATACCTACACAGAAAGATGAAAGGCAATTGAACAGAGGAACTGGGGGAGCACTCAACCCACAAACTTCTTCAGATGCTGAAGTTCCAGGAATGAAACTGAAACAACAAAACAGTACCCCAATTCCAGCAATAAACAGGTCATCTGTCAAGTGCTCAGAACAAGACAGGGATGGATGGACACCTATATCACAGCCCACCCTCTAAAGCTCAGTTATCATCACAGAGGAAGAGTCAATAAGATTGTGAGAGCCTGACCAGGCCAGCCAGGACTGCACAGTGAGATCCTGTATCAATATTTCCAAAGAGAAGGAAGGGAGGGGCAGAAGGAGGGAGGAGGGAGGAAGGGAGGGAGGGGGAGGGGGGAGGGGGGGGGGGGGGGAAGGGGAAGGAAGGGAGGAGGAGGAAGGAAGGAAGGAAGGAAGGAAGGAAGGAAGGAAGGAAGGAAGGAAGGAAGGAAGGAAGGAAAAACCAAGAGAGAAGAGAGGAAGGGTTGTGAGATACAGAAACAGTGGCTGTCTCCAACCAAACAGTATGTCCCAGACATGTCAGAGCGGCACACCGGAGCTCACATCAGCAGGAAGTGATTGCACGAGATCAAGCCAATCAAAACCTGAGCATGCGCAGAGGCGGGGCTTCTGAAGCCCCACCCCTAGTTGAGGATTTGTTGGCAACTGGTGGCTTGTAGGGCAGGGAGAGTCAGGATATTGTCAAAGATGCCCCCCTAAGGCCACCTACATCCATGCACCTTCAGGCAGCGCTACATGAACCCTAAATTTAAAA
This sequence comes from Microtus agrestis, assembly GCA_902806775.1. Classification (NCBI taxonomy): domain Eukaryota; kingdom Metazoa; phylum Chordata; class Mammalia; order Rodentia; family Cricetidae; genus Microtus; species Microtus agrestis. The sequence goes on from CADCXT010004929.1 coordinate 1,286,906, forward strand.
GAGCAAACAGTACTGGAAAAACTAAATGGTCAGGGGATACTAGAGTAATTGGGGAAGAGAAAATGGAGGCATAAATTAAATTGCATGTGCATGTATGAAATTCTCAAACAATAAAATGTGCTGTGTTTACATTAAAATTAGTTTTAAGCATTCTTCTTCCAAAATAAACATTCCAAAACATGATCCATATAAACATGGACTCAGTTCACAATGAATTGAACTACTACAATAAATAGATAAATTTAAAATAACTTCTGAGCGCCAATATGGCTCAGTGGATAAAGGCGCCTGTAGCCAAGCTTGAACTCAAGCCCAGAGGACTCCACGAAATGTAACGAGAACAGGCCCAGAGTTTTCCTCTGTCTTCCCTGCTCAGGTTCCACGTTCCCCATCTCTTCCATACAAACATGTGGACAGGCGCAAAGAATAAATAAATAAACGTAATTTTCAGAATCAAAGGAACTTTGCTCATTAAGTTTCTGGTTGAGGAAGTAACATCTACTTTCTGTTTTTAAATTCATTGCTTGAAAATTAAATAATCTGTTAGGTCAAATAGCTATTTCTCTACAATATGGGGGGTCAAGGTTGAGGGTTGATAATGTTCAAACATATTAACGGGATGAGGTGGTATTGGGTATGTGCTGATCATTCAAATACTGAAGATATATGTGTTATGTTTTATATATAAATTTATCACTATGGAACATCATATATTAATATATATAGTCTGATATATAATGCTTTATACAACATTGTGAAGTTGTATTTATTTATACACTAAAAATAGATTTGTATAAATTATTATACAATGCATTAATACTAATTAAATATAATTAATATAGAATTGTGCTTATATAATTTTAATTTTGCAACAGTGTGCTATAAGCAACAAATTTAAATTCATATATGCAATATGACTGGAAAGTAAAAATACCCAAGATGGCATGCAAATTTTCACTTGGGTATTACTAAAATGTCTGCAAATCTCAGCAGATAGCTTAATCATATTTCTGCAGCGACTTTAGGAAACAAGGTCTGGAAACTCTTTCTCCAGCTCACGAGTCCGTTTGTGTTGTTTGGAATACTTTTGCTTTTGTCAACAAAGCTGTTTCTATTCCATCCCTAACTTAAAAGTCATTTCTTGTTCTACATCTTCTCCTGGTGACTGCTGGGAATTTTTCAAATAATCTGTACTGTTTTCTCTGAAAGCCAAATAAACTTGTTCTTGACCCCCAAGAAGCAGGGCAGGGAGCGGGAGGAAGTGAGAGAGAGAAAGAGATTGGAAAAAAAGACCCACCCTTTCAGTCCTGTGTTAACACAAATGAGAGCGATTTCTCCCTGGAAATCTGAGACAATATGATCTCAACTCCAGGGGCGGAGAAGGGGCCACTGTATAGCTTTCTTGAAATGGCAACGCAAAGGCTGGTTTTGTAATCAGATTCATCCCTGGTCTCTTTCTCCTGAGAATTTATAATTAAACTTAAGATGATATGGACACAGAGTCGGAATGCTTTTGCATGGCAAGGAGATGAAAACCCACATTCACTTCTGAGGCATGACTTCTCCTCGCCCCCACAAGAATCTGTTCCCATCACAGAGGGCCCAGTGAAGACTTGCTGTGCGTGTCTGAAGGAAATATGTGTGCACAGAAAGAGTGCTAAGAAAATAGAGCTCATAAACTGCTCTGTGTTTCTGCATGGCCGTTGTGCAGAACGTGGCTACCGTCCTTTGTGTTTTTACTGGGCCAATTACTTAAATGAAAAGCAGAACAGGAAACAAAATGATGAAAAGAATTACAAAGATGTTGTCATGACATAATTATTGCATGAATACCAGCAAAAGAGTAGGAATTTTCAAATGAAATCCTGAGAAATCTAATAGCGCCCTCAAGACTCTGTTACTCAATTCAGAAACAGAATCCAGGCTCAGATCTATAGTCTAGATTTGAGTCCTAGAAAACACACACACATGCACTCATCCACACATCACACACACACACACGTCCTGCAAATCTGTAACTTCATGCTGCTTGCACTTTTTGCTGCTTAGAGTTTATTGATGTCACTAAAAGGTTATTAATAAACTTAAAGTTTATTAATGTCATTTAAAAGGCTGACATCTGGCCATATTTTCACTCTTCTCTAATTTCTGTGATGTAATTTCCCACATTTGAACTTGCAGGCTACAGGACTGCTTTCCCTTACTAAGTACCGCAGCAGACGGACTCCATTGTGAGTCACCCACAAAGACCTGGCATGGGTATCACAAAGGAGAGATGCATTTTGTTTAATCATCTTTTGCTTGAAATCAACTCAATGGCTCTACGTTTATAAAAAGTTTTCTTTCATATAGATCTGTGTTCTTACAAATCTGATGTGCTTTTGGATTTAATTGTCCGAATTCAGTACTTAATCACTAGATGGCAGGGCACACACACCATCTTTTAACAACCAACAACCAGAAAAGGAAGATTATTAAAGCTGCCCTTTGCCAACTCTGAGCTAACATTCCCCACTTTTCCCTTCCTTCATACGTAGTATATGTGCAAAAGATGCCCACATAGAAGATCTCAAGTTCAAAGCCAGCTGGGGCTATATCATGATATTTTATCTCAAACAAGAGAGGTAGGGGAAGGAGGGGAAAGGCTGGAGAGACATGGGGAGGTTATAATCACCTACTATTCTGAATTTGAGTTCAGTTCCCAAGACCCAAACTTCATAATTGCCCTGTAAATCTAGTTCCAGGAAATTTAATAACCTCTTCTGGCCTACATGAGTAACCCCCCACCCCCATACACAAACAGCTTACACACAAAAAAGGAAGGAAGGAAGGAAGGAAGGAAGGAAGGAAGGAAGGAAGGAAGGAAGGAAGGAAGGAATCTTGAGAAATGAAAGATACATATTGAAACCTTTGTAAGCCAGAGATACTTAATTCCTAAATAACTAATGTTCTTCTTCATAGAACCTGAAGAAAATAGTTTTAAATCCATGCTCATACTACTATTAAGCCTTAAAAGTAAAGCTGTGAATAACCTAGGGGCCTTTAACTATAGTTCACTGAAGGTCTTCCCTGGAGAAAGTATGCCATGCCTTTATATTGCAATAACTTCCCCTCTCTTGTTCAGACAGATGCTTGTTCTGATCAATTTCTTCTCCTGAGCTGTAAATTCGCTGGGTCCCAAAATAGTGGCCACCTCAGGAATGTTTGCCTGATGTCTTATAAGAAGGCTTTTATAAATTTCTGTCTCATAGTGTGGATGAGGATCAAAGAAAAATATATATTGAAAAACAGCACTTTCATCTCTTCAATTTTCAGAGGACTCTTATTTTGAATGAAAGGAAGTGGGTAACATGGTGGATTGACAGAGTGCCTCTGGTGTCAAGACCTCTGTGAGGCCAGACAGGAAGAAGGAAGTGTTGCTCCTAACAGCTTGTCTTTCTGAACAATTGCCTTCCTGACCGAGTTCACCTCATCCCATGCTGGGGTCGTGAAGGTCTGGGATGCCATATTTAATGCTCACTTCACTTTTCTCTTGTGCACAAAGGATGCACCAGCAAACACTACCACCCATCTCTCTGAACCCAGCCATGGAGACTGTCCATAGCAAGGATGGACAACCACAACCGTCTGGACCTGGCTGGGGACACTCTCCAGCAAGGATGGACAACCCCAGCTCCGTCTGGCTTCCAGACACTCTTTAAGCAAAGTCTTTCCTCTCTGAAGCACCTATTAGCACAGGAAAAGACAAGGAGAGGGTCATTCATTTTTCCCTTTAGCCTCTGTCGAGTGTGTGCCAGAGGTGCCATGTCCTTCTTTCTCACACTTTAAAAGTCAGAAGCATTGGAAGTCACCAGAGACAACTTGTTGTGTTTAAACATGAAACGCCAAAGGTCTTGGTCCTCAACTTGCTCTGTTCAGAGAAGGTTAGATCATGAATATAGTAACTTCACCAATGGATTCAAGCAATGAGTTCACACTTGAATGGGCTATTATTAGCACATGGGGCCCAGCTGGAGGAAGTGGATCACTAAAAGCTGTCATTGGATGATATATCCTACCCCTGGACACTTTATGTCAGTTTTTCTCACTCCCTTAAGTTTTCCAGAGGCTAGCCACTTACCTCTACACATAATCACCCTGAAACCATCTCACCACATACAAACCAAGAAGCAGAAACATCCAGTGAGCAATGACTGAAACCTTGGAAATTTTAACAAAGTTCCCAGAAACAGGGACAGAAGAATTGTCTACCACACTACCCGAAGGTTCTTGAGCTGAGCTGAAATTCCTGTTCTATTAAGAATGATTTTGTTTTATAATCTAAAGCAACATGAAAAATTTTAGAGATGTTATTAAAATCTGAGAAATTACAAAGACGATGACCTCCCCACTACACAATTTCAGGTCACTCTACAAATGAACAGTCTTGGTAAATGAAGACAGAGGTAATTTCCTTAACTCTGTCATTAAAGGTTTTTTAATCATACACAAATGCTTTTCAGTTAACTAGCAAAACCGCTGGTCTTACTTGACTTAAGATGGAAAAAATGAAAGCAGAGACTCTCTTATTAGATACGACTTGAATGTCTTTCCATGTGCCATTTGAAAATGGGAAGAAGTGTGGCCAAGTTATGAAGCTAAAACTGCACATACTTATGTGCAAGGCTCATCTACAGTTCAGTCTGCAAGAATGACTTTTCCCGATGTTTTTGGTTGGTTGTTACTGTTGTTACTTTACTCACACACAGAGATGCAGTACATGGCTTAAGCCCCTGATTAGATGCAAAACCACTACAGAGAATGAGGTGAACCTATCCACTCTCCTCACACAGTATTTGGAGGTACTAACATACTTGATACAAGTAAACATATATATGTATATGTATAGATAGATAGATGATAGATAGATAGATAGATAGATGTAGATAGATAGTAGATAGATAGATAGATGATAGATAAATAGATGATAGATAGATAGATAGATAGATAGATAGATGATAGATAGAGATCTAAGTAATAATTTTATGTAACTAAATCGCTATTTGTGAGTAAACATATATAAATACACACATACATACATGCATGCATGCATACATATTCTGCAGCTGCCCAGCCTTTGGGCTAAGACCGAATGCAAAAGCTTTGTCTTCCTGATTTCCTTCTTCACCAGCAGATCTCAACTCAAGGGCTACTTTCTTCATAAAGCCCATCCTGACTACTTAACGAAAAGTCTCAAAGTATCACAGACACATAAACCACAATACTCTAATGCACTGATGCTTGTGACTTTCTCCTTTATTTATTCTGTTTTGTTTTATTTCTGTGTATTTTTGACACAGGGTTGCACTATGTACCCCAATCCAGCCTAGACCTGGGATAATTTTCAATCCTTGATCCTCCTGAATGAGCCTATAATGTGCTGGGATTGTAGGTCACCACCACTGCATCCAGCCTTGCTCTCCCCTGATGGCTGGTCTCCTTCTGTTCTTTATGGAAGAGCTTTCACTCCTGTGTGCATTGTTGGCCTCTTCATGATGCGATTGCAACTCTCTAACTTTTCGGCCTTTCTCTCTAACGTTTGCTGATAGCCTAAAACTGTGCCAGGATTTCAGTAAGTGATCAATCAAGATTTGTGGAATTAATTTGGTGAATGTTGTTTCATTATGATTCTTTAGGTTGTAGAATCATTCAGGAACACCCTTTGGTATGTAAGAAAGAACAATCCGTTCTAAAGTCAACTGTAGGACCAACGATGAGATATAGACCATACTGGATGCAAACATGATTTCTTTTAATTCTGGGCCATTCCTTGATTTGCAAGGAAACATCATTTAATTTTTTTATTTCAGCTATGGGTCATACTTGCAAGAACATCAAATAATTGAGAGAGATTGGAGTGACACTATATAGTAACATTTTCATTGCAGATATCTTAATATAAAATGGACATTTTGTATATTTTAATTTTTTGCTTATTATAGAACTTGCTTCAAAGATATTGTGGTAATATTAACTAGAAGAGACGCAAGTGGGTATAAAATTAGATATTTTGTCTAAGACAGTTTTTCAGAATTACTTCAAATCTCTATCTTTTCACTATCTTTACATTGTATTTTGCCTTCTCTCTCATCATTCCTGATACAAAAGAATAATTAGTGTTTATAGACAAAACGTTTATTTCAGAGGCTATGGATTAGCCTGGTCGATACAGTACTTGCCTCATATGCTCAAAGTCCTGGGTTCCAGCTTTAGCACCACATAGTCAAAATGGTGAAATACATCTCTAATCCAAGCAATGGGAAGGTGAAGGCAAGGATTAGGGTTCAAAGTCAACCTCAGCTACATATTGAGATCAAAGCCAACTTGAACTAATGTAAAGAGAGGGAATAACCAGATATTGTGGTAATCAACTTCTTTTTGTAATTTGTTCTTTATCAACTTGCTACTTATTCACTGCCCTCTGATTAACTATTTTGGATTTTTTTTAATTTTATGATCAACAGAACAGTGTTCAATTCTTAAGGGGTCTCTGATTCAATTCATTGCATTACAAAGAGTCCTATAAGACTTGGAAGAAAGTTTCTAAAGCAAAGTTCAAGCATTGCCTCTTTTTCCTCTCTTCCTTCTGAACCGGGATCCAGGGGATGGTACAAGAGGCAAGGAGCACTTGTGCTTTCATCCCAAAGAGAAATTTCTAGGTTTTTTTGCTTGTTTGTTTTGTTTTGGTTTGGTTTGGTTTTTTGAGGCAGGGTTTCTCTGTAGCTTTGGTGCCTGTCCTGGAACTAGTTCTTGTAGACCAGGCTGGCCTCAAACTCACAGAGATCCGCCTGCCTCTGCCTCCCGAGTGCTGGGATTAAAGGCGTGCACCACCACTATCTGGCTGGGAAATTTCTGGTTTTATCAAATACTTAGACTATACAGCAAGGTAAACTTACACCAAATTTTACTCCGCTCTGCAAAGACTTCATTTCCATCATTTTGTAACTAATACAATCACGTGATTTCACTGAAGAGCAAAAGCAAACCTCAATTTTACCTTGCATCTCCCTTCCAAGTCCCTGTCCGAGCAGACAGTGGGTTCTCAGTAAAGCTGGAATCATTACTTGAGAGCCTAAATTTATTTCCGAGATTTTGCCCCCAGTTTACCCTTTTATAATATGCATTCCCAGTTATATGAGTCACTTTACTGTAGGGTTAAGGTCAAGGCTTGGTTGGTTGAACCTCAGAACCAGCTGAACATCATTCACAGAGAGCTTGGCTATGGAGAGCTACTTTAGTGGGTATTGGGCAGGCATAAGGAAGGGGGAAAGAGAGAGAGAGAAAAAAAGAGAGAGACAGAGAGAAACAGAGACAGAGAGAGGAAACAGGATAAAAAAGAAAGGGGGAAAGAAACAGAAAGCTCAGGAGGACAGACAATGGGCAGACAGAGAGAGAAAAGGAAGAGGGCTGAGACCAGCTTGCCTTGGTGGGGAAGGGGAGATTGGGAGTGGGCGGAGCTTGTCTCTTAAAGGGACAGGGTTCCCAGGTGATAGGGCTGGCCAACATAATTAACTATAACAGAAACAACAAAACAATATAATGGGCTGCATGATGATATGCTATTTATTCAATAAAGAAAAATGTAGCATCTATTATTATGACAAACTCTAGATATAAAAGCTGTGGTAGTGAATGTATGCTTTCCTGCCTTTGCAGACTGAAGAAGGAAACAATGTGTCAATAGACCTAGGCTAAAAGGACATGACTCTTTAAGCATAAAACTGGCCCAAACTTGGATGCTGGAACACTGCTCACCTAGGTGTGAGGGCAGAGACATCAAAAACTTCAGTGATGCTAATTCTGTAATGGCTTATTTCCTTTCTCTACCGTGCTGAGCGCCACCCTTTTTATTAGGAAGAAAACCAAATCCAAAGTGGTTCCTTCCAGAACCCCTGTTCTAAGATGTGTAATAGTGTTACTCCTGGCTCATGCTGGCAATTGGCAACCGACTCGTTTTGTCTGCCAGTTGTCCGGCATACATCTGAAGAAACATGGTACTTCCCCAAAGCCACTGCTCCTGCATTGATTCTTTTACCATCTTTCCCCTTCTCCCTTGCCTAAGGGGAAACAATGGCACTCTTGTTTCTAAATCTGTTGGTATGGCCACAGTAGGTGCCTTGGGAGAAGGTTGTTGCTCAGTAGTCTGCAGAACGCCCCAGAAGCCAGGACAGAGATGCGCAGGAAAACAGGGAGGGGATATTTGTTGCCAATGACTAACTCTGGCAACAGGAGGATATACTGTAAATGTGTTTTTCCAAGTCCAATTCCATAGCCAATTTTTTCAAATTTAGATTCAGAATTCTGGATTATATCCTCATGACATTTTCCATTTTAAAAAAAAGTTATTATGCAATGGCTAGTTTGAAAAAAATTCCCTCGCAAGTGCTAATTTAGAATCTAGTAAACAGTGAGCATTAAGATACATATCAACAACTCACGCTAGGATTTCATTTTTAGTTTATACTAAGAAAATCCACTTATATCAGTTCTTTATATTGTTTGAGTCTATTTGCTGTATGCTTGATTACATCCATGCCAGAGATATGAGAGTTATACATACTACTCCAGAAAAACTTTCAGGAACGAAAAAGAAACACTCATAAAATAATATTTTAAAAAATATGTTTGCCAAGGACGTTTCAAATGAAGTCCATTCTAGCCAGTTACTTCTTAAGTGATTTCAAGTAGTCACAGTGATACTATATATGTTCTTATATATATATATATATATATATATATATATATAAGAGAGACTTTCACCTCCTATAAGATCTAAACCTTATACCTTATACTATTGTTGAATGGAGGGCAGAAAATTTGAAAGAGGTGGGCAATAGGGTGAAGGTCCGCAAAATACCATTCTTTGTATTCAGTGTAACCATTTCAACCATTAATTCACAGCAACTAAATTATGCGCACTGGACCCATACTGAACAACACTGCCATCAATCAAGGAAGCCCGGGAGCGGTTGGGTAGCTAAGTAAGTCCCTCCTCTTTACTGCTGAACTAGTGGCTCGTGATAGATTCTGGGAGAGGAGAAATGAATGTCTTTAGTTGTTCACCAACTGCTGAGTCCACCAGGCTCCAATGAATGGCTCCAGAAGCATTGTCCATCGTGGTTTATCTCAGTGAGTCGCAAAACGAAACAAATACATCTAAACGTGAGAAAATTTAAGTAGAGAAGAGAACATGGGTAAGGGTGGTGGGGGAATGAAAGTGGCCAACATGCATGGCTAAATGTTCAAAATTGTCTAAGACAAAATTTCATAAATGTTTGAGAATAAGATTGAACAGATTCTTAAGCAGACCTTGAAAAGTTCAAGGAATTCCGCATGGTGCCATGAAGAAGATTGTCTGGAAGGTGAGGGGGAATCCTGTGAAATAATCACTGAGAAGAGGAGAAGTGTCTTATGGGTAGACCTAGAAGGGGGAATATCATACATAAAAGAGGTACTACAGGGTTTTGGTAAAGACGGAAACTTTCTAAAGTACAACCAAATGTTAGCGAATCGTGTAGCCTATGATTCAAATACCTACACCCTCCCTCATCACTCTTGCCCTTCATTAGACAACCATACTTCTACGTTAGAGAGAATACAATTTTGCACAAATAAAATTTTGAAGTTCAAAATATAATGTGGAATTTGATTAACTGGATGGAATCAATGGATAATAGAGCTTGCATGAAGGAAAGAAGCCCAAGAGTATGAATTAACTTGGAAAAAAATAGGAAAGTTAGCATTAGACATTTTGAAAAGAGAGGCTAATGATCAATGTTTAAAACTGAGGTTGTTATTATAGGGAAGAATGTGAGCTCTGTGCTTTCTCTTCAGTTCCTGACTCTTATTAGCCAGTATTTCATCTCCAGGTGCATGGTCTATGCAGTCACAAAATATCCCTGTTCTAATATCCGGTGAAAGTTCCCCCAGCTTTCCTGAGATCCTGTAGGATATTGATGGGAAACCCAAGTCCATGTCATAAATAAGCCTTCAGATATTTGCATGAATATGGTTAGCAAATGGCTTCATACCAGCTATCATTTCCCTTTTTAGATTAGTTTATAGGGCACAGGAAATGACTTTCCCCAGAATATTCTGCTTTTATTGCACAAAAATAACTCTTATTCATAGCAAACAATAACAACATTGTGCTCTCTGTTTTCTTTAAACTAACCAGATAATATTTGTTTGTTTGTTTATTTTCCAAAATGTTGGGATATTGCAACTTGAAAAGTATGATTTAAAAACATCAAATATGTACATTTTAAATTATATAATATACAACTCTTTACTTTCTCGCTTTTTTTAAAGTCTTAAAACTTAGCTAGTTTTAAGAACTAGTCCTAATGGTTGTATAGTTGGTGTTCTTGTGGGACTCCCAATAATGGGATTCAACGTGTCTCTGATTCTTTTGCCTGAGCTTGGGAACCTTTTCGTCCTACTGGGTTGCCCCATCCAGCCTTGATGATAGGGTTTGTTTCTAGTTTTATTGTGTCTTTTTGGGCCATATTCAGTGGATATCCCTACAAGGACTGCGTTTTTTTTTTAAGGGAAAAACAGAAGGAGTTGATCTGGGGGAAAAACTATACATATATAAAATAAATGATTTTTTTAAAAGAAAAAATTCCCTGCTTTGTTTCTGGTTTTTGCTTGTTTTCATGGCTTTCTAAAGGAAACCTAAAAACAAGCATCCTCTAACCACACAGCACAAATTCAACTGTCTTCTTTGTGTTGTTAAGTTGGGTGAAATGGATTAGCTTGATTTCTGGATTTGAAAGAAAATGAAATAAAGAAAAAAACATGATTGCAGATGTTTATTTACAATACAAAAATCATGCCTTTTATAAAATCTAAATGTGATCACTTGAATGTTTGCATTATAGAAGACAATTGGGTAAATTTAGACATTCTTATGACATTAATAAAATATAGATGACTAAGAGGTCATTGTCAGCTATGAGATTTAATGATCTCATACGTGGTATGACTGGGTTGTATTATCAGATGTGCATGATCAAGGAGAAGCAGAGACCTATCTCCAGCAGTCTGTCTGATACTGTAAAATTGAACTGCAGGAAAGGACAGCATCTGTAGGTTCTGGACTGGTAAACAGAGCAGTTGATTGGAAGGCATTATTAAACCCATCTGTATATACCTAGATTTCTCTGCAAGTTAGGAACTCCTAGAAATCATTCTCTATATCCATATCAAACCACAAGTATATCAGTTGCCATGTGCTCAACATAGTTCTACATCAGAGTGTCAGTACCCATGCAGTCAACATTATTCTGCCTCATATCATACAATAAAATCAGATTGTCTGCACCTATGAGCTCTGGGTTTTGTGATCCTTGAACCATATAACATGTAAAGAATTAATCAGCACTTAGCGGAATCTGAAATGTTCAGTGAGTATACTCTTCAATCCATGACCTTATGCTAGCGTACATATGACAAACTATAAACTTTAGTACTTAAAGTTTCACAAAAATAGTCACAAAATTAAAAACTAATTATTTTACAGGAACTAACAAATGGCACAATATTGGAAGTCAATTCAATTTAACATCATTGGACTTAGGAAATAATTAGAAATGTTAATAAATAGAGTTGAATTGTTTTGTTTTGTTGCTCTTTGAAGGCCTGCCACCCAGCTCCCAAATAAGGAGACTTATTCTTACTTATGAATGATAGGCCTTAACGTGGCTTATTTCTAGTCAGTTTTTCTTAACTTAAGTTATCCCATCTACCTTTTTCCTCTGGGATTTTATAATTCTCTAGTCTATATTTCTTTCTTTCCTTCTTTTTGGTAGCTGGCTGTGTGGCTGAATGGCTGGTCTCCGTAGTCCTCTCTTCTCCTTTTCTCATTCCCTACTCTTCTTTCCTTATATTTATTCTCTCTGCATGCCAGCCCCATCTATTTCTCTCTCCCACCTAGCTGTTAGCTGTTCAGCTCTTTATTAGACCAATCAGGTGTTTTAGGCAGGCAAAGTAACACAGCTTCACAGGCTTAAACAAACGTAACATAAAAGAATGCAGCACACCTATGGATCATTAAACAAATGTTCCACAGCATGAATAAATGTAACACATCTTAAACTATTCCACAACAAGTAAATAAAAAAAGTTAAGGTGAGGATAAGATAGCAAAAAGAATGTTATCTAAGTGTGAGAATACACGGAAAGAAAACCTTGTGTGATGAGAAGTTTTGATAGCTGATTTGTATTCCAATTAAAATACTGTTAATAACTTACCTCATCAAAAGTCATTCATCTAGGACCTGGAGGATAGTTCAGTTGGTAAAGTATGCTCACACGAGCATGAACCTGAGTTCAGATCCCCAGCATGCATATGAAAGCATCTATTACACTACTGCTGAGGGGTTGGATGTGGATCCCTGACCATTCAGCAGAGCTGACTCTGTGAACTCCAGATCCAGTGAAAGACCTTGTCTGCTATGGGAAGAGAAAGTCTAATTTGGAGGTCTCCATCGGGTCCCTCCCTGTGCTCAGGGAATCCCAGGAACAAGGGGAGGAAAGGTTGTAGGAGTCAGAGAGGATGGAGGACACCAAGAAAACATGACCCACTGAATCAACTAAGCAGGGCATAGACACTGAAACACAGACACAGGGCCTGCCTGCATGGGTCTACATCAGGTCTACATAGCACTCTGCATATGTGCTATGGCTGTTAGCTTGGTGTTTTGTGGGACTTTTAACAGTGAGAGCGGGTGTGTCTCTGACTCTTATCTGCTCTTGGGACTCTTTTCCTCCTATTGGGTTGCCTTTGTCCCACCTCAAAAGGAAGGGATTTTGCCTGCTCTCTTGTTTTGTCATGTTTGGTGGTTGTCTCTTGGAGGCCTGATATTTTCTGAGGAAAAAATGGAAGGGAAGTAGATCTCAGGGAGGGAAGGGTTGGAGGGGAGTTGAGAGGAGTGAAGGGAGGAGAAACTGTGCTGGGGATGTATTCTATGAAGAGATAGTAAGAATCTATTTTCAATTAAAAAAGCTGAAATGAAAAGAAAAAGAAAGACAGTCCCATAAAATAAGGGAGAGCATTGAGAGATATAATGGGTCAACTTCTCTCTTACACACACACACACACACACACACACACACACACACACACTCACACACATATCATTCATCATCTTTAAATAAAACATGCCAAGTTTCCTTTCCTTCCATGTTGCAAAGCAAGAATATATTTCCAGGAAAGGAGCTACCCCTTGAAGGACAGCACAGAGCTCCAGAGGCTGAGCTGCAAGAGTCCAGTCAAAGAGAGGAAAAGGGATTATATGAGCAAGGGGGATCAAGATCGTGATGGGGAAACCCACAGAGACAGTTGACCCAAGCTAGTGAGGGCTCAAGAACTCTGGACCAGCAACTGCGGAGCCTGCATGGGACTGAATTAGATAGACTCTGTATATGGATGAAAGCTGTGTGACTTGGTCTGAGGGGCCCCTGACAGTTGGACTCATGATCTATTTACTCATAATTTTAAATTTGGGCCCAGTACATCTCTTAAAATTGTTCTAGAAATTGAACAGTTAGGAAAATGGTTTAGAAAAACTCATTCCTGTTCATCAAAAACAAACAATTACTATCTAGTACAAAGTCGCCCAGGCCCTCCTTCCCTCACTCAACCATTTTTGTGTAAGTTGTCCTTGGAGTGTCGCCACTGTTCTCTTTAAGAGGGGCCTATGGAATGTTCAGTAGGTGGAGAAAGGGTCTCGTTATGGTGTGTGGGTAGGACCCATTCACAACCGACTGTGTTAACAGTGTCCTAGAGGAATCCTGCCCTTCCTTAGAACTCACTCCCGATCAATTCAGTGCTAACCAATATCACAAACCTGAAACCTTCATATTTCAAGAGCTTAAGTGACAAGGGTAGGGAATAGGAAGACCGTGGGTTCTCCATGGCAAGAAGAATGCTTTGGAGTTAGCAAGTGATATTGAACAAAGCCACTATAGCAATTAATTGAGCCTGTTAACGTCACAATAGCTGAACAACTTGCCCAGGTTTGCCCTGTGTGCAATAGGTTGCCACCTGTGTTTAACAGCACCACAGATGGAAACCTCGGGGAGCTAATTACAAGGCTTCTTGACAAGAGGCTCTTAAAGTGATGAAGCCTCTTCTGAAATTTCTGCCAACGTAGCCCATATTTTGCCAGTTATAATTTTGAGAAAGGAGGTGCTTCTGTTTGTGGGATGGGGAGGCAGGTCCCAGTCTTCTCTTTCAGAGCTATATAAAGCTGCAGGTTATGTTTAAGACCATGTATTTATAATCTTTTACTTCCATAATTCAAACATTTCACTGAAAATCAGTTGCATAAAAATTATATGTGTTTTGTGATTTTAAATACAGTGTATCTCTCAAATGGAAGGTTTTTAATTTCATTTTAAATTTAGCCTTGATTTTAACTTGGTGCTTCTCAAACTCGGCTCTCAATCAGAAACACAGAGGGCTTTTTCTGTTGTTTTGTTGGGGTTTTTTTATACTAATTCCTACCTCCTGTTCTTATTAATTCTATTTTTTGCTTTGAGTCTGGAAAGTTCTGCTTCTGAGACACTTCTCTCATGGTTTGGGTGCAGCTGTGGGAATGGTTACTGTTTTCCTCACAACACGTACTTCTACGATGTCTCTTTCAATAAATGGAGAGCCCAGATGATTGCCACACCCAAGTATAACCTTTCTCATTGAGGGTCTTTCCTGACTGTTCTTCACAACAATAGAGATAAATTCTAGCTGGTATTTTCTATGGGAAAGGCTGCTAATGCCAGCTTTCTTAATATTCACCTAACGTGAAAGCCCCTTTAAAGTCAAAATGTCCTTTAATCGCTAGGGCCATTCAGTAAGTCAGTCAATGATATCTCTGTGAAGGTCTGGTTTATATCACGTCAGTGAGCTTCTAGTGTGAGTGTAGCTTGCAAGTTCTCCCTGAATGTTCATAATATTCATATGCTTCTATGGTCCTCCGTGTGTGTTTTATCACAGGGTAGAATTGACAAAGCAAGAAGAAGAAGAAGAAGAAGAAGAAGAAGAAGAAGAGGAGGAAGAAGAAGAAGAAGAAGAAGAAGAAGAAGAAGAAGAAGAAGAAGAAGAAGAAGAAGAAGAAGAAGAAGAAGAAGAAAAAAAAAATCTCAAGAAAAATACTTCGCCCAGAGAACTTAACAAGGAAAAACAACTGCCTTATAGAAAACAGATGGCGGGAGTTGCCACCGTCAGAAGCTGTCATCTGGGCCCTGCCCGCATTGTCTACATGTTTGGAAATGAGTAGAAAAAAGAAAACTACTTCACCAAAGGAGGCCCATTCTGCACCTCAAATTATAAATTCATGTTTTGAAAGTGAAATATGCAAGATGGCTAAGGACTGGTTGTTGTTTTTGAAAGACCCTGACACGATACTTAAAGCATACAGAGTTGTAGAAAGGAAACACAAGGGAGATAAAATACTTGCACCCAGGCCTGGTGCTGCAAGCCTGTGATCCTATGAGGCTGAAGCGAGAGGTCTTAAGTTTGAGGTTAGCCTGGGCTGCAGGAGAGACACCCTGGTGTTTGAGGTTAGCCTGGGCTCCAGGAGAGACACCCTGGAGTTTGAGGTTAGCCTGGACTACAGGAGAGACACCCTGGAGTTTGAGGTTAGCCTGGGCTACAGGAGAGACACCCTGGAGTTTGAGGTTAGCCTGGGCTCCAGGAGAGACACCCTGGAGTTTGAGGTTGGCCTGGGCTACAGGAGAGAAACCCTGGAGTTTGAGGTTAGCCTGGGCTACAGGAGAGACACCCTGGAGTTTGAGGTTGGCCTGGGCTACAAGAGAGACACCCTGGTATTTGAGGTTAGCCTGGGCTACAGGAGAGACACCCTGGAGTTTGAGGTTAGCCTGGGCTACAGGAGAGACACTCTAGAGTTTGAGGTTGGCCTGGGCTCCAGGAGAAACACAGTGTCTCAAGTGGCAGTAGTTGTGATAGTAGTGTTGAAAATGTTAAGAGTTTTGTGCCAAATTTCACTTTTCTCCTGTTATCTAAAGCTTTATTGTGCACAGAAACCCCTTGGGAGATAAGTGACAGTTCCACGAGTCATCTTTATTGTGTGGTTTCACCAAGGAAAATATCTTCAGATTTTTATTCCATTAGGGTTGCTGGATTTTCAAAATTAGGAAATTATTTTCAATTTGAAATTACGAATATATTAACTGTTGTTCATTGGTTCAAACCTTATTCCAGTATCTATGAAGAAGCTAAGGATATAATTCATCTGATAAAATGTTTACCTAGTATGCATGGAGCACTGGGTTTGATGAACACCCATAAATCTGGCGTGGTGATAATTCCCTATAATACCAGCATTTGGGAGGCAAAACGTGAGGATTAGAAGTCAAGGTAATCCTCTGATACAACATGATTTGTGACCAACCTAAGCTACCTAAAAACCTCCTCTCTAAAATAAATAAATAAATAAATAAATAAATAAATATATGGTTTGGGGAAAGAACTTAGATTTTTTAATTAAAGAAGCATTATATTTTTCAGGAGAAATATCTTTAAGTAAATCACTGGGGTTTAGGACATGATGGGGTGGTGCCTCCCTAAACACACGGGGCTCGGGGAATTGGTTCTCTGTGTGTGAAATTGGGATTGGCACCCGCTGCCTCTTTGTCCAAAGATGAACTCTACAATCTATTAAAAATGCATTAGACTTGATTCTTGTGTTGATGATTGTCTGGTTCGTGAACTTTGTTGACTCAAACGTTTTGGGCAAATCAATAAATAATACTTGACTATTTCAAACATTCATGTTGTGTAATTAACAAATAAATGTTGAATTTTGGGTTAATTCAGGGAATGGTACTTATTATAAAATTGGTCTTATGTCACCCACTTGGACTTATTTTTGATTATCATGTATTAACATCTATTTTTGAAAAAAAGGAGCTGCTGACATGTACAGACATGTGATTAAGCAACCTCATGGACACCAAGAAGCAAGAGTAGCCACAATTTGCATCTGTCTTTACGGTATGTCATCATGGCCTAGATTCTAGAGACATAAGTAGAAGTTTCCTACCACATCAACATTCCTGGGTAACACTGTCATTTTGGTACAGACAACTTCATAAAATCAAAGGAAGAAATAAACCTATGAAAATATTTTTGGAACCACTGCAAAGTTAATTGTATGTTTTTAAAAAATTGTTAATCAGAGAAAATAAATTTTGTATACTTTTAGAGATGAAAAATACATTATAATTCATGGCTTTCTAAAAGTAAAAGCTATTGTATGTTTAACAGAATAACTACATTTAATTGTAACCACAAACCATTAATATTCTTTGAAGAGAGTAATAGGATTAAAAAAGTAATGAGAGAAAGTGAAATAGTAAAAGATAAAGGAATAAAAATGCACTTTGTATTCAATGCTAAGTCCTCAACTAATTCATTGTCCGAAATAATAAATTAATATTGACTATGCCCAAGTATCACTATCAAGGAGTGTCACAGATAATAACTCAGGAAAAAATCTAAGCATTTATTCAGGGATTACGAAGTCCAGGATGGAATGCATTTGGACATCATGGTAGAGATGGCTTTGGTGAGAAGTAGACAAAAGGCCAGAGAACCCTGCTGTTTCCATACAGTGGCACAAAGAATATAAGTTAATACTTCAGAACTGGATTTTGTGGTAGGTGATGTGATATCTTAAATGCCTTTACTTCACGGAGCAGAAAAACGGCAGGTGACAAGATTGAATCCCCAGAGATGCTAGGAAAAAAAAAAGTTAATCAGAAAACGTGGCTGAGAATCTGCACAGCAAACCTACAGGGTAGCATAGTATGAGCTAAGAAGGGTCAGTCCTAGGGACAGAGAGGCGAAAAGACAGGCAACAAATGAAAAACATGTCCCCAACCACCTAAGTGGCAGTGTCAGAAACAGACATTCCAAAATTATATTTCATGTAAGAAAACACACTGCTTTGCTCTGCCCTGAAGAGTTCATGCCCTATCTCTCTATTTGTTGGGCAGCAGGGATGGAGATGGGGGCTGGGTTCTCTGAACAAGGAACTGGGGAAATGTACAGGAACTCTGCTCCTACTTCTCGGTGTATAGAGGATAAAGCCAGATAGATTCCCCTCCACCTTCCCAAGATATCATGAAAAAAAAAATACATTGGAATCACATGCTGACTGACAGTCATTGTTAGTTTTTCTGTTGATCTGAAAAGACAGTAAGGCAAAGCAGCTTGAGAAGGAAAGGTTTTAATTCACCTTGAGCTTCCCAGTGACAGTCCACCACCCAGGAAGTCCAAGGCAGTAACTCAAGGCAGGAACCTGGAGACACAAATTGATCCAAAGACTATGGGAGAAGCTACTTACTAGCTTGCTTGGTGACATAAACCTGGATCCTCAGCCACCAGGGTGGCACCACCCACAGTGGTCCATGTCCTCCTGCATCAAACATTAATCAGGAAAACGACCCATGAACACGTTGACAGACCAGCCTATTGGAGGCCATTGCTCACGTGAGATTCCCTCTTCCCAACTGACTCAAGTTTGTGTCAGACTCTCAAAAACCAAAAAGCACACTGAGCAGGTTTGTATGAATCCACAGAGGTGATTACATTTGGTGTTTTCTACATTCCATTTATAAAGTTATTAGAGCCCGTCCCACACCTAATACCGCATCCTCTCTCCAGTCAGGCAGTATTAAAGCAGTAACGTATAACTTCAGCCTGCAATGTCCTTTATCATAATTGACAAGGCAAACAAAATCTTTTGACGCCTTCCTGACTCTGCTGTAGCACCTAATTTTTAACGATCCTTCATAAAGTAAATTTATATTCAATGAATGAAGTCTTTAAATCGTACATAAAACACCTTCCTGGATTCTGACAGTAGCCACAGGTAGATTCCAGAAAAACGGAGTGAATTATATTCTAAAAACACTTCTAAGTACATCCCTTCACATTGATGGTGATGAAGAATCGGGAGAGTCTGCCTGAACCTTTACAAAGGGAACACCTTCTAACCCCAAGCTTCTCTTTTCAGCTCTATCTCCTACATGAAGCTATAGATTCATATATCTGAAGGTGCATTAGTTGCAAACCTTCAAGAGTATTCTTTCCACTGAAGACAGTATCTATATTCCAGCACCCAGCACTGGATTAGTTGGAAAAGGCAGATGAAAGAAGAGGGTGGGGGGACAGAATATAACATTATAGCTTTATAATGCATAAAATAATTCTTCAAGTTATAAGTATTTTTGTGGCTTATCTATTTCCATTTTCCATTTCAACTAACAATTGTGGGTATAGTCAAACAAGTAAGAAAGAAGGGTTGATTTAAAATTAATTAAAATACACAAATTTTAATTTGTTATTTAGTTAAATAAAAACTACCATAGATGATCATATACTCTGATCTCGACCGCTTATGAAACTTCTTCTTCCCAAGCTTGAATATTTGAATAAATTTTAATTTATGATTGAAATAGTTTATGGGAAATTGTTGCCATACATTCAGTTAGGTGTTTGTAATAGTGCCCCAAGTGCTTTGAATGTTCCACAAAATGGCCAATGCCTCCTCAGTAAGAGAAATAAATACTGCTTCCACTCACAAGAGAGGTAATGCAACGACCTCTGAAGAGCCCTGCTCCTTGGTGTCATGAGTGTTACTTACACACGGTGAGGTAAAAAGCAAAGTGCTTCATTATGAGTAATGAAGAGACAAATTTTAGTTTTCTTATTCTTTGTTCTTAGATTGCAAACACTAAGGCCATATCCAAAACCTTGTGAAATCTTCAGGTTAATGGCAAATAACTAGCAACTGAGCACTAATAATAATGGTCTTTTTTAGTAATTTCATAAATGATATTAAAATAAAAATACTTGAATTTAAATGTCTGTTTAAATTAGCAGTAGTCATCATTGTAAGAGTAAAACAGAAAATGAGAAGCTAACATTTATTGAGTACTTCAAATATGCTAAGCATAGTTGTGTTTTGCGTTTTAGATATAATTAACTCTCGGACAAAATTTGCAGAAAGTTAATTAAAATCTATCAGAAGCATTATTACTGTGTATGAACAGTGGGTCTAGTTAAAAGGCACATGAATATTTGTATATAACATTTATATCTGTGCCTTATGTGTATAGACATTGCTTTTATATCAATACCTATACATTGGTAGCTATAGATTTTGTTCTTTTATAAATATTATATTTACGTAAAACTATATATATATGCAAACATGAAGAAATTTTATGACCATGCATTCACATATGCTGAGAAATGCATGTAAGCATTCTGAAATATAATCCTAGCAGATTACACACCACTATGGAGGATAGGAAAGAAGAAAATGAAGTTTCCATACTTGACATACATTGTAACATTATTTAACTAGAAGTGACTTTTCTTCGTTTTATGCTACACTCATTTTAATACTCTAAATTTAACTAAATTCACCCTCAGTCACATAACTACAATCGTATTTTTCCATCATATTGTAAATCCATTGTCTTGAAATTAAGTTTAATTAAGTTGGGTCAGTAACATTTGGAGAGCTGCCTGCTTGTGTCACTCCAAGTTCCTCAATTTCTAGAGTTTATTTGCATTTATGGTGTTGGACAATGGTCTGTATTCTGTCAAACATATTTTAAATAAGTGCTGATTGGCCAATAGCCAGGTAGGAAGTAGAGGCGGGACAACCAGACAGGAAGTAAAGGTTGGTCAATGAGAACAGGAGAATTCTGGGAAGATGGAAGTTTTAGTCGGCAGTCCTGACCCAGCCACAGAAGAAGCAAGATGTGACTGCATTGCCGAATAAGGTACTGAGCCACATGGTTAGCATAGACAAGAATAATGGGCTAATATAAGTTATAAGAGTTAATAAGAAGTCTGAGCTAATGGGCCAATCCATTTATAACTATTGTAGACCTCTGTGTGATTTCTTAGGGACTTAATGATTGTGGGAACTGAGCAGGACAGAAACCCCAGCAACACAGTTTGACTATTGATGCTCAGATTTTTATTGCTTCATAGTATTTGCTAGAGCAGAAGTCAAATGTCAAATAAAATACTTCATATCTTTAGGAAATCAGAAATATTTCTTATAATTCATACCTTTTTCTTAATTCATGTCCTTCCTCAATATAGCTAAATCGGCCCATCTTGGAATTGGTTTACAGTGTTTGGCACTGAATCTAAGCCACATGTATGCACCATGAGCTCTTGGTCCTCAGCCTTAAGACTGCTCAAACTGACTCTCCAAACAAAACCACAAGCCTGAGCCTCAAGATGCAGTTAAAGTGTGTGAATTATATAACTGGCCTTTTACAAGACATGTTATAGTTCAAGATACTAAAAAAATATTGACAAAGAAACTTCTATCTTAACACAAGAAATATCTCCTAGAATTTTATAAATAGATCATTTGTAACAGCTTATTTATCAGACCACATCAAAAGCCACATTTTAATTTATTGTTTTTAATTCTGTGCAGGCATATAATTCTCTGGATCTATCCTGTATACAGGTATGTGTGCATGACTGCAGGTGTCCTGGGAGACCAGAGGTGTTGGATCCTCTGGAACTTGACTTACAAAGGGTTCTGAATTGTGTGACGTGAGTCTGGGAACTGAAATCAGGTCCTTTGCATGAGCAGCAACCCCTAAGTCATCTCTCCAACCCTCAGATCCAACTTTTATATTGATTTTATTACATTTTTATTACTTTATTACTATTAATTTTGAAGGAGTGGCTAGGAAGGCAGACTTATGATTATCATTTTAGAATCAGGATTTAGGCAGAAGTCAAAATTTACTGAGCTATGTTTATTGGGTTTTATGTAGTATTTCCAATAGAGTTCACACTTTTTTACTTAAATATGGATATTATTCACTTCGATAAATGAAATTATTTTTCTCATTTTCCAGATTTGCTAGTCGTGGGCTCAAAAAGGAATTTCCCTTCTTTTGTATTGGAATAGAAGCAATGGTACTTGTGCATTTGGGGCCTGAGGTGGCTCCCAGTGCACAGGCGATGACGAGTTGGGTGGCAAAATGGGTAGATTATCTGGAAAAAAGTGCTCCTGGGGTCCTTACCAAGGTTGGTGCTGCAAATCAGTGCAAGACAATTGGCAAGGGGCTGGAGAGATGGCTCAGTGGTTAAGAGCATTGCCTGCTCTTCCAAAGGTCCTGAGTTCAATTCCCAGCAACCACATGGTGGCTCACAACCATCTGTAAAGAGGTCTGGCGCCCTCTTCTGGCCTTCAGGCATACAGACAGAATATTGTATACATAATAAATAAATAAATATAAAAAAAAGACAATTGGCAAATAGAGAACCAAGTGCAGGGTTCTCAGGCCTGACAAAGTCCAGAGCTTCGAAAAGGGAGCATGGCATTGGACTTCCCAGTGGTTTTACTCAGTGGTGCAATTCCAATTGTTTACAGTTTTCCATGAGCCAAACAAAATGCATGGGCAGACATATCCAGCCCACGACTCAGGGTAGAAACATTTGAATTATGGTATGTTCTCAAAACATTCTTTCTAACCTCTGTCTAGCATTACTGTCCATTAACATGGGTTGGTTTTCTTTTTTTAGGGATCTCATGTGAAAGTCTAGCTCTGCGTCTGCTCCCAAAAGAACCATATAATTATTTTAATAACTGTATAATCCACTGAAATAAGGATGTGTCTATGAACACAGAAACACACAAACTTTGTTCCTGCAGCTAAAGCTGATACAGACACAGGCACACCTTTGCCACAGATTATGGCTTTAAATATCATCCCTCAACAGAAGAGGTAGGGCCACTCTGAAGAATTGCGAGCTCGTCCTAGAACTAGGCTGAGACGAACATGAAAAGGATTATATTGAAATTTCAGAAAAGAAAGGAAAATTTGAAAGGAGGTATGTAGGATGTGGTTTTATCGGAATTGAAAGGGGTGCATATGGCGAAGTTATATCATAACTTGAAAGGGAGTACATATGATGCAGTAATATCATAATTTGAAAGGGGTATGTATGATGGTGTTATGTGAGAATTTAGAAGGGTGGTGTGTATGATGGTGGTGTTTAGTTTAGGGCAGACATTGAACCTGGGAGGATGAGAGTGAGACCTTTGAGCTGGAGACCAGCCTAGACTACACTGTAAGATCCCATCTCAAAAACAAACCAATCTACTTAAAATTCACCAAAAAGTATACCTTACTTTCAAAGTAGTTTCGTGGTAATCATTATTATTTTATTTAAAGTAAATTACAAAGTAGCTCTGTGCATTCGCTGGAGGAGAGTCTTACTGTGCGTTTGGCAAAACAGAGACTGTAGCAGGCACAGTGGGGAGAAGGATAACATGAGCTGTGACTCCAAATGGCTTGGGGTGGAATCACAGTTGGAAATGTCTGAACAGTGTGCGAAAAAACACGATGGTGTTCTCAGACCCTCTCATCCTGCAGTATCCATAATGGTAGGGTCACATACTCATACATGCACTCATCACACCTTACCTGACACATAATTCTACCAAATTCAAACAATTTATTTTCCTACTTTACAGATAAAGCAATCAGAACTCTTAAGACAAAAGATTTTGCCAAGTTACTGGGGAACCCATCCGCAGAGCCTTTTCCATGTGATACAGGGAGTTAAATGGAGAGCATTCTCAATGCCTTTTCCATGAGACTCAAGGAGTTAATGGGGAGATTCTTAAAGCTTTTTCCATGTGACACAGGGAATTAATGGGGAGTCATACTTAAAGCTTTTTACATGAGATATAAGGAGTTAACAGGGAGTCATTCTCAGAGCTTTTTCTGTGACACAGGGAGTCTATTCTTCTGGGACTGTAGCCGGGCTGGGTGAGTCATATGGAGTTGGAGGACCAACTTGACTGGGGTGAGTGATTAGTATTTCTGGGTCTCTTACTCACTAAAATATGTAGTCACAGAAATTACGCAGTGAAAGAAGAGAGAAATTTTTGTTTAAGACAATTTTGAATAAGAAAAAAATCTTTAAAATAGCCAAGTCCTTTCTGTTGGGAAATCTAGTCTTCACACTAGACACATCTAAACATGAGTAATTCTTCCACAACATTTCAATCATCTTATTTTTATAATAAATTTTTAACCTTTATGACAAACACATATGGTATAGATAAGTCCTCCCATGTTACACATTATTTTTAACATAACTACAATTTTACGAGCATCCTATCTATATATTAGGTGCCATTAATTTTGTGTATTTTTTTTACTAGAGATACGCTTTTTCTTTCTTTCTTTCCTTTTTTTCTTTCTTTCTTTCTTTCTTTGGTCTTTTGTTTGTTTGGGTTTGTGGTTTTTAGGTTTTTGTTTTGTTTTGTTTTGTTTTCAAGACAGGGTTTCTCTATGTAACAGCCCTGACATTCGCTTTGTAAACCAGGCTGGCTTCGAACTCACTGAGATCCGCCTGTCTCTGCCTCTCAAGTGCTGGGATTAAAGGCATGTATCTGCACTATCAGGCTTCATTTGCTTTTCAACACAGAGTTTCTCTCCACACCCCTGGCTATCTTGGCACTCACTCTGTAGACCAGGCTGACCTTGAACTCAGAAACCCACCTGCCTCTGCCTCCTGAGTGCTGGAATTAAAGACGTGTGCCATCACACCTGGCTTATTAGGATATACTTTAAAGTGACTTCTGTATAATACAGAATAGGAAACCAAATAGTACCTGCTCTTTAAAATTACCTCCTGCTGACTAAAGTCACACTTTGGGAAATGCACAAGTGAACCATAGTATTTCAGAATGGGGCAAGTCTGAAGTTAGCTCCTGACATAAAAATAAAGTTTTTAAGTTGAGTAAATCACATGATGCTATTAAAATAACACCTGAAGCCTATATTAAGAAAATATTGCTAATGCCATCATAATGGTCCTTGCTTTATTTTTTATTTTTTTAATTGATTTTTATTGAGATTTACATTTTTCTCCTTTCTTCATTTTTAAGAATGTATTGAATAAAGGCCTAATAACTCACTCCACTCACTGAGATTTCAACAAATGGTAACTTTAAAATAGTAAGTATTATTAATAAATATTCATAAAAATATAAACGCTATCATTATTTCTTCCACTCCTTAAGCACTCTTTCACAGACTGCAGACGTACAGAGTCATCCGTAAGTTGCATGTATTGTGCCTTAATTGTTCCTCCATTTTTCAGTGTTTACTGGCACAAACATACAGATATAGTTTTACTATAAGTCTCCTGCGATGTATTTTCACTGTAGCCTCCAAAATTGTCTCCTTAAATGGCATGTCGGCCATGGCACCCTCTTCAAGCCCCAGTAACTGCGCCCAAAGACATTCTGTTCTCTTACCAGATCCATTCTCACCCTGAGAATTGCGCCATTTCCCTCCCTCTGTCTTCACACCTTCCACAGGCTGCCTCTGCTGCTCTCCTGCCTTCCTTCCTTCCCATGCTCTGGGCTATTCATTCTCACCAGGGTTATTTCCTTGGGCCAATTCAAAAACCTATATCCGTATCAGCAAGAACAACTTACATCTTTCTTCCAATGAGACACATAAAACGCCCAGCTGCCTGGCCTCTAGCTTCCCACCACACAGAGTATGCAATGCTAGCCACCTCCTAATCCACTGCGCCCTTGACAGCTTCGTCTGCCACAGTGGAGGACTGAGAAGAATTACGGGGAAGTCTGTAAAGTCACGGAGGCTCCCAGTGACTAGTGGCAGCTGCCATCTGAGCCAGTTTCTTTCCCATCTTTCACTATGAGCTCTAGCTTGAAGCTTTGCCTGCTGGAGGGGATGCATTTCTGGTTTGGTTATTGCCTGTGATTTTTTTTTTCACAGTGCTCCTATCTGCCCCCTTGTCTAGGATAAAAGCGATAGTATTTCCTAATTTCTGACTGCATTTTTTTTTACAAACTAAGTCCTTTCATGTACTCTGTTAGAATTAGTCTTCTTCAAATCGTTGATTTAGTATCATTTCAACAGCTGAGTTCCCAATGCCCTGTGTCCCTTAGGTTAGGTCTGCAAAACAAAATAACAAAAGCATCCGGTTATCAGGCAAATTACAGTCTGAGTAAACAGACAAGGGATTGAAGCAAATATAAGCACCAAAGTGGAATAAATCAGTCTAGGGTCATGAAAGAGCTCCGTGGAGTTATACTGAGGAGGAGAGACTTCACAGAAGAGCAATACTTAAACCTGATTCGGAGAAGGAGTGAGGTTAAACTAGGTTGAAAGAAAGAAGGACCACATCCCGGCAGCACGATAACGTCCCGCAGACGGTATTCATAGGTGTGACGTGTTCATTCTTAAAATAAAAAGAGCTCAAGGCTGAAATTCCTGAGCAACTCGATGCAAGTATGAAGATTAATTGGCTAAGCATTGTGGAGTTAGAATGTTGCTTCTAATCTGTTTTTCAGTCCTTGACGGAAGAGAGAAAAAAAAGAAAAACAATGCCTGTGTAGATCATCTGCCGAGCAGATGGTGGTGGGACCGGGCGTGGATCCTCAGAAACATTCCTCCGGAGCCCAAACCCTGCTGCAGGGGCAGAGCTCGGGCCTCTGAAAACAGAGAGCATGGATGTTCTGGAGAGGTTTCCTAGCGATTCCAAACCCGAAACACAGATAAAAGGAAGAAATAATTGGCCCCTACTAAGAACCTTGATTTCATTAAATGGATGACTGGGAAATGGATTACTTTTGTCTAGTTAGGGGAGCAGATGCTGTGTTCTCCACATTGAAAAAAGGAGAGAAATAAAGGAGACTTCTTGGTTCTAACCTTTGAGTTACAAAACTGGACTTGTTAAGGGTGGTATGGGTGACCCTCATGAAGATGAACGGTGGCTGCAATGTTCTCCATAATCATACGCAGAGTAAAGTCAAACAAAGTTATGCATAAGAATCTGACAATAAAATCCACTGTGTGTGTGTGTATATATATATATATATCTGAGAATAAAATCCACTGTGTGTAAATCCATATATATATATATATATATTAATTACATATATAATCTATCAATAAAATCCACTATATATCATACTAAATGCACAGTTACACACATGAATATATACACTCCCATCAGAAAGTTTGTTTTTAATCCTGATGGATTTGGAAACATAATAGTGCTTACAAGTCTACGGACATGAGCCACCAGATCACTAACCAGTCTGTGCAGTCCTGTCTCCGTGGCCTTGCGCACACTATGGGAACCAGGCTGCATGACTAATGCACAGGAAGCATTCTCTGTTTGCCTCTGAGTAGGAACAGATGCTTCACATCCTTTAGAGAGGAAATTGCATTCTACAAAAGAGGACCTCGGCCCTGCCAAATGAATAAGATAAGAGATTTCAACAGCTTCTGGGGTGCACTGGCACACAGTTCTCTACTATTGCAATGATGCGTTCTAAAATAGACACCTCTTTGAGTTTGGAACGTCATAAAAAGCTGAGTCTCCCTATTCCACAACCAGAATCTGTTTCAGAGGTTGCAAGCTACTTTCTCAGACCCTGCATGTATGGAAAAGTAGATGTGATATATGCTCTCAGGTCCATAGATGAAGAAGAGTGGACATAGTGAGTGCTCCCATGTCCATAGGAGTGGACATGATGTGTGCTCCCATGTCCATAGATAAGAAAGAGTGGACATGGTGAGTGCTCCCATGTCCATAGATGGAGGAAAAGTGGACATGATGTGTGCTCCTATGTTCATAGATGAGGAAGAGTGGACATGATGTGTGCTCCCATGTCCATAGTTGAGGAAGAGTGGACATGGTGAGTGCTCCCATGTCCATAGATGAGGAAGAGTGGACATGGTGAGTGTTCCCATGTCCATAGATGAGGAAGAGTGGACATGGTGAGTGTTCCCATGTCCATAGATGAGGAAGAGTGGACATGGTGAGTGTTCCCATGTCAACAGATGAAGAAGAGTGGACATGGTGAGTGCTCCCATGTCCATAGATGAGGAAGAGTGGACATAATGAGTGCTCCCATGTCCACAGATAAGGAAGAGTGGACATGATGAGTGCACCCATGTCCATAGATGAGGAAAAGTGGACATGATGGGTGCTCTCATGTCCATTGATAAACTTCATTAGCTCAGACTCTGGATAAACGAGATGAAACAGGCTGTGAGATAACTTGTATTCATGCAAACATTCTGATGGGAGCTATCAATTCAATAGTGGTCTCAAGAGTTACGTAAAATAAGTGAGAAATCACTTAGATTGAGAATTAAGATGGGAGAGGGGGGAAGGGGGGGGGGGGGGGGGGGAGGGAAAAAAAATTAAAAAAAAAAAAAAAAAAAAAATTTTTTTTTTTTTTCTTTTTAAAAAAAAAATTTTAAAAAAAAAAAAGAATAATTTATTCTTTATACAACTTTCTTCTTTGTTTTTATGTCATTTCAAAACAGTGTCAACATATAGTAATGTAGCTAGCTATAATAGGATTCCATGTAATAATGGCACTAATATGCCACTGTATTTGTCCACACAAACCCCCAAATATCTGTGAAATGTCTGCCACAGTTGAATATCCAACATGTAGATATATATTTAATTCCAAACACACAAAGTGAAGGCATTCAAGGGCATACAAGCTGGTAAAGAAAACCTACAAATTTCCAGGTGGTAGTAGCACATGCCTTTATTCCCAGCACTCAGGAGGCAGAGGCAGGTGAATCTCTGTGAGCCTGAGGCTAGCCTGGTCTACAAATTGAGTTCCAGGAAGCCAGGGCTATTTCACAGAGAAATCCTGTCTCGGGAAAAAAAAAAAAAAAAAAAAAACCCACAAGTAATTAAATTAAAATAATTCATGACTATGTGTGTAAATTTAAATATATATTCTATCTGCCTATAGAAGGATGAACAATAAAATCCACACAATTACTATTTTATAACTGAGATTCCAAATCAAATGACTGACACTTACATATTATTTTGATCACAGACTGAATCAGAAACCCCATAAATACAAGCATCCTAAGACCTTATCTGTTGTTTATGATTTATACAATCTGTACCTATTATAATTCCTAGATTGGCAGAGAAAATTTTACAATATTAAGTAGTGAGCAAAAGAATTTCTCCAGTAGGATTTATACTATTTAAATATAATATTTTCAAGGAAAGTAAACACTTGCACAGCTTCTTAGATCATGAAGAAAAAAATTGTACATGAAGGATGAGGTAGGACTATGAAAGAGACTGAGATGAGAAAAGGTCCTTTTTATGTGAGAGAGGTTAACTATAAAACAGAAATTGAGACCCTAATCCTTAATAACATGGTCTTTCCATGGGTTCTTAAATATCCAGTAAACTGAACAAATTCACAAAGATATTGAATGAGTAGATGTTATCATGTAGAGGAATAAAACTGTGACTCTCAGGATACATCCTGAGTGAGATAGTGGAGTTAAAGCAAAGGACCATATATTTGGACCATGTAACATGTACTTCAGCTATCAAATAGTCTACAAAGAGAGTTTTGATGTCAGTAAGTGCATTTATATAACATTTGAGTGGATAATCAATGAAGAAACTATACAAATACTTTACAGGAAGCTATCAGTATACATTAAGATTCAAGAGAACATATCGTTTACCAAGATCTGTAGTGTAAAAAATTTCACAACCCATGTGGTAAATAAAGATAAGTTGATTAGAGATAACACGATAAAGCTCTTGCTTATTGTCTAAAAAGATTAAAATTACACTTAACTACAACTGACTATTAAATTAAAAATTATTTGAATAGTATATAAGAATTAAGAAAGTAAACACAATTGATAAAACAGCAGTAATGTGGATTTTTATGGTTCATCCTCTTTTCATCAGAAAGAATATATATTCAAATGCAAAAACGCACTAAAAGTCTGTTTTCTTAAATTTTATTCTCTGCATCTAGACAGAGTCAGACAGGAACTGCTGCAGGCCATATCACAGTGGTTCGTTTCTACCTCCTATTCAATCAGGCCAGGGTTTGGTGGAAAGGGGAGTGCCAGATAAAATAGTTTAATTTTAGGAAAAATATTAAAATTTTACAATATTTTTAAGCACGTTAAAAAAGGAAAACTTTATTAGATGAACTACAGACATTCTGGAGTCTATTTTAAATAACCATTAGAAGTCCAAGATGGTTATTATTCTCATGAATCATAAAAACGATAGACACAAAAAAATAAAAGAAAGAAAACTAATTTCAGATCAAACTTTTGCAGGAAAGGCTGCCTATGAAGAGAAATACCACAGAATGGAAATCTTGCAAATGAAGGGGAAGGAAAGGTTCCCAAAGTGTGACAGGTCAGACAGCAGTGGATATTAGACAGACCAGAAAGCTATTCCTGAAACTATGCTACAAGGCATTTCAAAGCTAACAGGAAGATCCTCCAAAATGTCAAATAGAAGAAAGGGATCTTACAAAGGAATCCTAAAAATAAAATGGTGTGTTTGGAGAATACTCAATAGTTCATTGGGTTTTAGTCCATTTTGATTTATTTATTTGATAATCTCAATGTAGTTTCAGTGAACATTTCAGAAATACTAAATAAATTGTTGAAAGCACCATTTATTCATCATCATATTTGATACAGAAAAAAACTTGAGAAACTACAATTTTTTATACAAAATAATGAGAGGACATAAGGGTTAGATATTGAACAATGAGCCAATCATGTGACTTCTCAGGAACAAATTAATAAAAAAAAATTTAAAAGTGAATTGTCAACATTATCCCCATTTGTAAACCAAGTCTTTTGAATACTCTGGTAATCTAAATTTGAATTACACCCATGCAGTCTGGTGCAATCTGCTTCATCAACATGATACATACACCACATGTCCTTAATTTAACAGATCCCACAGAGGGAATGAGGGGCTTGGAAAGAAAAATAATGTTTAATTAATCTGTTAGAATTGTCAAGCTAATAAACATTTATTGCAAGAACTGATGGATATAGTTTATTTGTATTTTTTGTATTTTCAAAGAATATATAACAATGATCAGACCAAGACTGCTTAAATATTGACTCATCCCTGGATACAGAAGATGC
Organism: Microtus agrestis; assembly: GCA_902806775.1. Lineage (NCBI taxonomy): Eukaryota > Metazoa > Chordata > Mammalia > Rodentia > Cricetidae > Microtus > Microtus agrestis. Next base: position 1,317,992 of record CADCXT010004929.1, read on the forward strand.
TTTGACTTACAGATCTTCTGTAAGGTCTTTCTTTAGGTAGAGAGAAGCCCAAATACTGAGTTTTACAAGCTCTTGAAAGCTAATAACTATTCTAGATAGAACAGTACCCAGATATCACAGATACTACCAGAGTGCTTTATATCATCCTGCTTCCTTGTACCCTGGACTCCTTGTCAAATTTTTGGTGGATTGAACAAAGGACAGGGGGGTGGAAGGTGCATGGGGGGACAGGAAAAGGTTTGTCGCTTCTCTGGTTCTATCTGCACATCTGTCAGGTAAGCTGGTAAGGAAGTGCTTCAGCATGTGGACCCAAATCTTCACAGATACTACTGCCCAATCCTAAAACTCCTCTGGAGAATAAAACAAAACATTACCAGTGAATATCCTTAAAGTTAACCTTTGACAGGTAGATGAGGGACTAATGAACTTTTTATGGTCAATTTATTTGCATTCCTAGAGAAGATATTTTTTATTTCTTTGGGAGAAATCTTTATACACATTACAAGCTCATTGCATTGGGAAAGACCCAGAGAAATAATCTCAGAATTTTGTAAAATCATTCTTGATGATAGTCAAACAAGATGCTGGTTTTCATACTAATATTTTTAAAGATTATACACACACACACACACACACACACACACACATACATGTTATGCATACACATATGTAGCAATACCTAGAATGTAGAGAAATGCAGCATTCAGGTTAGATTTGTACACTTAAATAAATATTCATAGAAGTAGATAAGAGTTCACCAAGACATAAGCACAAAAGAGTATGGACTCTATATGAATCTATACATAAGATAGTCTCAACGCTGAACCTGGGAAGTTAAAGAAGTCAGCAAGAATGTGTTCTGACAAGCCATGAAGGTTATGTCATGAGACTTGAAATATAAAAATAAAAGTTTAAAAAGAAAACATTATGAAGTTGGTAAAAAAAAAAAGGTACAAATTGGTTAAGAAGCATGTATAAAAGCCTTTGTCTTCTACTGTCTACTACTGTGGTAGAACACCATGATCAAAAGCAAATTGGGAAGGACAGGGTTTATTTCCTTTTACACTAGCAGTAAAAAGTCCATCACTGGAAGGAGCCAGGGCAGGAACTCTAGCAAGACAGGAAGTGGGTCAGAAGCCGTGGGAGAGTGCTACTTACTGACTTGCTCCTCTTAGTTATTCCTCCTTCTTTTCTATACACCCCAAGGCCATCTGCCCAGGGCTGGCACCACCTCCAGGGAGCTGGGCTTTTTCTGAATTAACCATTAATCAAGAAACTGCCCCATAGACTTGCCAACAGGCCAAACTTGTTTCTCAATTCCTGTCTCCTCTTTCTATATGTGTCTAAGCTTTTGTTAAGTTGACAAAGTTCGACCAGGATATCTTCTAATGTCCATATAGTCTACAATCACAAATTTTTTATAAACATGATCCACCCTAGAGATCATGACTTTGCATAGATTCAGCCTTAGCCAAAAGTAATAATTCTAAATTATAAGAGGGGGTGCTGAGTTCATGTTAATTCTGCTCCCCATCTCCAATATCAATGCTAAAAAAAAATTTTTGGAAAATAGAATCTTATTTCTGTAGCCAAAATCATGTCAACTTCTCATTATTAAAAAAGAAAATGAACTATTTCGATCTGACTCAGGTCAGGCAGAAGCTACTCTCAGCCTTAGCCATAGAAGCCACTCCTTACAATAAACAGAGGTAAATGCCAAGACCTATGGCTGTACAGATGCTAAAAATGAAGGACAGTTGAGAGAATAGCCCTAAACAAGACATTTACACTACCTCTTTAAGGCTCAGAGAGCATTGTGGAAGAGGGAAGAAAAGAATATAAAAACAAGAGGATAAGAAGAAAATCTGAGCTATACCATCTTCTAAGCACGACACAGCCATGGCAACCAGAGACTTACAGCTGTCTATACAGGCACTTGAGCCACAAAACTCTTCCTCCTAATAACTATAAAGGGAGGAAGGGCATTATAAGACTTTATCACGTATTGCTGATCTATTGTTCTGTAATGGATTCTGGAAGAGAGGGAGTCAGTACTCAGTTGTATACCCAGTGGTGAGCCAGCCAGCCTATAATGGTTAGTTCCAAACTCAGCATTCACGGGGACAGCTAAACTCTGCGGCACTCTAAATAAAACGAAAGTCAGTAAACAGTGGAAAGACATGTAGGGGGAGGAAGCCACTGCAGGGGTGGGAAAGAAATAGGAGAGGACACATGGGAGAGTAACCAGACTATGCAGCACGCATGTACGTGGTGTAGGAGGTCCTTCTGTTTGTGTGTTGCTTTCATTAATTAGTGAATAAAGAAACTGCCTTGGCCTAGTTGATAGGGCAGAACTTAGGTAGGCGGGGAAGCAAAACTGAATGCTGGGAGGAAGAAAGGCGGAGTAGAAGAGAGACGCCATGGATCTGCGGAGGAGGTAGATATATTGAATTTTACCAGGTAAGCCACTGCCACGTGGCAATATACAGATCAATAGAAATTGGTTAAATTAATATAAGAGTTAGTCAATAAGAAGTTAGAGCTAATGGGCCAAGCAGTGTTTTAATTAATATAGTTTCTGTGTGATTATTTCGGGGCTAAGAAAGCAGGGCAGCCAGGAACTGGGCAGCAGGATGAACAAGCGGGCCCTTCCTGTAACATGTATAAAATTGGGAAAAAGCAGAAGGTACAGAAGAGCAAAGAAACAGGTAAGGCTCCATGAAAGGCTTCCCTTTATTAATCTTATATGCTGCTCGAGAAACGAGCAGGGAAGATGACTGACTGCACACTTTTAAACAAAATCATTTTAGAGGTAAAATGTATGGCAATAATACCTGCTGATTAATAATCCTGGAACATTAATAACTGAAAGATAACTAAAACTCTCCATCATCACAAAGGAAATGTTAGCTAATATATCTAGTGTATATTTTGTCAAATTCTGAAAGTAATTCTTAGAGAAGCACACAATGCGGTTTTCCTTGTAGACATCTGATGATTACACTAAGAAAAAGCAATGACTTACCACATCATCAACCCCTCAAACCACATATGACAAGCCCTTCTTGTCCACTTAAATTGTAATAAATTCAATAAAAGATAGCTTCTCTATTCATCAGGTTGAATCTAAACTCTCCATTTCTGTCCCATTTTTTAAAATTGTGATAGCTTTGTATAACATTTTATATAATTCTTTGAAGGCAGGGTTTCTCTGTGTAGCCATGATTGTCCTAGAACTCACTCTGTAAACTAGGCTGTCCTTGAACTCACAGAGATCCACCTGCTCCTGCTTCTCAAATGCTGGGATAAAAGGCTTGTGCCACCACTGCCCAGTGTGTTTGATAGCTTTAAGGCAACTTGGAATTCCAGCTTTAGAAGTTTTTATTAAGCAATCATGTTCCAAGACAAGCATATCAATGAGTAAATAAATGAATAAATGCCCTATGGTTGTACATACTGGCATTTCTCTTGCTTAATAGACAGATTAAAAAGAATAGAAGATGAAGAATTTTTTTGCATTTATTTATTTTTTAACATGTGTGTGCCAGTGAGTGAGTGAGTGAGTGTGTGTGTATGTGTGCACGTGTGTGTGTATGTGTGTGTGTTCACAAGGGCACACATATGATGGTTCATGGATGTGGTTCCACATAAATCCCATTACTAGTATTTAGTTTTGTGAATCCCAATACCTTCCTACACTGTGGCGTAGTAGGAAGCATGGTTAGGTCAACATTTCCAATGATATATTCATTGATTTACATACAGACTGTCTGCTATGGGGATCTGCATTTGTGCTCTCTAAGTTGGCATGTAGCAGTCTACCCTGTAGGTCCCAGGAATTTAATTCCACCGTCATGTTTGTCAGCAAACGCCTTTACCCAATAAGCCATTTCACCAGCCAGACTGTACAAGAGGAAGGCTCCACAGTAACATTTACTAAAAGAAAACCTTTTATTTACAGTTCTTAGAAGGGCCTTAAACACATATTTTCAAAAATGATATATGTGCTGCGTGGCATGCAATTTCAAGCTTAGCGCAAGGTGAGGGCCATAAAATTTTATGCGTAGCCTCAGTTGTTATGGCTGCTTTAATTTATGTAATTATGTATGAGGTCAATATGGAAAATTAGCCATCATTCAGACTGGTAAACATTCCTGAACAATGTGTCCTTCAGGAATTAGCTAAGAGACTCATGCTTCCAGAAGGTCAAAAGAAAGCAGTCATCAGTTTGGCCTCCATACGGTTGAGATTGTTTCCTGTTCTACATTACAACTGTGCTGTAGAGATGGTTGAACAGGCAATAAATTATATTGGAATATACTCCGGTGACACATGACACGGTATATGAAGCAAATGGATCTCTTGCTAACCATCACATATATAAGCACACCTCAGTTTTACAAATCCTTGGGACATAGTAAATCTGAAAGAATTTCCATTTTTAATTTAACTAACATTCTTTCTAAAAGAAATATTTTAAAGACATAAATGTTAAAGTCTTACTAAAGTTTCTAAGATTAAAAAGTTGCCTTAAAATACCAGTGTCTCTGTAGGCAGTGGCTAATTTTTACCTTGCAAGATAACTTCAATCAAGTTTTGACTTCTTCACTTCTGTTTTTTTTTAAATTATCTTTGAAAAAATGATTTTCTGTGTGTAATAAATGCTCTCTACTCTTTCCAGGCTTTGGTCCTACAAGGAGCATAGGGACCTTTCATTAGTTACTGAGCCACTAAATTCAAATATTCAAAATTTCAGAAGAGAACAAAAAGCTATTTGGTCTAATTTCTTAATTTCTACAAAAGTATCCATAGTCATAGATCCATGGGCTGGTTACTTTCAAAAACAAATATGTTACCTCAGAGGGATCCTGCTCCATTTGGTTAGGTCAAATTATTAAAATTTTCTTTCATAGAGAATGACACACGAAACATTAGAGAGTCCAAATATGGAATCCACAGTAGACGGTCTATATGCTGCTCATTGACTGTATCACTGGTAACATTGATCTACCCGTGTTTTCTAAAACACATGATTCTAGTGTGTTATTAGGGTTTAGAGAAATACATGTCATTTATTTCTTATTTTATTCATTTCTACTTCCACAGCTAGAACTTTACCAAACATTTTGAGATATACTCATAATCCTTCCCATCTTATTCTTATTCTCTGTGATTTAGACACAATAACTTTACCCTTTCTGTTACAATAGATTTTTATAGTCTTTTCTGTATATACTTCTAAAACACATCTTCTTTTAACTAAAATGACCTTTGTTAAAGAGTGTTAAGGAAGGTTACAATGGCTTAGGTCTTTACATTAAATGATTACATAATGCCAAGGAAAGTTATCATCAGATTTTATCAAAAAAGTGCTAATAGTGAAACAATGAGGCTTCAGGTGATGTGCTTTCTGCGGTACACATGACTACAGACAGGAAGTGCTTAAGGAGAAATGTAAATGAAAATCACTGCAGACAGGGTAGATACCTATTTCTGTTAAGATCCTGTCTCAGACAGACAGGAGGACCAATGGAACCAAATCAAAGACCCAGATACTAATCCACACACCTAAGAACACCTGATTTTTGACAAAGAAGCAAAAAAGTATCAAATGGGAAAAAGAAAACATATTTAACAAATGATGCTGGCATAACTGGATACCAACATGTAGAAGAATAAAAATAGATCCATATCTATCGCCATGCACAAAACTCAAGTCCAATTGGATCAAAGATCTCAACATAAAGCCAGCCACACTGAACCTCGTAGAAGAGGAAGTGGGGAGTACACTTGAACACATTGGCACAGGAAAGCACTTCCTAAATATAACCCCAGTAACACAGAAACTGAGAGGAACACTTAATAAATGGAACCTCTTGAAACTGAAAAGCTTCTCTAAAGCAAAGAACACAGTTAACAAGACAAAATGGCAACCTACAGAATGGGAAAAGATCTTCACCAACCCCACATCAGACAAAGGACTAATTTCCAAAATATACAAAGAACTCAAGAAATTGGTCATCAAAAAAAACAAATAATCCATTTTTTTAAAAAAATGGAGTACAGACCTAAACAGAGAATTCTTTTTTTGTTTTTGAATTTTCGAGACAGAGTTTCTCCATAGTTTTTTGGTCCCTGTCCTGGAACTAGCTCTTGTAGACCAGGCTGGCCTCGAACTCACAGAGATCCGCCTGCCTCTGCCTCCCAAGTGCTGGGATTAAAGGTGTGGGCCACCACCGCCCGGCCAAACAGAGAACTCTTAACAGAGAAATCTAAAATGGCTGAAAGACACTTAAGGAAATGCTAAACATCCTTAGTAATCAGAGAATTGCAAATCAAAACAACTCTGAGATGCAATATGTAAGAATGGCCAAGATCAAAACATTGATGACAACTTATGTTGGAAAGGATGTGGGGTTAAGGAAACACTCCTGCATTGCTGGTGGGAGCACAAATTGGTACAGCCCCTTTGGATATCAGTATGGCGATTTCTCAGAAAACTAGGAAACAACCTTCCTCAAAACCCAGCAATACCACATCTGGATATATATCCAAAAATGCTCAGCTGTACCGCAAGGACATGTGCTCACCTATGTTCATAGCAGCATTATTTGTCATATCCAGAACCTGGAAACAACCTAAATGCCCTTCGACCAAAGAATGGATGAGGAAAATGTGGTACATTTACACAATTGAGCACTACACAGCAGAAAAAAAAAAACATGACTTTTTGAAATTTGCAGGCAAATGGATAGATCTAGAAAACATCACATTGAGGGAGGTAACCCAGACCCAGAAATATAAATATGATATGTACTCACTCATAAGTGGTTTTTAGACATACAGCAAAAAAAAAAGCCTACAATTACAATCCCAGAGAACCTAGACAACAATGAGTACACTAAGAGAGACATATATGGATCTAATCTACATGGGAAGTAGAAAAAGACAAGATCTCCTGAGTACATTGTGAGCCTGGGGACCATGGGAGAGGGTTGAAGGGGAGGGGAGAGGAAGAGAGAGGAGCAGAGAAAAATGCATAGCTCAATAAAATCTTATATATATATATTATACATATATAGATAGATACCCTATCTAAGGCAGCTATGCATGAGGATGAGGGCTAAGGTGCCATGTACATACTAGGTAGCTGGAACTGACAAGAATGTGGGATGTATGTAAGGATTCTTGCAGTCAACAAGTAGAACAAGCCTGGGAGAGAGGTCAGGTGGACCGCAGATGCTAAAGACTGAAAAGGGTCTGTCTATGTCCTTTGGGTTCACTTCATGTGATCATATTCCCTAGTTGCTGGACCTGGAGATACAACCTTTGGTATTTTCCCAATTTATAAAAAAATAAAAATGATAAAAACAAAAGAAATCGAGTTTACAATAAAGCCACGTAAAGATGGGGGAAAACAAGATCCTGTTTCAGTAAGTCACCTTCCAGAATGAACTACCAAATTCTGCTTGCATTAAAGTCTAAGCAACAGGGACAGGAACTGTACTCGAAACTGTGCCTATATAGCATGTGTGTGGTTCTTAGTTTAATCCTCAAACTGCCAGAAAATGAATAAATCCCACACACATTACTTCATACCTCAACTACAAAGACCACTAGGGTGGCCGCTAATTTCAGTCTCCATAATTATTTAAAATCAACTTTAGCTGAGATTTCCACTATTTACCCATGTTTCATAGTCCTAAATAGCTTTGGCAACTTCCCTTTGGGAGCAATGATATGAAAGTCATGTTGATTTTCGAAGCCCTTTTGCTTTGCACAAAGAAATTCCATAATTATAGAGATCATCTCAAATCGCATTTCTGGGTTTACGAGTTGGCTAGTTGCATCACACAGCAAACTGTGGCATTCTTTTTCTTGCTCAAGAGCTTAAAAAAAAAACAGAATCAATCCCTATTCCTGAACCAGTAAGAGAAATCAAATAATCACGACATGAGCAGAATGTTTGTATTCCAAGTGCATAACTAAGAAGGGTTGATACACTCTGCTTTCCCAACCCCAATCCCATTCCTGGCACAGTACAAAGTAATGGAAGACAGCATCACTATTATTATTTGTATTTTGTGACCTATATCTTGAGATGTACATGTATGGTTGAAATGCAGGACCAGTGAGCTTGATGGAGCTTGAATTTAAGCTGGGGTTTCTAATTCCAAGCACAATATAGATAAGGCCAATGGTCTGTGACCTCTAGACTCAAAACCAAGATTCCAGTAGCTTCTCTTTCTGATGTTTCTTCGGATAAATTAGAAAGTCAAAAAGTATGGACAGGCAAGATGGTAAATAAAGTTACCTAATAGTCAATATATAATGAAGTTTTATCCACATGAACACTCAAAAAGTTTCTGAGAAAATTCACAATAGAGTATGCTCACTTCTCCAGCCTTGGACTGAGTGAGATCCCTAGAGAAATACCTACCTGTCATCCTGGCCCTACTTCCCCACTCCTTGTGAAAATAGTTGGAACGAGAATTGGGATTTCAGGTTCCAACTTCTGCAGAGGCTGACTCTTTGGAAGGGACTGGCCTTTTCTGGCCCAGGACCAGGATTACCATGGAGATTGTCAAGAAATCTTTATTTTATGGAAGAGTTGAAGTGGAGAGCATTGAAGTGCAGAGTGGAACAGTGTAATCAAAACAATTTAGAAATAAAAGGAAAAGATTCACAAAAATGTAGAGTTAGATGCACATTCATTTACCTAGAGCAAGTTGGCACAGGCTGACCACTTCAGGACGACAATTTCTTGTCTCCATTTGAAAATCCATGTGTATTTAAAATGTCAGGGTGGGGGAAGCCCTGTAGTCAATGTAAGCATTTAATCAAAAATTTTAGGCTTTCTCCCTTTTTAGAAAATAATCTCAAAACACCCCTTAGCAGAGTATCTAGTTGCCTATGAGACTTTTGTAAACGCTCATGGAAAGTCTGAAGACTGAAAATAAATCACTGGACTCTGTCAACATTGCCTTCCCCTTTTCAGGTATCTTTAGAAAAATGTATCTTCTTTTATTCTCGCTTCTGCAGGTGGATTGAAAGGGGTTGAATAGAAGACAAACTCATCCGTGAAAGCACCTCACTTCATTTCTCCTTCAGTAGTGGCGCCCATATCTGAGACCATTCTGTGATGAAACACCATAGAGGACACGTGACTGAGGCCAGCCCACTTTGGTAGCGAATAATCAGGCAAGGCTTAAAGACAATCTGCTTGGTAGTTCCACTACCAAGTAGATTTGACTACCCTTACAACCTCTGACAAGATATTAGCCAAGCACAGTTGCTATGGTTACTATCATAACGTTGATGGTTATGGGAAAGATTGTAAGAAATGGAGCACATAGCAGTTAAGTAATGAGCTTGGGTGCATACTAACATAGAAGCACATGTACTTTTACTTAGCTCTGATTATTACCGCTCTCTTCACTCAGACACACCCCCCTGGATCTCCTCTCTGGATTCTGAACATTTTCCTTTGTGTATTCCCAGCCCCTCTTAGATCAGTGCTTCACATCATTTTCGGTTGTCCTAGCAACACGTTTCGATTTTCTACCGCAGTTGCCAAAACAAGCACTTGAACATCTGGAATTCATCCTCCATCACTTTCGCCAGTCGATGCATCGGCCTTAAGTGGTAGTTCCCGTAGAGACCCCCTGAGATTCCACGGTACCTTTGCACAACAGCTTTCCAATATTCCCTGGCTATGGAAAATTGCTATTCGCTGACTGCATATTTTGGCACCTTCTATAAAATTAATAATAACATTTATAAGTTAATGTTTTAGTACAATTAAGTCAGATTTAAAAATGAAAAACTAAAGAAAGAAAATAGTACCAGTGCACTCCCACATAGAGACTTCAATCTTCCTTAAGGAAGAAACCTACATCCAGATGCAATTTCTTATGCTTGCTGATGTTAACAGATGACAGTTGTTGTTATTAGCTGTAAAATGTGATAAAGACGAATCATGGCAGGAAAAATACACTTTTAAGACCAGGTATCCAGTTCAAGACTCAGTGGAAGAAGAACCTGCAGTTTAATGGAACATTCTTCATGAGACCAGGTCTCCAGTTCAAGACTCAATGGAAGAAGAACCTGCTGTTTAATGGAACACTCTTCACTAGACCAAGTCTCCAGTTCAAGACTCAATGGAAGAAGAACCCGCAGTTTAATGGAACACTCTTCACTAGACCAAGTCTCCAGTTCAAGACTCAATGGAAGAAGAACCCGCAGTTTAATGGAACACTCTTAACTAGACCAAGTCTCCAGTTCAAGACTCAATGGAAGAAGAACCTGCAGTTTAATGGAACACTCTTCATTTGCCAAGGCAGCTGATGACTTGTGCTGCCCACACTGCTGCCGTATGTGTTGTTGCCAGAGTTGAGCGAGGGACATGAAATGACCAGAGAGACATCTTTGTTGCTACGCAAGTGACAAGCCCCTAGCACAGCAGAATTCCTCCAGTTTCTGTATTTCCTCATTTTACCAAGAAGAATATAGACTTGTAGCTCAGCTCTCCGCCTATCGAGCAAATGGCCTCTGAAACCATCAAAAAGAACTATGATTTTTACGAGAGAGTAGTTAATCATACTTGACGGTCAATCCTGTGAACATCTACTTTTGTGTATGTATTTACCTGGCAAAAGCTCAGGACAAGAACTAATGTCAGTAAATGCTTGACAAATGAATAAATGGGCAGTTGTCACTACCTAATTGTAAAAGAATAGTCATGTTACTGGAATACTCTGATGTGTTTAAGAAGGGATGTGTCACTTTTATCTATTGGACAACTCTGACTCCCGAGTGCTGAGATTAAAGGTATGTATTACCCCTGCCCAGGTAAATTTAAAACTCAATCTCTCTCTCTCTCTCTCTCTCTCTCTCTCTCTCTCTCTCTCTCTCTCTCTCTCTCTCTCTCTCCTCCCTCCCTCCCTCCCTCCCTCCCTCCTTCCCTCCCTTCCTTTCTCATCCCTTGTATGTGTGTATGTGTGTGTATGTGTTGTGTGTATGCACATGTCCCTGTATAAACACACAAATGTGTTCAGGTATGTGTGCATATACATACACATAGAAGCCTGAAATTGATGACAAGCATCTTCCTCCTCAGACACTCCATTTTTTTTAATTGAGTCAGGATCTCATACTGAGCCTGGAGATCATCCAATTCAAGCTAGACTTGCTAACAAGCTTGCCTGGGAGAACTAGCTCTGCCTCCAGCACGGTGGTGGAATTACACACCACCTTTACACTTTATCTGATGAGCCATCTCCCTAACTCTATTTTTTTTTGATTTTTTGAGACAGAGTACAATCTACTTTTAAAGAAATAATTTCTCACTAAGTATTTTGAGAATTAGAGGATTTAAAATATGAAAGAATACAAAACAATAATTCATATTATACTTTAAGAGACATTAAATTCTTTTTCTATATTATCCTTTTATAAACCCTTTTCAAATCTTCAGACATTAACTATTGGTTTTCTGGTATATATCCACAATACTACACTTATGAAGTAATTTGAAAAGGGTTAGGCTACTCTATATTGTTAAAGAGGCTACACTAATGAAATATAAACTTATACAAGCAGGATATTATCTCAAATTGGTATTTTACATAAAAGACAGTATTTGAATGCCTAAAATAAATATTGGTGCCTCTCAGATATATTTTTGCGAATATTTACCTGCTATTAATCCCTTTAAACTCATAATGTAAAGTTGTGGAAGGACGCTTAAAAGAAATCCCACACTAGCTCAGAATTGGAAAATATGTGGCTATTTATTTAGGGGTAGACTCACAAATCAGAATCCTCTGCTTGAACAGAAAACAGAAACTGAATCCAGCGACCGGAAAGAGAGGGGACGCATGCTCTATGTTGGCTTATAGAGTATAAGAGGCCACGCCTCTGTGGGCGGATAACCACTGGCTGTAAGACTTCCTGCAGCACCGAGTCATGCTTTCTCTTAAAACATCTAAATCAGACAGCAGAACATGCAGCATTAATTCTTACTGGAGGACACAATAAACCTGCAATCTAATAAAACACTTAAAATTTACAATGAAGTAGTGGAATTACAGTTGAAGATTAGTTGCCATGGTAACTGAAAAATGGAAAGAAAATGAAAAATTCAGACGAAGCAATTTGTAATATGATTACAGTTCTAACTGTCTGTATTTGATCCATCACAATGAATGACATGCATGCTATGTTGAAGGAAGTAATTAAACATTCTGCATAGTCTGAAGAAATCATAAGCTTTTTGCATATATATTTTTTCCTAAATAATGTTTCTAGCATATAGGCCTCTCTGAACACAATCCATACTAAAATTATTTGATTATATTAAATTATTTTTTATTTCTTTCTTCTTCTTTATATTTGTTCCTAGGGCAGTGGTTATGACCAATTGCTTTTTGAGATGGTGTCTGGTTATGTACCCCAGCTGACCACGCTCTAAAACTTAGAAAGTTCCAGCAATTGTTCTTTCTCCTTGCCCTTCAGAGCTGGGGTTTCAGGCATGGACAGGATATGTGGCTTCCACGTGGGTGCTGGCATCTGAACTCTTGTCCTCACGATTGCACACGAAATGCTCTTAGCTGCCGAGCCATCTCCTTAGCCCTCAAATGTTTTGGTGATAGTGCATGTTTTAATATGTTTGGAAAGATTTTTACAAAAGGAGAATTTAGATATGGGATCTGTGGTCCCAGGGTTAGGAAAGTTGCAATAGTAAAAGAATTTTGAAGTTGAATACAGCAAGCGCCAGGTTCACAGAGAGACTCTGCCTCTCTCAGTAAATAAGCCTTAAAAAATATATGTGCACAGGCTGGAAAGATGGTTCAGCAGTTAAGAGCACTTTCTGCTCTTCGAAAGGACCCAGGTTCAATTCCCAGTACCCACATGACAACCCATAACTGTATAATCCCAGTTTCAGGGTGTCTGATCTGACACCCTCACACAGATATACATAGAGGAAGAACACCAAAACACACAAACACACACATACACATAGAAAGAGAGAAGGGGAAAATAGAAAAGTTTAACTGCAAGCAAAAGCAAAAAAAAAAGTTATACAGAAAAATCTCAAACATTCACGAAAGTACTTTTGAAGAACATTTAAATAAACTATATAAAATGCACAAGAATATATATATGTGTATATATATAGTGTCTTCAATAATAATCACACAAACATGACCCTGCTATCTGTTTTAAGAGGTGATAGCTGGATGGCTTTGCAACCTGACTGAACAGAGTCTACTGAATGGAATTCTCATCTAGATTATTGTCTACCTAAAAAAGTCTGTCATACATACCAGTAAAAAAAGGACTGGAATGTAATGTGCTTTGGATGAAAAAGTAAAAATGTGGGCTAATTTTTTCAGTAGGACTAAATGTTTTGTGGTATTCTTATTTGAAGTAAATCTTTGCCAAGGGTTTGTTCAAAATGCCTTATTCTCTCTGGTATGTCCTGGCTTAAATACAACATTTTTTAGCATCAATGGAATAACTAATATTCCAAACTATTTAAAATATGACATATGCATACGTGATCATTTCTTTCTGACAAATGAAAAACTTTAGGGAGGCATTTAATTTTTAAACATACCTACTCTATGCCTTTACCTCTCTTTCTCTTCAAGGACAAGTTCATGGCTTATACATTATGGTACTTCTATAATCTGGCTAGCACAATAATCCAACATAATAAATATCCAATGAATACTTTCTGGATTTTAATTGCAAGTATTGTAGATAACTGCTCAATAATGATTAGATGCAGCCCTGAGACTCATCACAGTAATTTCTGAAGATAACTGGCACTATAGTAACTAATTATTTGTGGAAAATTATGTAATATTATACTTATATAGGTAGAAAATATCATCATGATGTACACATTAAACATTTCCAAGTCAAGAATTTAGGAACTCTTAATTAAATCACAGTCTTTTGGTTTGCATAATATCATAATATCACTATAAACATTTCTTAGTATAAAATGATACTAATACAGTATAAAACCTAATAGAACATGCTCATCATTTCATTACTATCCAAGAGACCCTGATGTTGAAAATTAATGTGTAGATAAATTACCTGAGCTGCATTTCAAATATGTGTGATGGTTATTACATCAAGTTAGTTCAGAAGTCAATATATTTGAATATATCTAAATATCTAAGAATTTAATTTGGTCCTGAACTTTGTGGATACATTATTGAAGGCTACCAGAAAACGTTACATAGCCAGCTTTTATAGACACAATGACTTATGTTTACAGTGAATTACATTTAAGTGCCTTCAGATAGCCAAGTACAGGTCTCACTTACTGCAGAGGCCATTCAGCTGGGGGAAGTCTGTTCTTTCTGCCATCTCTAATTTAGCACGGATGTATTAGGGGTTGAGCATCAATTTTATTAAAGTACATCATGAACTTTGACCATATTCTTTGTCTGTTATCTTTTCCTTTCCCTCTGTCTTTTATCACTACCCCTTCCTCCTCTCAAATAGATCCCCTAATAACATTCATGCCATTATTTTATATATTCAAGTTATTTTTCTTTCTAGATATGTATCATTTCACTTAACATGGTTGATTTCCAGTTCCAACTAAGTTATTACAAATGACATAATTTTATACTTATGGCTAAACTATAATGAGCCATGCATGAATAAGGAAGCGATAATAACTTAAAAACTCTATTGTACATACATGTTACATTTTCTTTATGCATTCATCTTTTGTTAGACAACAAGATTGATTCTTGTCTATCAGACTTTAATCTTAATATTTCATCCATTTGAACTGGAAATACATTATAGCATTTGTTTTTGTTTTTTTTTTATATTTCAAGACAGGGTTTTTCTCTGTATTAGAGCCTTGGATGTCCTGGAACTTGCTACGTAGACCAGACTAGCCTTGAACTCACAGAGATCCGCCTGCCTCTGCCTCCCAAGTGCTGGAATTAAAGGTGTGTGCCACCATTGCCAGGCGGAGAGAGATTTTTAATAGAAAGGATTTATGTGGCTTGCCTGTCTGTAAGTCATTCGGTCTTATTTCTTACTTAGAATGTATCAGAGTGAAACTCCAGCAGAACCCTGGAACAAAATGTTCACACATTTACGGTTTGTGAAAGAAAGGAAATGGGAGAGAATCACGGAGATGGAAGAAGGGCAAACAACATGTTCGAAAATGTTCCGGACTCAATAACTACCAATACAATGAATCTCAGCTACCTATTCAGGCTGAACGTTTTCACGTCTTCCATCTAGCATTATTGTAAAGGGAAATGAGAACTTAAGAACTCGAAGAAATAGGACAATTCTATGGCCTACTCCTCAGACAAGGTCCCACAGCCAGTTAAAATACTGCTTCCTTTCGTCTCTCAAATCTTCCTTCTCCTCCCCTCTTCCCTTTGCAGCCTCCACCTTTTCTTGTTAGTTCCATATGATCGCTGATGTCACCCTACGAATAAACTGTCAGCTTAGTAGGTATATTATGTTGTTGGGGGAAATTAGCATCTATAACTCAGAGCTACAGCCTCCAAGAAATAACCAGAAACCTGTATCAAAACTTTAAACCCTAATTTAAAGGGCACATGTATATCACACACAGAAAATACGCATTATGGTCCCAATGATCAAACTCTGTATACAATATACTCCGTAGTAATACAAAATTAGTCTGACCTAGGTGAAGAAAGTTTACATAAATACTCTGTAGGCCTTTGGAGTTTAACAATGCTATGCCACATGCTTTGAAGAAAGCCTCTGGGGCCCAGAGAATTTGAGTCACTTCCCCCAAATCACTGAGTGAACCCATGACAGAGCTGCAATTAGAACGCAGAATTCCTGCATCCTGGTCCAGTTTTAAGTTAGAAGCTTTTCATTAAAATTATTTCAACAATTCATTCATGGCAGAAAGTTGCAGCCTGTTTAGTTGAAGCTCTCATCTCGTTAACTGCATGTTTCCCTCCGTGCCAGCAGAGTCTTAAAATACACCAGAAGGCAGACAGGCCTGGGAGATGATGGAGCCTTCGTATAAACACTCAGCAGATTGCTGGGAATTTTGGTCAGCTTCTTGCTCCTAGTCACTTTCGACTCACTGAAAAAGAGATGCCAAGCAACACAGAGGACCTCAGAGATGACTGGTTTTGAGACAAGCTTCCTGAAGAGACATGAATAAAGAAGAAGTAATGAATTTGATAGTTCTCACCTTCTAATGGGAAGCGATTCTTTGTTCACAGAAAAAAAAAAACCTGAAGTCCAGTTATAAAGCAGGAAAATGTATCATGGAACCTGGAGCCTTTTATCTTATCATCTTTCAGCTCAGTTATCTCACTCAGCTGATAGCAATTGACTGCACCCTCTCAAGAGCTCTTCTTGCCATAGACTTACTGCTCTCTAAACCCTCACTCCTGATCCCCACACACCGCTGACTGCACAGGACCGTTAAGAGTTTGCTCAAAGGTGACTTGAATGCTACTGTTGAGATTTCTTAGAAAGAAAGGACAAATCAAAACATTTAATTACCTACAGCAGGAAAAGGAAGGCAGTTCAGGGAGAGGGATAAAGAAAAGGAGCTCAGAAGCACCCGTTTGGAAGTTCCTGTAGCGATTTGTTTATTAGGAAGCAAATCCCAATTCCATGGACCAGTTCCCCTGGGGCATGCCTGATATGACAGCCTTAGGGCTATATCCTGAAGAACTTTAAATTTTCGGGTTCCCTTTATAACAGAATTGAGGTGACTGCAATGTTCTGATGGGAAATCTGTTGACAAGAGCAGAGCTTCTAGAACAAACTAAAGATCACCTTCCAGAGATGAGCCCCAGAGTCTAGCCAAGATGATGAGACACTTTGTCAGCACATTCTAACGACCCGAAAATATTGAGGGAAATGTTTCAAGTACAAATTGCCATATAAGGAGCTCACATTAGAGGAAAAACAATTACTCAGTCTGTACAGTAGAGCAATAAGTAGGAGGGCATGTGGATCAAGTTAGTGCCCTGCAGAGCAGAGCATAAGCAAATACTATAGCAGGCAATGCTGGTAGGCGGTCCAAACTATGAGGGAGAGTCTCAAATACGAACTAAAATGTAAGACGATTAAGAAGATGGCACCAAGAGAGACATACATAGATCTAATCTACATGGGAAGTAGAAAAAGACAAGATCTCCTGAGTAAATTGGGAGCATGAGGGCCTTGGGAGAGGGTTGAAGGGGAAGAGAGAGCAGGGAGAAGAGCAGAGAAAAATGTAGAGCTCAATAAAAATTAAAGAAGAGGAGGAGGAGGAGGAGGAGGAGGAGGGAGGAGGGAGGAGGAGGAGGAGGAGGAGGAGGAGGAGGAGGAGGAGGAGGAGGAGGAGGAGAAGGAGAAGGAGAAGGAGAAGGAGAAGGAGAAGGAGAAGGAGAAGAAGAAGAAGAAGAAGAAGAAGAAGAAGAAGAAGAAGAAGAAGAAGAAGAAGAAGAAGAAGAAGAAGAAGAAGAAGAAGAAGAAGAAGAAGAAGGCACCCAAAGCTGGGTGTGGAGGCCCATATCTTTCATCCCAGCACTGGGGAGACAGAACTAGGTGGATCGCTGTGAGTTTAAGGTCAGTCTGGTCTGCATAGTGAGTTCCAGGACAGTCAGGCCTATGTAGAGCGACTGTCTCAAAATATCAAATCAAAACAAACAAACAAAAGGCAAAGTGGCAACCACACAAAGCTGTAGCATAAGACCCTGGAAAGGCAAAATGTAAATATGGCATCAAAATTCTGAAGAAGTTAAAAATGTTTCCCTTTTTAGAAAAATGAAACTACATTACCAGGTCATGTATCTCAATTTTTTTGCCCATGGCCTAAGACAGGGTGCCTGTGATCTGCTTACTTTAATCTGATGCTTTTATTTGAGGAGCTCCAAGCAGGGGAGTTATGGCAGGATAATCCCCAACCTAGGCAGGGCCCTGGAAGGACGCCTAAGGGGGAAAGAAAACCTGGTCCCACTCACCTAGGAGTCATCGGCACCCTCTGTTCCCAGGAGAGTGGATTGCTTCACCACTCAGAGGGTTTCCTTGTCTCGTCCCTTCTCCTTTGGTCTGCACCATGGATGACTGCTCCATGTGATAGCTGCCTGCCTTTGTATGAGAGGGGGGGGGGCCTTGTTGGGGGCTGGGGAGACTGGGGAACCCCACACCCAGGTTGTGCTGGGAATGGTCCTGTTGCCCCACACCCAGTTGAAGCTGTTAATGGAGAAAAATAAAAAAAAATATAAAAAAAAAAAAGAACTGGACCTTCTCTTTTTTTCTAGCGTGTAGTGGTTCTCAACCTAGGGTCAGGACCCCTGTGTTGTTTAGATTACCCTTTCATAGGGGTCTCCTTTTTTTTTAATTAAACTAATTTCTGCCTCCTCCCAGCCTCCCATTTCCCTCCCCATCCCCCTACTCCTCTCCCCCTCCCCCCACTCCTCTCCCCCTCCCTCTCCAGTCTGAAGAGCAGTCATGGTTCCCTGCCCTGTGGGAAATCCAAGGTACTCCCCCCTCCTTCCAGGTCTGGGAAGGTGAGCATCCAGACTGGCTGGGCTCCCACAAAACCAGTACATGCAGTAGGATCAAAACCCAATGCCATTGTCCTTGGCTTCTCATCAGCCCTCATTGTCTGTCATGTTCAGAGAGTCCGGTTTTATCCCAGGCTTTTTCAGTCCCAGTCCAGCTGGCCTTGGTGAGCTCCCAATTGATCAGCCCACTGTCTCAGTGGGTGGGTGCACCCCTCGCCGTCCTGACTTCTTTGCTCATATTCTCCCTCCTTCTGTTCCTCATTTGGACCTTGGGAGCTCCTTCCAGTGCTCCAGTGTGGGTCCCTGTCTCTATCTCCATCCACCGCCAGATGAAGGTTCTATGGTGATATGCAAGATATTCATCAGTATGGCTATAGGATAGGGCCATTTCAGGTTCCCTCTCCTCAGCTGACCAAGGAACTAACTGGGGACATCTCCCTGGACACCTGGGAGCCCCTCCAGGGTCAAATCTCTTGCCAACCCTAAGATGGCTCCCTTAATTAAAATATGTACTTCCCTGCTCCCATATCCACCCTTCCTTTATCCCAACCATCCCATTCCCACAAGTTCCCCCCATCCTCCCCTTCTCATAGGGGTCTCCTAAACCATTAGAAAACACAGATATTTGCATTATAATTCATAACAATAGCAAACTTACAGTTAGAAAATAGCAAAGAAAATAATTTTATGCTTGGGGGGGTCATCACAACATGAGGAACTGTATTAAAGGGTCACAGTGTTAGGAAGGTTGAGAAGCACAGTTCTAGCACATTCCACCAAAAGACCTGAAGGCAGGAACATAAGCGAGCTGCGTATTTATAAATGTAAGAGGTACACTTTACATGTCATTTGTATGGAAATATCATATGGTGCACTAATTAATTTCATTTTTTCATCCTCCATTTATCTGAACACAAATATCTGCAATGGAACCCTGAGTGTCTTCACTGGTTCATCTTAAATGAGTTCTATTGCAATTTGCCCTGGTTATATACAAAAGAGTTGGAATGATTCCAATCATTTTCCTTTTTAACAAACATAGCAGATTCCGAGAATAATGGAAGCATCCTGAGCTGTAAGACTGTGAAAGTCAGAGGCTGGGGATGACTGGGGCAAAGCTGTCCTCTGGTGATGACAGGGTTTTTACTCTCATGAGTCCACAGTACTTACGGTTGCTGTTGCTGCGCAAGATCAAGACAAGCAACAGTCCAGCTTAGATGAAGGAGGGGCTTATGAGTACCGACCCTATCAGAGGAGCCAATGGGCAAGGATGAAGGAGGGCCTTATGTACTGACCCTATCAGAGGAGCTAATGGCAGGACAAGGATGAAGGAGGGGCTTATGAGTACCAACCCTATCAGAGGAGCTAATGAGCAAGGATGAAGGAGGGGTTTATGAGTGCCAACCCTATCAGAGGAACTAATGGGCAAGGATAAAGGAGAGGCTTATGAGTACCAATCCCATCAGAGGAGCTAATGGCAGGACAAGGATGAAGGAGGGGCTTATGAACACCCAACCTTTAGAGGAGCTAATGGCAGTTGACGGCTGTTGTGGAAGAAAAGGTTAATTTTCTTTAGGATTATGGTCCACTGCTATACTGACATGCTCCAGATGATGGATACATATCCATGTATGTGTGAAACTCTCACTGGTCTCAGTCTGCCTTACTTTTCTAAAAGAAGGAGGAGGAGGAGGAGGAGGAGGAGGAGGAGGAGGAGGAGGAGGAGGAGGAGGAGGAGGAGGAGGAGGAGGAGGAGGAGGAGGAGGAGGAGGAGGAGGAGGAGAAGGAGAAGAAGAAGAAGAAGAAGAAGAAGAAGAAGAAGAAGAAGAAGAAGAAGAAGAAGAAGAAGAAGAAGAAGAAGAAGAAGAAGAAGAAGGCATGAAGCTGAAGGAAAGCATAAAATTGATGGGATAAAAATATGCACATTTGATACTTTTGTTGTTATCATTATTGCTATAATAATAATAACCATAATTTTACAAGATACTATTAGTTGAAAACAAACTATAATCAAATGACAGATATATCTGATAGACATCCTATTAACTATTTGATTAAATTATTATAAAATAAATTATCTTATTATAGTTTTATGTATAAAGAAACCAAGATTCAGGAATGATAAGAACATTTCCAAGACTGTGCAAATATAACGTAAAACCCATGAACCTGGATTCAGTTCAATCACAACTAAATGAAAGTCAATAATATTTTCTAATGTTTACAAAAATATTCAACTCTTGAATATGCATGAAATAGCTGTCATGAGCCTACTGGTTCTATAGAAAGGTATTAATCAGAATTCAGGAAGTTTCCCAAAGAGATGAAGAACAAGCAAAAGACATTATCCAAAAGACTTAGTGCAAAACAATTGAAAGATTTGCAGAAAGGAAAAAAACACGATATGAATTCGTGCTATAATCTCTACTTCTCAAGACAATGAATTAGCAGCAACACACTTGACCACTTAGAGAACAATAGAGAAATGAAAGAAGTTAATCAATACAGACTTACCAACCAGAAATTATAATGACCTGAGGAAGGATGCCACATAGTATTAATCATAAATAAACACAATGTGGTTGTTTACAAAGAGAAAATGAGATTAGTAGCTTTGAAAATCAGTAGGATAATCCTGACATTCTTTAGATTAAAAAAAGACACAGTATTAATAATCAATGGAATATATTAAAAAAGACACAGTATTAATAATCAATGGAATATATTAAAAGACACAGTATTAATAATCAATGGAATATATTAAAAGACACAGTATTAATAATCAATGGAATATATTAAAAGACACAGTATTAATAATCAATGGAATATATTAAAAGACACAGTATTAATAATCAATGGAATATATTAAAAGACACAGTATTAATAATCAATGGAATATATTAAAAAGACACAGTATTAATAATCAATGGAATATATTAAAAGACACAGTATTAATAATCAATGGAATATATTAAAAGACACAGTATTAATAATCAATGGAATATATTAAAAGACACAGTATTAATAATCAATGGAATATATTAAAAAGACACAGTATTAATAATCAATGGAATATATTAAAAAGACACAGTATTAATAATCAATGGAATATATTAAAAAGACACAGTATTAATAATCAATGGAATATATTAAAAAGACACAGTATTAATAATCAATGGAATATATTAAAAAGACACAGTATTAATAATCAATGGAATATATTAAAAAGACACAGTATTAATAATCAATGGAATATATTAAAAGACACAGTATTAATAATCAATGGAATATATTAAAAAGACACAGTATTAATAATCAATGGAATATATTAAAAAGACACAGTATTAATAATCAATGGAATATATGAAGCATGGTACAGTAGGCAAGTAAGAATCAATTGCCAGAAGATTCTGAGGTAAATATAAGATCTAAACAAACAACTCATCTTACGGGAACAGGTGAAATAAACACAAGGGAAGCAATTCTCCACATATGGTTCATGCAGAGAAAGGTGAGGTAAGTCCTGTGAGACAGAAAAGGAAGAACACGGGGTTCAACTTAGAGAAAATTAGTTGAAATTTTACTTGAAAATTCAGTGCACTTTGAAGAGTAGAGGTTTGGAAAAAGAAGACAGGTATGTATGTGTGTGTGTGCATGCATATGTGTATATGTGTGTATGCATGCATGTGAGTGTGTATGCACACGTGTACAAGGACAAGCACAAGCATAATCACATTGTGAGTGATAACTGTGAGTGACTTTTTATTGTTAGGTAAAGCATGACAGAAGGGAAGAGCAAAGGGGTCAGGACCATGGTCTTGATACACACAGAAACTACTGACCTGAGCTAGTGAGAGCTCATTGACTCTGGAATGATAGCAGGGGAACCTGTACAGGATCAAACTAGGCTCACTGAATGTCGAGGGTAGTTGTGTGACTTGGGAAGCCTGTGGGTCACTGACAGTGGAACCAGGATTTACCCCTAGTGCTTGAACTGCTGTCTTCTAACATATTCTCTTTGGAAAAATTCCTTGCTCAAAGTAGATATGGGGAAGGAGGGCCTTGGTCTTGCCTAGAAGTGAAGAGTCAGACTTTGTTGACTCCCCATGGGAAGGCTTACCCTTTCTGAGGATGAGGGAATGGGGTGGGAGGAAGGGAGGGAGTGGGAATGGGGATAGCTATGTAAAATGAGGAAAATGTACCAAAAAAAAAATCTTAAAAAAAAAAGGTGTGCAAGCTAACAAGTGTGACCATTGCTATCTCTTCAAACTATGTGTCCCATTGAAGAATTAGAAGGCAAACAAACGGACTTATGTTTTGTTTTAAATTGCGCTGGCAAGAAGGTGATATACTTATGTGATGTATACAATATATATCACAACATATATCGCAGTTCTGTTGATAGAAAATGGCTACAAGAGTGACAATAAGATGAACTCAGTTGTCATTGCAGTGACGCAGAGATGGATGATGAGGACTTGAACTGAGAAATTTGTAATAAAGATGAATAAGGGTTATATATGGGAAATATTTAGTAAATGAAATAACTAAATTAATGACTGGCTGTAAATTTACTGACCGAATGATACAATGAAGTTGCCATTAACTAGCATAAAGGCTATGCAAGAAAAGAGCCCAATCTTGGAGGGTAGAGTTTAGGAAAGTTTAGGTTGAATTTCTGAGTTGTTTTAGATACAGAAGTTCAAAATGGTTCTCGGTGGCTAGACACATACTCCAGAATTCACATAAAAGAGGAAGGACACAACTGGTTCCACAAGGTACACACACACACATGCATGCACACACATACATATGCACACACACTAACAGTAAATTTAAAGTACGATCGAGAAGCAAATGAGGACGCCTAATGTCAGCTTATGGCCTCCACACACACACGTGTGCCCACATCCAAGTACACACACATGAACATGTACCCACCCCTGGAAGAAAATTCAAATAGCACAAATTTACAGTAAATTGGCAATATCTCATGGCATATCCGGGTCTCCAGAAATAAATCGCTGAGAATAATACATATTAGAATGTTAATTAACTCTAAGATAAATTTGGTTTTTTTAAACCTTGTACAATCTACCCAATCTTACATGGTAGATTAATTATTAACAATTCTAATCTTTTCCTCTTACCATTGATGTATCTCTCATATGTAAACATATGCTTCTCAAAAACAGTAGATTAAAATGTCCCCATTCAACCCTAACATATGCTCCATGAGGCCAAAGACATGAGTTTTATCCTTGACATGGAGCAAACTGTATGTTTAAAATGATTTCATACTGTCTAGTCAGGTTAGCACAATTCCAGCCTCCCTGTCACAACTTCTCAAGATATAACCGACTCTTTCTGTTTTAGTCTACCACCTTGCATTGAATGCATGTTTGGGATGCTCACAATATTGATTCCAGGCTTAAGATAATAGTGTCAGTATGTAAAAAACAGGAATAGGAGGGATGACAGATGAACTCACATTTACCTGAGAATATATCGGAATTACACAAGTCCTCTGTATAACAGAATTATTCATCTAATACCATACAGACACTAGGTTTTGCATTATCTTTTCCTCAAATGACGTCAAATTTATAATGGTTTACCCACAGACTTCAGTCAGCCTTACAAATAAAATGAATCACTAAGAAGCCAAAGTCCTAGAGTTTACACTTCAGTGCATGGAAGCCACGGGCACTATCAATACCAGAGGAAAGATGGCCAAAGACATAATACAGTGCTTCACCAGTGTGACCAAGGTCACCCCCAAAGGTCTGATTCTCACACCACATCCAGCCTTACCAGATATATTTAAAAAGAATAAGACCTGAAAAATGTATCAATAACAAGATCTGCAGGTAACTCTTTATGCAATACTAAATCGTGAGGGAAACACACACTGCACTGGTCAATACAATGGATTCCCTAAACTCCCATATACAGAGAGAGAAATATTCAGAGTGACACATCACTGTGGTTTAGATAATAATTATATATTGCTCTCTCTCTCTCACACACACACACACATACACATTTCACTCAACTATTTCGTCCACTGCGACAATTCGTTCTAGTGTCCTCAATAGTAGAGCACCGTAGCATCACGGTTCACCTAGAACTCAACATTTTCCTGCCCGTACCTGCATCTTTGTGCGACCATATGACTAAATTCCCGCCACGCATAGATAACCCTACATGTTTCGAAGACATGAAAGAGTCCATTTGAGAAGTGCAGACCCACAGAGTCTCGTTCTCTATCTAAATGCCTAGGACACTGCATGCAATGTTCGGATCTCTAGCAGCCGCCAGGGGCTGTAAAACCAAAGACTGTGCACTAGCAATCAAAGAATGGAGAGAGAAAAAAATTGAGTACCCAGCTATTTTCAGAGTACCAGCTTTTCACTCTGCTTGAGAGCTTCTTTTGAATACGAAAAAAAAGATTCTGTTTTGCTTATCTTGGTTGAAATTGTGTTCGAATACATGGAGCCCTCTAAAATAAATAATAGTGAGTGTAGAACACTTTATGAATGTGAATATCTTAAGTGATATATTCATCCTCTGTTTCTTTGGGTCTCATTTGAAATAATGTCATCCAAGCACTGCTGAGTGGCACACATCCAATGCCTTCTGTCCGTATTCTTATGAGATAAATCACAGATATAACATCATAAAAAATTCAAAAGACTCCAATATTTTAAAAAAATACATGCATTTTTTTTCTCTTGGTAGTTTGAAGCTGTCTTGGGATCAAGCTTCAGCATAGGATTGTAGCATGGGTATTGACAATTTCTAGTGTATGGGCCAAATTTGGCCCTTAGACATATTAAATTTGACTTATGCAATGCTTTCTGAAAAATGTTCATTTGGAATGCCTGAAGTGGGCATGCCTATGTCTTCAGCTCTCCCATCGTCCCCTGCTAAGACACGAAACTGTTGCGTCACTACTCATGTGACAAGCCTAGCTTCTGGCAGCACCAAAGTCCCCAGTACATGCTCCCTTCTGAGCCCTCTGTCACTGCATCACTCCTGCAATGTTGAATACAATGATTCATACTGAGGACTATTCCCTGAGACTAAGCATGCCTAGCGCCAATGACAAAACTGCATAGCTCCCTAGACGTGACATATTGATTCAGAAATAAAATTTCACTGTCAATGGCCTAGTATTTTTCTCTTACAGAAAACAAATGTGAAACATTCCAAAACCCTCCTACACCATACAGACCAGAGGGAGGAGGTGGATCTTGAAGACGCTGATTTTATCATCTTGGCTCTGATTTTGGTTACACTATACTTTCAACTAAAGTTAGCCGAAATCTCAAACCCTTTCTCTTAGTTTCTAACAAACTTTTAAAATCCGGTGTTTAAACTTTCCTGATAGGGCAGCTCTATTGTGGCCAGAAGAGTGTCTAAGACTTTATTTATTCATCTTAGCATCTACACATGCTCCTGTCAGACGGACACTGCACCGACATTTTCTATCCCAGTCCAAAAGAAGACAGCCATACCTTATACTAACAAAAGAAAAGGCTAAGTGTGCATTATACACGCAATGCCAGCTTTCTATAACACACATTGGAGAGAACACAAAGGAAATACACCATCCACGTTACTCACAACAACCACTGAAATCTGAATGCTCTTGACATGCATGCCTTAGACTTCTTAATATTAAAGCATTCCCCACATTTACTCCTCCTCAGAGTCAAGAGTTACATGGGATTACTAGGTTCTGACAGGAGAAATGGAGTATGACAAGTGTCCACACAGTAGCAGTGCACACCCAAGCATTCAGAGCAAGTGAGTTGAGCTTAAGCTAAGTGGCTCTGCACACACTTCATTACTGAGTCACAAATATCATCCTTACTTACACACACTCTTTTCTCCAATTGATTTTTTTTTATCACATCTATCTGAATTACTATCCAGAATGTCTCTGAGAATTTGTTTTCTGTTTCGGGGTTTAAGTTTCTTTGCTATTTAATGACACTAGGGGCAAAAGAGTTTAGTTCCGAGGCAAAAACTTTTTTGAACCAACTTTATAGTCTTGATTCCCACAAATAAATACTAGAGAGAGGATAAACCTTTACTTTTCAGTAACACCTACAGAATAAGCTGAACAGCATCGGAGAGGCTTTTAGCATACGGCCTACCATACAAGGCTTTCTGATATCTTACATCTTCCATTTACAGCCCGTGTCCAATGGCTGCCACACTTCACAAAAGCTAAGCACATAACTTTAAGATAAGTCAGGAATGAGGTCTTCCGTACAGACATTTTAAAGTTGACCAGCTGGCTAGGGAGGGGAGTGAGCAGATTCGTGATAGTCAGACGTGTTATAGCTCTCCTAATGCTTGTCCTCCTCTCTCCTAACTTCTCTGTCCCTACACTGACAAGCAACACATCCTTCTCACGGTATCATGAAGAAACATGGTAAGGTTCACCTTTTATAAATTCCCTCACTTTTTGGAACAGAGAAACTGACTTTAAAAGTTTCCAGATTTAGAAAAGGGCCCCCTCTACGGGACTCTGACAGACTTGAAACTAACCTCTAGAAGCTTCTTTTCCCCTCCTCACAGTTTTCCAGAACCAGCAGTCTCTAAACGTTTGCAGAGGAAAAATCCAGGGAAGAAGGAGACAAATGTACAGAGAGGGGGGAGAAAACACATGAGAAAGACAGTAACAGACAGGATTAACAAGTGTGCTAAGTTAAAAGATCGAAATCAGGACTAGCTGTGACTCAGATCTATGCTGGCCTATTGCAAATGAGAATATGTCTGTATAGGGCATTTCGATCCTCCGAAGTTAAGGATTTAAGAATCAATGGAGCCATTCGTTTTTGGGTGTTTTATCTTTTATAATATTCTATAGCAGCCATGCCATCTTGCTTAACAACATGGCCCAAGGAAGATACGCCTTAAAAGGAAGGAAAGGGAAAAAGGAATGAGCAGAGGGAGGGAGGGAAGAAGGAAGGAAGCAAGGATCTAAGGGAAATGTCCTTATCAATACTCTATGCAAAATTAGTTATATATAAGGCATGCTGATTTCCTACCTTCAGTCATTCCTCCCCACCCCCCACCCCCCACCCCCACCCCGGGAACCACACTGTCCCGATAGCCAAGCCAGCAGGGTGGGAAAACACAGCAGTTTTAAGAAATCTGGCTTCTATCAGCCTCTGTCATGGAGAAATAAACTTGACTCTCTCTCAGTAAGCAAACACGGTTTTTAAGATCACAGATGAAAACGTCGGCAGGGAAGGATGAGGCTGTGGGAAGAAAGGAATGAGGAGCAAAGACAAAGAAAATTCCGAGCTATCAGAGTGCCGCAGAGGTTTTTCTAAACAAAGACTTTCCATGAAGCTGCTGAAGTTCGCACAGGAAAGACTCCACCCTGCCCAGCTTCGGCAGCGGCTCTCCCTGTTCAGAAAGCGCCAGCCCTCACGACTGCCTCTCACTAAACGTGCCTTCGGGGCTCCGTTTTAAGCACTCTTGAAACGTTTTCTTTGAAACGTCCTACTCCCACATTCAGACAAAAAGACTGATCTGATTCTGTCTCTTCCCGGACGGCAGAAGCCCACTCCGCCAGGGCAGGCACCGAAGTTCCCGAGTCAAGCTGTTTTCCAGGTGCAATCCCACAGCCCCCTTTCTCAAACTTCAAACCCGGTCTCCTCTGCAAGCTCTTTCTGAAGCTTAACACTCCATCGAGTTCCCAAACCAAGCCAAAAACACCGTAAGCAAAGCAAAAAGGCAAACTCACCATTCTCTTGTTCCTGGGCTTTTATTGAGACACGGTGCCCTAATAAAACAGTGAGAATGAGGAGAGGTCTTGCTACCACCCAGTGTGCCATCATCTCTAAATTTGAGACATGTGGGTCCTCCGGGGAACGAAGAGTAGATACTGAGGTCACCGTAGCACCATGAATTCCGCTGAGGGCTCTTCTTCAGCACCAGCCCCCAGGCCGCCTCAGCCTGTTTCAGCACCAACTCCGGCACAGTCTGCGAAAACTTTTTTCAAGCGATGCAGCTTTAAATAGGAAGAATGCTGCCTCCACTTCTTTTCCTGCCCCTTTCAGCTTGTTCAGGCTCATAACCATCCAGTGTCTGCCAAGCAACCGTCTGATTGATGGTAAACAACCAAATCAGAACGCGCGCTTCTGCGACTTGGGTTTTTACTCCTTCTTGTAGAGTTTTAAGTGCCGATGGAGCCAAACAGAGACAAGGTTTTATTTCTTTCTGTTGAGCGTGGTGTGGTTTTCTGTTTCTTTCTTTTTTTTTTTTTAAGAAAGCCTATTAGAAGGAGTCTGATCCTCCCCTCCTTACCCTCCCCCCAGACACACACCCACTGACTTTTCCAGAGACGCTAAAAAGGCTTTAGGGAGGATGTAGAGTCTTTTGGGGAGATTGTTTTTTATTTTCTTTAGGGTTTAGGTATTTAGAATTATCTTCACCACCAGAAGCCTTTAAAAGGTCATATTTTAAACCCTTTCTTTTGTCTGCCGAGGAAGAATTCTTGTCTCGGTTCTCCTTCTGTTCGCTTTCTCATGCCCTCTGAGGAAGAGAGGCAGGAAGAACAACTGCAAAATGAACTTGAGACACTCTGCATTAAGTTATGGCCACATCTCTTAAGGAGCAATATCTATACATTTTCCTTGTCCCAGAACATTTTTATTACGTTAGAAAAAGGAAAGTCTACTAAGGATTGTGTCGGCTCAGGAAAACACATTGCTTCTGGATGCAGAAAGGGTGGGTTCCAGCATCAGATCCGCCACTCGCCAATTTCGTGAATCTATACATAGTCCTTACCTCTGTGCACTCCAATTTTCTTGTTGGGAAAAGGGCTTTGCCCTGGCCAAGGCGCAGGGTCTGGCGACACTAAAATGAGTAATATGCTATTAACTGCGTTCCAAATTGCAAAGAGCTACAAAAACGTGGAGGGTGCTGTTATTAACCCTAAACCAGCTTTCCATGGGGCACGGTGATCCCAGATGCCCGTTCCTCTTGAGAGCAAAAGCCATTAACGTCGTGCCCTATTCAGGCTTGACAAGGTCTAAATGCCTTCTGTGCATTTAAAACAGCCTAATATATTTAACACCGGGAGTCCCATGCCCTATGCGTGACTAAAATTTTTCATCACTGATGAGATACCTTGAGCCACACTGAGCTCTGGAGGGAGGATGGCTTTGGTAGTTTGAATGTAATTGTCCCCTAGAAGATCTTAGGGAGGGTCATTATAAGGAGGTGTGGCTTTGTTGGAGTAGGTGTGGCCTTGTTAGAAGAAGTGTGTCACTGTGAAGGTAGGCTTTGAGGTCTCATATGTACTCAAGCCACGCCCAGTCTCAAGCCACGCCCAGTGTTTCGGTTTATTTCCTGTTGCTGGCTAATCAAAGATGTGGAATTCTCTGCTCATCTCCAGCATCATGTCCCAGCATGCTGATAATGTTCTAAATGTCTGAACTTTAATCCAGCCAATTAAATGTCTTTCTTTAGAAGAGCTGCTGTGATCATGGTGTCTCTTCATAGCAATAGAAACCCTAACTAGAACAATGGCACATTAGAAATAAAGGCCACATCTATCATCTACAAGAAACAAATGTAGGTGATGAAAAACTATGTCTACATGAAACAAAAAAATACAAACCAGTTATATAACTATGTGTGGACTGTATTAAACCCAAAATAATTCAAGAAAAAGAAATTGTCTCTAATTAGAATAGGGATATGGGCTTGATTTACTA
Organism: Microtus agrestis; assembly: GCA_902806775.1. Lineage (NCBI taxonomy): Eukaryota > Metazoa > Chordata > Mammalia > Rodentia > Cricetidae > Microtus > Microtus agrestis. The sequence continues at coordinate 1,348,284 of CADCXT010004929.1, forward strand.
TTTAATTTCCTTGATAAAAGAAATCCAGGAGGCTTCATTTTGAGAGGTGCAGTCAGACTCTGGACAATTTCAAAGAGAAGCTTTCTATCTCTGCACAGTGACTTCCCTTACCTACATAGCTGTTCCCATGTTGTGTTGCTCCCACTTAACGAATGGACTAAATGAAGAACAAAAATCAAACATCTGAGTCTTTGAACAATATCTGAGAAAAAAAAACATGATGTCAAGATGTCAATACTTTTTTATTTTTGGTTTTTCGGGACAGGGTTTCTTGTTATAACTTTGGAGTCTGTCCTGGAAGTAGCTCTTGCAGACCAGGCTGGCCTCAAACTCACAGAGATCCTCATGACTCTGCCTTGCAAGTGCTGGGAATAAAGGCATGCACCACCAACACCTGGTGTCAATACTCCTCTTAATCCTTCATCAAGAAAATTTCCTTTTGCAATAGATGGAGATCACTTCAGAAAACCATAGCCACTGATAATGCAGAGTGTATAACCAAGTCGCCATGGACACATCTACAAAACAACTCGTGAACCCAAGACCCAGAGAACATTGAGAAAGACAGGTAGAAAGAGTCAAAGAAGCAAGGAGCTTGCTGTGAGACTGTGTCTCCTACTAATAATGTCAGAAGTTATATCCATTAAGTCTTACCACCATGATTGCCTACCCATGAGCTGACCAAGGACAATGCCAATACACATGGCAAAGTAGAGAGAGGAAAGACCAGGAGGCCCCAGTCTGGCACAGATAACTACAGGCAATTAAGGAATGCTGAACATGGGAGAAATATCCTTCCCCATGGAGGAACATGCCAATTGGTTATCCAATACCAAATATTCATTCCTGGAAATACACAGTCAAGTTACATGAAATGGGCTGGGCAGGTGGCATTTATGCACTCAGAAATAGATCTCTTTCTGTGTGTACTTATTTGCATGTAACTACAATTAATGAAAAAATAGGCCATGAATTTGAAAAAGGAAGGGCAAATAAGAGGGATTGGAGGGAAGAAAGGGAAGATATAAATGATGCAGTTATATTATAATCTGAAAAAGCAAAAAAAAATCTTGTTAAGTGGGATCTTGTTAAATCAATGGGAGAGACCGAGAAATAAATAAATACAGGAAAAAATGTAGTCTTCTCTGAGATTGCCAGTTTTCTTCTACGATGAGACCGTTTTAGATACAAACATTATCCTGGTACCAAAAGCAGCTCAACTTTTGGGGTATCTTGCAATCTCCACTGAAGTACTGAGATAACAGATTTTTGTGGAGAATCTAGAGCTCTTAGAAACTACATCCACGCTGAAAGTTCAAAGATGATAAGGTAAGATTACAGGATCTGGAGCAGAGTGTGCAAATCTCATCCTCAGTGTCTGCTCCCGTCATCATCCACTTGCTGTGACAGCAGTTATGCTATGATTATTGATCTAGATATTTGCTGTAGGAAGACCGGACGCTTGTGATTACCCGCCTACTGGGGCGTGGCCTCTTATACTATATACGCGGTTGCAGGTTCTGCATCCGCCCTTTTTTTCTCCTTCCCCTAGCTCCTTTTCGCCAATTGTTCATTCGGATTGTTTGGATTCGATCTCCATTCACTGTTCAAGCAGAGAATCCTGATTTGTGAGTTTACCCCTAAATAAATATCTATCTCTCAGTTCTGAGCTAGTGTGGGATTTCTTTTAAGCGTCCGTTCACCACTTCATCTGGCAGGATCACCCCGACAGATATTCTAAGTGTGGACACAACTTTCACAGGGGAAATTGAAAACACGATGTAACCCTCTCCCAGACCCCTGTAGCTTCTACCATCTCTTTGCATCGCAAGAAGTCTGTGATAAGACCATAGGAAACATTTCCCTGAGAACTAAGATAAAACAGTGTCCGCATTGCGGTTTTCCATGAGCTTCTGCCCTCTGTTGCCATGAAGCCATAAATAGTGAATTTTTTTCCAGCTAGACCTTTTCTTCCATGTTTGTCATTGGGTCCCACATGACAATGTGGAAAATTCTAGAATGGACACAGGTGTCAGAAGATGTACCAGTTTAACAGACGTAGTTGAATTCCTGGGAAATTAAGTATCGTTATTTTTTAGTCTTTTTTTAAAAATATTTATTTATTTATTATGTATACAATATTCTGTCTGTGTATATGCTTGCAGGCCAGAAGAGGGCACCAGACCTCATTACAGATGGTTGTGGCCACCATGTGGTTGCTGGAAATTGAACTCAGGACCTTTGGAAAAGCAGGCAATGCTCTTAACCTCTGAGCTCTCTCCGCCCCATATTTTTTAGTCTTTAGAGAAGTATAGGATGTGCTCTAGCCATTGCTACTGGAGCAGGGCTGTCAGGATTCAGGCTCAGTCCTCATGAGGCATGCCAGCAATCCAGCTCTGCAAGTAGTTGAGTGAGTCTCTAGCAGATTTCATAAGAATCTTAAAATCTTACTATTGGTTTTCAAACTCTATAAAAGCTATGCTTAGCAGGAGTTTACTTGATCAAGTTTGCCTAACTAGTACGTGTAAGCTTCTAGTTGTGTGGTGGTTAACACTCAAGTTGGTATTACCATTGCTTCCTGGCTCTTCCAAGACCTACCTGACACCATGTTTCAATCTTAGGGGAATAACACATCTGAGCATTCTTTCAGAGATGACCTCTCCCTCTCCGTTCTTCTCTTCCCTTCGATTTATATTTGGACATTATGTCCTTTCTGGCATTCGCTAACCTGATGGTTAATCTTTGAGGTCAACAAGACCACATATAGACTCAAACTCAAACAACTTGGGTCCTTCTCTCTTTTACTATTTGATGCTTGATCCTCGATGTCAACTGACTACATCTAGAGTGATAACCAAAGAGTTTGGGCAAGCCTGTCCTCACAGGTCCACACTTTCTTGATTTCATTATTTAAGGTGGGAAGACTCACTCACATATTCGGCCCTACATTCTGGCGACAACCCACATGAAAGGATGTGAAGGAGATTTTTGGGTTTTTTTTTTCCTTTTGCCTTTAATGCCACTGACAACTTCATCTATTTCCTTGCCAAAGCATATCTTTGCTAGAATTAGAACCAGTTTCACTGAGGTTCCAACACAGACTGAAGACCAGCAGCTCTCCAGAAATTCTCCAGAACTCTAGACCCAGAATGGAACTGCTGAGCCATCTAACATCCAGACTCAGGGACTGAACAAAAACTGGACTCCTGGCCCTTCTACCATGAGACAACTATTATGGGACTTGCTAGACCACAACATGTAAGCCATTCTAATATCTCTCCTCCTTCCCCATAGATGTATATGTGTGAATATGTATATATACACATATTCATTCTTCTATCAGTTCTGTTTTTCTGGAGAACCCTACCATAGCATCTCTTCCTCTATTTAGTATGTTTCCTGGAGCCTGTTCCCCTATCAATTACTCATAGCTTATCTTCTGTGCTTGTGTATGTGCGCACGTCTGTGTTGTATAAATGAGTTTGCATACGCCTGCACGTATGTGTGATGCTGGACATCTTCATCTTCCTCTGTCACTTTCAACCTTAGGATAGAGTCTCTGACTCTACTTGAAGGTCACTGATGGACTAGAGTGACTGATCACCAGTCCCTGGAATCCTGTCTTCACCTTCCGTCACTGGGACGGTAATAATGTCTGATTTTTTTACATGGGAGCCTGGGATCCAAAATCAAGTCCCCATTCTCATGCAGCAACTACTTTAACCACTGAGATATTTCTCCAGCCCCTATAGCTTACCTTTAAGAGTTCTTAGTGAGGTTTCTCATAACCTCTCTTCCTTTTCACTCACTTCTTTAAAACCCAATCAAGATTATACCTCTGTATCAAGATCCCAACACCAGTATTAGACTATGGATTGCATTTTCAAAGTGATCAACAACTCTCCTTACTAGAATATATACATATATATATATATATATATATATGTGTGTGTGTGTAATAATAAGCTTATTATATAATAACAAGCATATGTGCTTATTATTATACTTATTTACAATGAATATATTATATGTATTATATTGTAAAGGACATTTATTAGACTGGCTTACACATGAAAATTCATGGAGTCTAGCATTTGCTGCATGTGTTTAAGAAAAACTGAGAACCTAATAGCTTTGCAGCCCACAAGGCTGGATCAACCATCCCAATCTGTCACTGAAGGCTTGGAGGAGAGGTAGAGAATCTACCGCAAAGCTGAAGAAACTGGTTCTGATATTAATGAAGGATGTTACATCAGTAGCAGCAACACAGGGAGGCCAGCAGGTAAGGCAGCATGTTTTCCTGGATCTCTTTATCTCTGGCCACTGACAACAGGTACTGTACTCTCTAGAAAAGGATCTCCCTTCTCAGTTAATCCGTCCAGGAAATCAGCTCACAGATAAACCCTGCATATCAATTAGTTGATCCTAGAGCCAATCAAGTTGACAATTCAAGATTAACCATCAAAGTTACATTCTTTTTACTAATCCCACAACTCCTTAGGGATACTATTTAAGTGGGTGGGCAGGGTGATTGGGTTCATGGCTGGGAAGACATGCTGGAGCAACTCAGTTCACAGAAGTAGCAGAAGATAGTGGAAACTGGTCACAGTATAGATGACCAGGAAATAGAGAGGGGCACAGATAAGTCCAAGGACTTGATCCCAATACTCTTTTTCTGTTGGGAGCAGTGAGACCCCAGATCCTGAATTTCTTGTAAACAACTTGTTTTCCCCTGATCTGAGTGCCTATAGCTGCTCTGAGCACGAGACCTTCAGGAGTTCCTGATGGCAGGAGAGTGGTTTCTGGTGGGTTTGGCTGGGGCGTGGCTATCTCTATATAATCTGCTGCCCCTGAACACAATAAAGGGGGCATTCTTGGGGAATTCAAGGATGACCCGTGTTGCTGTCTCTCTGTCTGTGTATGTCGGTGTATTTTAACCTCCAGCCCCCTTGCCCGAAGCTCGGTAACTGGGTGCCAGCTCACAGAGCGCAGACACGGGGGCGCGGTGCGGGGCATTTTTCTCCAGTTAGTCTCCACCTCCCAAAGATTGTAAGCCTCCCAAAATCGTGCACCAGCTGGGAAATGAGCATTCAAGAGATGAACCTGCAGAGAGCAGTTCAGACTTAGCCATAATACCTTCCTATGATGTTTGATGTTTTGATTATTCCCGCCCCCTCTTTTTGAAACCCTTTTCTCTTTCTGTCTCCATTTCACTAGTTCAATTTCCTTTAGAACCCTGGTGTGAGAAGCCCTTCTGTTTATGTGTTGCTTTTATTGGTTAATGAATAAAGAAACTTCTTTGGCCTGTGATAGGGTAGAATAGAGCTGGACGAGAAAACTAAACTGATTGCTGGGAGAAAGAAGGCAGAGTTAAAAGAAGCGACATAGCTTCTGCAGGGGACAGACGAGCTGAAACTTCGCTGGTAGGCCACTACCTCATGGTGATGCACAGATTAATGGAGATGGGTTAAGTTATGATGTAAGAGCTAGCCAATAAGATGCTAGCACTATGGGGCTGGAGAGATGGCTCGGTGGTTGAGAGCGTTGCCTGCTCTTCCGGAGGTCCTGAGTTCGGTTCCCAGCGGCCACGTGGTTGCTCACAACCATCTGTGGGAAGGTCTGGCGCCCTCTTCTGCCCTTCAGGCATACAGACAGAATATTGTGTACTAAATAAATAAATAAATACAAAAAAAAGATGCTAGCACTAACAGACCACGCAGTGATTTAAATAATGTAGTTTTATGAGTGGTTATTGTGAGTCTGAGTGGCAGGGAACAAACAAGCAGCCTCTTACAACAAAACCCCCTAACAAAAGGAGGTCGATGTTTTCAATTGTGTCTGTCCTGCCATCATTTCCTTCTCCTTGCTCACTGATTTGACGCTATAGCAAATATTGGTGAAGTTTAGCTTTATTTACATGCTGAGGTTCAGTCAAGACTCTCCTGAGAAGGCTGGAATTACAGATATGCATGAATACACCTGGGTAACGTATTTAATTAATTGATTTAAGGTCTGGAGAGCTGGTTCTGCAGGTAAAAGCGATTGCTGTTCTTGTAGAGGATCAGATATTGACTCCTGCATCTACGCTGTTGAATAACTCACAACCACTGGAAACTCCAGCTCCACGCCATCCAGTGCTCTCCTCTGGCTTCCACAGCCATCCACACTCACTAAGAAATACTCACCCACAGACATAGGCACATACCCATAGGTAAAAATAAAATTAAATAACTTGTGTTTATCCTGAAAAAAATAGTAGGTTTCTTTATTGCACTTACACACACACACACACGAAATTTATACTTTTTGTACTTTGCTCATTTTGGCTCTAACCATCTCCCCTTATCCCCACTACATCCTCTCACTGGTCCCCTTTTTACCTCCAAAGAGTCCCCCTTTTTTCCTTTCTTTTCACACACATACCTATAAATTTAGGCTCCATATATGAAAGAAATTGCGATACTTGTCATTCTATTCAGTCTCCCACTATTCTGTAGGGGAACCTACAGACCATTATAGAACTTTAATCTACTCATCCACTAAAAATGGCAGAAATGTGGATTCCATAAGGACAACATTTCTGCCAGCAGATAATGAAGCCAAATATGTAGATAATGAAGCCAGCAAAGGCTAATTAAGGCCTCCTTGACCAGCTATGCTCCTCTGTCGTGATACAGACTGACTCGTGTGTAGAGATTCCGATACCACACTGTATTTATCTGTGTCTTCCACCACATTAAAGGCTCCCAAGGACATTTGTTAGTTAATTATTCCCAGTAGTTATTTCTTGAAGACGTATCATTTAGTAAAGAATAAAATAAGTGGTTTATGACAAGGAGAGAAGTGGCAGTGAGCATAAATAATGATGCTCACAGGATGTCAACTCCAGATTTACTGGGGAAAACAGAGAAATATCTATACTAACAAGGAAGAAGACTAGGTTATGGAGCAGGAAGAGAAACACGTCACTTCTTAGGCACACCTGTACATACAAACGCTCTGAAATGGCAACATGGGAGTTTGAACAGAAAAACATTATTTTATCAGTATAGTCTCATCAGGTTCCGCTGTAAAAATAAGAAGCATGGTAAAAAAAAATATGGTTAGTATTATTAAATACCATGTAAGCACTACATGTATATTAACTAAGATAATCTTCAAGTTAAACATGTGGAGATAGAACTGTAAATGCTTGCCTTCCAGGTGACGAAGGAAATTGAGGATCACAGAAGTTAAATCACTTGGATCCGTTAACATGCCAGGGCAGTACTGGACCGAGGTCTGAAGCCCTGGTGGCAGTGTTCTGGCAGAGGCTTCAAATTCAAAGCCATTGTGCAATGTTTATTTCATTATCTTAAATTGTGTCACTAATTTTTTTGAAACATGTGGCAATAGTGTAAAAATCAGATTATATGCCTAATAAGTGTAAATTTTTAAAAATTACGTCTGGTTCATTTGTGTATGTGTACATGTGCACATGCATGCGTGCATATGTGTGTACATTCTAATGTCATGACACTGATGTGAATTTCAGAGGGTAAGAAATAGATTGTGATGGTTCATTTTCAGTGCTAGAGAACATCAGAGGTTCAGATAAGAAGGGGATTCTGGGACCTCTCTTTCCCAGGTCCAGTCTTGAAAAAAAGGACAGGCATGTCTTGCAGTCAGGGAGATTTTAAAAACCAGTATCTTTCACCTAATCAGTATGCCAGCCATTTCTGCATGTTCTCTATGCTGCCATTCTTTCTGCTTATTAAAATCTGCTTCATTTTTTATAATCGCTTGAATTTGATAATATCTTATTTTCAACAAGTAAAAGCTAGCGAAAGTGAGTTCTCTCCTACAGTATAAATCTTGGGGATCAAATTAAGATTGTACAGCTTAATCATATGCATCTTTACCTGCTGAGCTATTGACAGTGCCACGAGATCTTTTCAAGTAAGGAAACACAAGTGTTAATATATGTATAATATATTTATTATGAAAGTTATTGACATTCAAACTTCATAAATACATTACTTTTGTCTAAATACCCATACTAAAAATGTCTTTATATATTTACACAATTTGGGATCTTTTTAAATTAGAAGATTATGAATTCCTACTAAATGACTTTTCTATTTCATAGGCAATTATAATTTAGCTGAGTAATATTTTAAGAAAATTTTAATATTTTACATTTAAAAAATATATGATTATCTTCTGAGGCAATAAACACTCACGTTTAGAACTTATGGAGAGTTCTCCAGGTCAAAGTTATAGACATAATAATATAATAATAAACAGTGCTTTACTTTTATATGTATATGTATTTATATAATAATATAATAATAAACAGGTGATTACGGCACAGTACTCCACAAGTACTATTCAAGTTCAAACATCCCTGCAACTCAATATAATACAGACCTTATGATCATTCCTGTTTGTTACTGAGATTCAGAGCAAGTGAGTGCCATGTAGCTATTTTCTCCGAATTACAACAATCCTTCCTGGACAGAGACCTTGGTAGTCACGGAAAATGACAGGATTCAGGAAGCAAGAAAAACTCACAAACATAAGAAAGGCCTGAAATTTACAAGATCCACAAGGCCCCTCCCCCAAATCACATTACCCACCAAGTTAGATACGTGGCGTTTTCTTTGGTCTGTCCTCAGTGACACTGACTGAGACAGATGTTTGCTTATATATCCCCAGGAAATGTCAGCAACATAATTAACTTTTTCAGAGTTTTCCTAAGGCAAATAATGATTCTCAAATATAACTTTCCTAAATCTTAGCATTTTTTGCACTGTCTTAGCATTTCTCGCAACTGTCTACCAGATGGATGGACCTAAGAAAACCCATGTCTTCTATTTGACTCAGTCTCTTCATCTGTAAAATGGAGATCATAATACCATGTAACTCACAGTGTTGTTGTGAGAATTCAATGAGTTGTTAGTTGTAAGGATTTTAGAAGTTATCTAGCATAAAAATAATCATATTACTGCTGGTATAATAAAAAGCTTGTTGTTAGACTGTTAAATTTACTTAAAAATAAAAGCCACAGTAACTCGACAATTTAACCATACCACATTCTCCACTTGTCCTGCCCTTTGGTATTGTGTTTATTAGAGGTTGTTTATGCAGAACAGAAGTCAAAGTTTAATGTACACAGTTCTTTGGATTCTGACACATGTGTGAGATTGAAATCATGATCACAAACTGCAGGATTTTATCTCTGCCTCCCCCAGCTCCTCGATGTGGAGCCAGTGTTCCCTGTCATCTAAGCCCTGGCAGACTGACCTCACTTGTTTTCTATGGCTTCACTGTTCTACAATGCTAGATAAATAGATTCATTCTAGTCTCCGTCTTCTGTGTCTGGTTCAAAGGCTCACCCATATTGACCTAGCCGTAGCTTACTTTTAACTTTTGGTATTCATATTTTCAAGTGGTTTTTCTTTTTCATTTTTAAGCCATGAATCCACTAGTTACTTTTAAGCCTAATAAGTTTGAGGCAAGGATGATTGTTGGTACTGGAAGAGACAATTCTCAGTAGCTAAAATAAGAGTCATGAGTCAGGGCTTCCCCAGGGGAAACTTTGTAAAAGGCAAGGCTAGGTACAGGCTACAAAGGAGAAATTGTCTAGAAGTTCACTGAGACCAAAAGTCATTTCTACCCAACGAGCATGCCAACCTGCATGTCTGCTGTAAGGATTTTCAAGTACTAAAACTTTCAAGATGGTTTTTACAGAAGGCGCCATTCAGCCCATCAAGGCCTTACATTCATTGTCAATTAACCACTCTGTGGTGGCCAGGGGTCTGGAAATGGGTCTTTTCTTGATAGAGAGAGGGCGGTAGAGAACAGGGAAGCCATGTGACATATTTTACCCTGTTTTATAAGTCTATTGATATTTCTTAATTTTGTTTTATAGGTTATAATTGTATTAGGGTTTGAATAAAAGTAGTTATCCCATCTATTAGTGTGTCAGAATTAGACAGTTTTTGAGTAAAATAATGCAATCTGTTCTCCCTCTCTTAGGTGGAGTATGGCACAGGGGACATGAAGCTATAATATATTTTGTTTTCTACACAAATTGTGGGCATTCCTAAATTTTTAAGAATCTGTTGAAATCTCTGAAACACTTCTGAAATGTGGAACAGGAAAATTACGAGTAGCGAGACAAATTAAGAAGTTACTGCATTCCTGAGAAATGAGCATTCATGGCTGCACACTTGTCTCAAATGTGTCTTGCTCATCTTAATGACTTAACCCAACTTAAGAATGAAACAGATTCCAATTTCGAAGTTGTCTGCCAGTCCATGTAAGGCACAATTGCTAAGAGAGCACCTTTGAAACATAAATATATACAGGACAGAGTCCCAGACCCATACTGGATTAGGTGGTGAGCCAACCACTGACATCTATATTACATACAGTACAGGGAAGTACACAAAACATTGGAAGAATAAGGACAAAATCTCGAAAGGGATATTCATTTTGGTGGAATTTAAGCAGAACTTTGGAGAATACATTAAACCAGCAAATTCTGGCTGAATGGTGATTAAAGAAAATTAAGGTAGCATAAAAAAATTACTAGCCAAGCAGAGTTAAGTCACCGGTTCCTCAGCCAAATGAAAAACCAAAATACCAAATAAAATTCCTAAAATTAAAAGATTACATATGATGTGTAGAGTTACCAAGAATATCTTAGAAATCCAGTTTGGCAGCAACACCAACCTTGATAGCAGTTTTATCTCATAATGGTTTAGTCAGTGTGCCAAAACAACTTCTATAATGATTGTTGTATTTTGGAACTTCTAAAATTATTTCATTATTCAGGCTGCTGAACTGAAATCTCCACAGTGTCATGCCAGGGAGACAGAAAAATACTTGAATAATATCCCCACATTTTTATTCTTGTAGAAAAAATATAAACGTTTTTATAACTCTGGTTTTGTTGCAGAATCATACCGATAGCTTTCCTTCTGAAAAAAAAGAAGACATGGTTCAAGTAAAACTGTGGTTGAAGAAGCAACCATGTGACCATGTGTAGACCAGAAGTCTGTTTTCCACCCAGTGACATCATCCCATTTCCCGGGCTCTCTCTGGCATCTTCTCAGCAGCTGAAGTCAATGTATCAGAGAAAAGCGAAACATAAACATATGTGGCCCCTTCTAATTCCACCTAGGAAGTTTCTACTTCAAATACAGTTCCAATACAAAATATTAAAACGATGACTATATCAAATTCTAATTTTATATGAGAACAAATGCAGTGAAAATCCACATTTTGTTAAGGAGGAAATCTCCACAGGGACTATTGTTCATGGGAAATGTGAGGTCGGAACTCTTCAATAAGGAAGACGTCAGAGTTCCCAGGAGCCCAGTTCCTTCTTTGTAAAATAGAATAGGAAGGTAAAAGCATTTTGTACTTCCAAGATTTCTACAAAAAACATTCATGAATACATTTTTTTGTTGTTGTTTCTTGAGACAGGGTTTCTCTGTGCAGCTTTGGTGTCTGTCCTGGAACTTGCTCTGTAGACCAGGTTGGCCTCGAACTCACAGAGATCCTCCTGCCTCTGCCTCCCAAGTGCTGGGATTAAAGGTGTGTGCCACCACTACCCGGTTTCCATGAATGCATTTGGTAAATTCTAAAGATTATGTTAGAGGTTATTATTATTTATCAATATGTAATACAAAGAATTCAAGAAAGAGCTATTCATTTATTGCTTAAGAATACAGATTCTGAAGTTATTTTTAAACAAACAAGGTGCTTCATCCCGGGTTAAAGGAGGAGGTTAGTGTGTGATGAAACACTTGTTGATTTGGCAGGTCACGTCAAACTCCCCAGCTTGAGCTGAGCGTTGACTTAGTAACATCGAAAGTAACAGAGAAAGGATAGTGACAGAGGCTCTCAGAGGCTACTGGGCAAGGCAAAATTTACTGTTTCTTAACTATCATACACAGAATCAAACTATTATCATTTTACCATTTATGACTCTAAAGACTCCAAATAACATTACTATTAGAACTTTTTGGTTTTATAGTTTAAAAATGTCTGTTACATGCCCTCTGGTTTAATGTCAAAGACAGTTTTCACAACATTGTCCCATTGGTTTTTTCCCAACCACACAAGTCGCAGACACATTATACAGATAATTAACATTTGATTAAGAGATATTAAATCACTCGCAAAAATTATACTAGTGAGCCACTCAGAACGTAATCCCATACCTGATTTCTGTTTCTTCCTCTACATCACAGACAGAATAAATACACTTGGGTACTCGCAAACTTTTTATGAGGAAAGGAAACAAGGTAAGTCTGTGAGATTTTTTATTTTTTAATTTTTATTTTTTTCCTTTTACTTAAAATAGATTTAACATAAAATATTCTGTTTACAGGTTCCCCTGTCTCTGATCCTCTCACTTCTTCCTCCTCTCCCCACATCCAGCTCCACCCCTTTCTGTCTCTCGTTAGAAAATAGAATGGCATCTAAAGGATAATAACATAATAAAATATAGGATAAAACAAAAGCTAATGATTGAAATCAGACAAAATAAACATTCAGAAGGAAATGAGTCCAAGAGAAAGCAGTCGTACACTCAGGAATCCCATAAAAACACTCAACAGAGGGGCTGGAGAGATGGCTCAGAGGTTAAGGGCATTGACTGCTCTTCCAAAGGTCCTGAGTTCAATTCCCAGCAACCACATGGTGGCTCACAACCATCTGTAATGAGGTCTGGTGCCCTCTTCTGGCATGCAAGCATACATGGAAGGAATGTTGTGTACACATAAATAAATCTTAAAAAAAAAAAGAAAAAAACAAAAAAACAGTCAACAGAAGATCTATAGGGTAACTGTGGGGAGTGTGCATAATATATAGCATATATATATATATATATACACTATATTTATTATAAATAATTTTTAAATAGAAGACATTATGAGACATGCCTTGATATGACATTATGAGACAAGGAACGTCCAAAGACACTTATAAGTTTCTTTGCTGTTGGCCCTCTACTTCTGTGTTTGTAGCCTAAGATGTCATTTACAACTGACAATCAGTTGGAGATTGCTCTGGGTTAAGCACAGGGGCATGAGTGTTACAGACCTGTGCAGGCCCTGTGTATGCTCCCTCAGTCTCTGTGAGTTCATAACGTCCATTGATTTTAGAAGTCCTTGTTCTCCTGGTGTCTTCCACCATCTCTACCTCTAACATTCTTTCTACCTTCTCTTCCCCCAGGGTCCCCTGAGCCCTGAGGGGAAGTATTTGATAGAGAGATTTTCTCTTTTTTACCTACGTATGTATATGAATCAAGAGTTTTTCAGACACTTTAATCATAACAACAAATGGCAGTAGATTGAATCAGATGCAAATGTAAAAATTCTATTGTATCCTATTAAATCAAATATTAAAGGAATTACTTTTAAAATGTAATGTTTTTCTTCTAATAAAATATTCATTTCATAAAACAATATTGCTGTGGAAACTCCCTCAGCCAATAGCCTTTAAGATGCCAGCCCACTTTGGGTGTGGTCTCATGTACTATGAATGCAGACAAAAAGCGTGTGCAGATCTCTTAGCTGCTGGATTCAGTTCCAGTTCCCAGGGCTCACAGAGGACTTCAGATCACTACTTGTTCTGTGAGTTTATCCCCAGATAAATAAACCTTTGTTACACTCCATTCCAGGCTACTATGGAACTTTTTTGTCCACCAACAAATTGGCATGCACTGTCTGGGACATAGATTCACAAAACTCCTAAAAAAAAAAAAAAAAAAAAAAAAAAAGCTTAAGAAAAAATAAGAGGACTTTTAGACCCACAAAAATGGGAGCCAAGTGCAGGGTTTTGGTAGCCACATTCTTTCAGATAGGTTTTGTTTGCTGGCTTCTTTAAAAGACGGCTTCCAGGTTTGTGTTGGCATCATGGACTGGCTCTGGCTCTTTCAGGAGGTCCTGTTATAGAGCATATAAATGGGATGTGAGCAGAGTACTACAAGTTGCTTAATTGTGGCATAGACCCACTCTACCCCTAGAGCTGGGGCAGTGAGCATAGCTAACAGAGCTGGCAGTGAACATATCTCCAACATGTTGGACTGGGTGGAGCCAAAAGGCAAAGCAGCCTTAGTCCTATCCACATGGCTTAGCATTTTAAGAGGCACTCCTGGTCAGAAAATGACTACAGATACACAATAAAGACAGATTCAGACAGAAAAGACCTCTAAATTAGTCACAGTGTGTTTTTTTTAATGTACATAGGTTTGGGAGAAAGAAGAAAAAGAATATAGACAGTTATTAAAAGAAATAAATAGTTTTAAAAATAAAACAAGGTCTTTGAAGAGACAGTAAAAGTAAAATAAAAGTGTACAGACAGTAATAGATTAAAGGAGTAAAAAAGAGCCACATAGAGATGAAATAAACACAGAGAGTCAGTATTATGCATATTATTGTGTTTTCTTTAAATTTTTTGACTGCAGAAAGACATTTGGTTCTGGGGGCTGTTAAATTAAACTAACATAAAGGTATGTTGACTTCAAAATTTGGGTCTAATATTATTTTGCTTTGGAAAAGAGGTTCTGCTTTTCTGTCCACAGAAGATGAGAACCTGTGAATTCTTTCTAGGCTAATGTAGTTTGGTGGAACAAAACCCCCTGAAAGGTCTTTGTGAACCCTAAAAATTACTTTGCCCAACAAACAGCAGAAAGCAGTTTGCTGAAAACAATGCCCAAATTCCCAAAATAATTGTTTATAAATGTTTGCTTTCATTTAAAGGTGGTTGATTATAAGTGATTAATGGTCACAGTAAATTTCTAAAAAAGGAGAGGATATGGAGATATGATCTGATAGAGAGATGAATACTTTGCATAGGTATGGGTCTTAGTTACTGATACATATTTAAGGTTGATTTTATTACACTTTGTATATCTAGTTCTGCTCTTGCTTAAGGTATTGTATTTGTACAGTTCATTTAAAAAGGTAATGTATAATTAAGAAGTATAGACTAATATGTAGTTGTCAAACTTGTACTTATACTAGTTAGGTTTTCTAGATGTACAGAGATATATTTCAGATAGCTAGGTAATCTTCAAACACTTCAAAGAACTAAAGAATACGGTATTTAAACACCTTAAGATTCTCTTGATGTGAGACATGATTGCTCCTGGCAGCACCAATCTATTTTTTGAGAGAATGTTGGGCACAGAAGATACCTCACTTGGAACTTGTTTTCTTCTTGGAAAAACTAGCCTTTGGACAAAGAATTGCCCCTGCCTCAACCACTGACAAAATGCATGGTGTCCAGACTGGACAAGCAGGATACAAGCAAAAAGACTGCCAATCCTTGCCAAGACAAGGTAAGATGGTTTTTCAAATTTTCTTGCCTCTGAAAAATGGTCTGTCAGTTACTCTAGGCCTTCACCAGAGTTGGTTGCCCCAACGTTGCAACAGAAATCCTAACTAATACAAGAAGCTACACCCATAAAGTTTCATCAGTGTGACAGCAACATGAGATGAAGAAGGACAATGACCATAGATATGCCAAAGTGATGAGAAAGACCAGCCTCAACACACACACAAACACACACACACACACACAAATGCATGCAACTAAGGAATGCTGAGAACTAAAGAAATAATCTTCCCAGGGAAAATGATCCTAATTGGTTATCTAATACCAGAGGGTCATCCTGCTAACATATATAGAGGTAACATTACATGGACTGAGCAGGTTTTGTACTTATATATTTACAAGTATGTATATGTGTACATATACAAATGTATATGCAACAACAATTAAATTAAAAAGAGGCAATGAATTTGAAAATATCAAGATGTTTTATATAGAGTGTTTGAAGAAAGAAAAGGGAGAAGCTCTGTATTTATAAGTTTAAAGAAATAAAAAAATAATTAAAAATAAAATTGAAAAAGTATCATTTCAAAACTCCCTTTGAAAGCAGTGTGGCACTGAAAAGCATATACAGATCTAGTTCCATTGATATGCCTGCTCTAACTCCATAATGCACGTGTAACTATTGGAGAAAGTACCTAGTACATTGAAAATGATTATAGGTGTAAAAACTGACATTTTACCTACCTTCCTAAAATAGATGCTTGGCACCATTTTGAGAGCTGTAGAAACGTAGTAAGTAAATGCCACTACTGTAAAGAGTCATCATCACTGATATAACTTACAAGGAGAGTAAATCATGAAGCTGTATTGACCAATGTAGATCAGAAGCCTAGAGTCCATTGACTACTCTGCTCTGACAGAAGTTTCATCATTAACATTTCACTACCCGCTAAACTGATACACATTAAGAGCAATTCTTGATTCTTAAAAGGAGTTCAATTTAACAAACCAGTTTTCCAGAATGATATCATGGCTGATGTCTTTTAAAACCTTTCATCGACATGTTTTTCTGTAGCACAAATGCATTAAAATGGTAAGAACACGAATTTTGTACTCATAATTGGTACAGAGGAAATATAAATCTGTAATAGAGTTTTTAAATTTGTGTTTCGGAAAGGAGAGAAATTGTGAACATCTCCAGCATACATATGGGCCAAGGGCACGTAATGAGGACATATCATGAGCCTAATGTAACTGTCTGGCTGTATTTCTTGCACCCTCCCAAATCTAAATGTGGCACTACTTTCAAGTCCCAACCAAAAACACAGAGAATGCACTTAAGTACAACGTAGTTGAGAACCAAACACCAGAACTCCAGGTTATAATCAGCACGCCCAGCCCATAAATACAGGAGAAATTCTGGTGGAGTAGTAGAATTACAGGGAGAGACCAGTATTTGCTTTGGCAGATGTTGGCCTGTGCAAGTGGGAACACAGCTGTATGCGGAGTGTCTCAGTGCTTCTGAAACTGCTGAATTAGACATAGAGGAATAGCCAACTTCGCAGTGTATCAGCAAGTTTAGAGAACAAAGGACCGTTTGTCGCTTTTAATAAATTGCGTAGAATAAGCAGTCAGGATTAAACAGCTAATAACTTTGTCCATTGTAATTCGTTTCATGGCCCCATCTTCGTTACACGGCTATGGTTTTCTCTCTTTCAATATTTCATCTTTTCTGTGTCACAGAGAGAAAGGCTGGTGATCCTGCTGTCTGAAACAAGATAAATGGGTTACATGTGATTGGGCAATAAAAATTAAATGTCTCCTATTTGACTTCAGAAATGTCATGCTGTGATACCAAGAAGACAGTTTGGGAACTGAAAATAATGAATCTTCACATAGGGCTGTTCACTTCTCTTAGCTGAGTCAAATATGCTGCTTCATGAAGAAATCAAGGTCCTGGACACGTGGAAAGGAAGAGAAGCAACACCTCATCCTCCAAGCCAGCCTCTTTGTAAAGGTTTTTGTTACATGAATAGGGATACACTGAGTGCCCAGTCTCTGACTTTGCCGACTTCCCTTGGGCTGACTGAGCACAGTTGGCTGCAGCAACTGATTCATAGTGGGTCTGTGTGCCTAACTCCGCTGCTAATCCAGTGTTAGTCCTACTTGTGGTTCAGTATTAATTGGATTGACAGAATTCTTTTCAAACTTTTAAATCACTTTCATTTTCAAATTTAATATGGCACACCAGGATATCTCTTCCAAAATTCATCTTCTTTTCCAGTTTTAATCTCTAGTTGATTTTTAAATGTATCTGGAGTGTGTTGGATTGACTTTATGTGCCATGGGCATAGAATGCTAGCGTGCAAAATGATAGGATATCCGCCATTTATCTGTGTCTCAGTGGAGCTTCACTCCTTAGACCATAGAATGCTAAGCTAAAGCAACTGGACATCTTCTTCGGCATTTTCAGTGTTCTGTTGTTTTTTTATATGTTTGAAGTGGAAAGACAATGGCTGTACTGTTGTCTTACCTACCCTCTCCTTTCTTCACCTAAGGATTTTGCTGATAGCAGCCCCTGTCCCCTCGCCTTCACAGAGCAGCAACTTCCTGCTCATGGGGGCGTGAAGACGTCTCCCTTTCTAGCTTGGCTTATTGTTCCCTGCTTTGTTAACCACAAAAAGACATTCTTAAAAGCAAAATATCTAAATTAATGAAAGAACAATATTTCTGTGTTGGCTACGCACCGGCCACTGTGCAAGATTTAACTGAGTTCATGCAGACATTGTCTTGCAGCTGTTAGGAAGGACATGCTCAAGGTTCCAGGGAAGGTTAAAAGCAAGTAAAGCAAAGGGCTGGGAACTCAATGAATCTATTTCTTAAATATAGTATGAGGTGAGGTCTGTAAATGGAGTCACATGCGATAATTGAGCTGGGGCTGGAGAGATGGCTCAGTAGTTAAAGCTCTCGACTATTCTTGAAGAGGATCAGGATTCAGTTCTCATCATGTGATACGACTCCTGATTAATTTTGTGTTCTCGATTTCTATGACTTACTTTTGTGTGTGTAGACATGTAAAAGCTCACTACCATCTGTGACTCGAGGTTCAGAAAATCTGACACCTCCTTGCAGCCACGGCTGACCAGGAATGGACTTGTAAAGGCTATTCTTGATGGTTATCAACTTAGCAGACCTGGGAAGAAGAACCTCAATTGGGGGATTACCTCAATTATATTAGCCCATAGACCTGTTTATTAGGACATTCTCTTGACTGCTAGTTGACAGTGGCGGGCTGAACCCACTCTTGGAGGGCCATCACTAAGCACATTCTGGGTGATATGTGGAAGCTACCTGAGAAGAAGGAGGAAGCAAGCCAGACAGCAATGTTTCTCCATCGTTCCCTGCCTCCAGCTTCCTGCCTCGAACTCCCTTGATGAGGGACTGTCTGTCTTTTGTCAGACACATAAACTCCTTTCTCTCCAAGGTGTATCTAGTTAGTATTATACCACAGCAACATAAAATCATTAAAAAAAAAAAAGACTGGAGTAACAATTGAACTGAATGTTAATGCTTAGTATCAGAGGGGTTTGAACTTCATTGCTGGTTAATCCCATGTTCTTTATAACCCTTTCTCTATGAGCTGGTTTTGTATGTGTGGCTAGTGTTCTCTAAACAGGGAAATAATTAATTATGAAAATTCAGAAAATAATTATATGTAATACATCTAGGCAATAGTAGGTGCCAACAATTATGTCTTCCAATATTCATATTTTAACTTCTGGTTCCTTTAAATATAATCATTTTAAATTTAGGAAGAGTTATAATTGAGTAGAAAGCAAATGTAATGAATCCGATTTTTGTGTAACATATATTGTGAATCCAATATTTGTGTAACATAGTAGAATTGGTACATCACAGTTACCAAGACAAAAAAAATGATAAAAGTCTTATATTATGAATTTCTTACTACACCAACAAAAATTATTATTTACAAGAAAGAACCACTTAAAGTAGGAGGGCAATTATTCCTCTCCCTACAATGAACTGCTCCATGCTCTCTAAAATTTAAGGTGAAAATTCCAGTAGTTACTAGATCTGTATGCCGGGTCATGGCTTAGAAAAAGATACTGAGTAGGAAATGAGAATTGAGAACAGAATTGCCTTCAGTGACTTTGGGCTCATAGTAGAGTCTACAAGAACAGTTAGATTTTGGAAATTTGTCAAAACCAGAGACATGACTGGAGCCCCACAAATAAACAGCAAAACAAAAATCAGGAGCAGACATTTAGCAAAAGCCAGTTCTTAACTGTCACAACACTCTCAGACTCACAGGGAGCCTGTGTTCTATAAAGAGGCATCTGCTTCTGTGTAGCACATAGGTGACATTAAGGATGTCTGCATGCACAGCCGAGATAGTAGCTGATGCCATATTCGATTTGAGAGGAAGAACTGTCATTTCTGCAGAATAGATCCTGTGATAAAGAAAAGTCTTCCTGGCTAAACATGGGTTCCATGGTCCAAGCAGGAAGAGCCAGGCTCAGCTTGAATAACCACAGGAGGAAAAAGGTCCACTAATCTCCATGTGCCATTTACAGTCACCTGAAAAAGCATTTGCACAACAGATATTTTAAGAGAGATGTTTGAGGTCAATAAAATATGGGAGGCAGGGAATGCATGAAGACTCATAAAAGATTGAAGGGTCAGGTGACCGCGGTAGAGTCAGAAACAGTGACACAGACTTGCTAAGTGTAGAAGTGCATGCATGGTCCTTTGACAATTTGTTTTCAAGAGCATTGCAAGCAGTTCTTAAATAAAAACATAGGATACTGCTGAACACTAGTGTAAATTAAAATCGTTTTATCTTGTACTATCACAAACAATGCTAAGAAATAATTTAAAAGTATGTTTCCAAAGAGAACAAGTATGATTTTTTTAAATACCTAGATTCTGTGTGAATTAAATTAAAATCTGCCATAAGATTATAAGATTAGAGAATACGTTTTGAAAGAAAGTAGCAAAAAAATATAAACTAAGCTTAACTTTTCAAATATGCCTATATTAAAGAAGGGTACATGTTTGAATCTTTAAACAAGAGCTATAAATTTGTGTTTGGAGTTTACTGCAATGGGATATTTTCAAAACTTGGCTTTATTTTCCATTTATTCCTATAATGTATAGAAAATGGTTTTTTATTTTGTTGAAACACATCCTCAGAATTAGAAAAAGACTAGCAAATCTTGTTTTTGGGGAAATTGGGTTCCCTTTCAAGATCTTAGTCTTGTGAACAAAAGAATTTTGAAACAGATTCAGAAGGAAACTCGAGCACAATTTTATTTGTGTGCCAGAGAAAAACAGGATGGGCAAGCTGTAAATCCTGGCAACTCCCAGCAGGAGAGAGGTGGAGAAGAGAGGACCATGCTGTTTGGAAGCCAACATGCTCAGTAATGGAAGTCCACAGTTACTTGGCACAAGGGTGAGGTGAAACTTCAGGTAACTGGCAAGGTAGCTTAGAATGTCGGTAAAGGCATGTTTACACAGAAAAAAATATGTCTAGACTTCGAAGAAAAGATATGGATCAGAAAAATGGTGTTGTTGGAGCATAAAATATGTATCTTTTAAAAAGTGGTCAAGCTTAACAGTGCTGACTTAGGGGAGTGTGTATGTGGCACACCAAAGAAGGGGCTTTGGGGAAAGCAGATTGTCTCCTTAAGGGGGTAACTATTCCTCCCATCTCTTCACAAGTATTGAGGTGAATCAGATTTCCTGTGGGGTGGCTGCCTAACCAGGTAATTGACACACCCAACTGCATTACCTTCTTGGAAAAGATACAGATGAGAATGCCATATCTTCATACAGATGAGAACGCCATATCTTCATACAGAGCCAAGCATATTCTAATCTTTGGATCTGGAGGCCCAAGGAGGGGCGGCTGTGATGTTTTCCTTTGCATTACTACCTAGAAAGCAAGAGGTGGTGTCAAAGCCATCATGAGGGAAGGGTCCTTCCTCTCAGGGAGCCTCTAGGATTCTTGATCCCTGCCCAGCCTAACAACCTCCCGTTCTTTTAAAGCCAAGTCATAAAAATCTTGCTGTGGTTTTATGAGTCACATTCATCAGTCACACAGTTCCTTTATCATATCCCCCAAGATCCAGTTCCTGATGAAAATGATAAGCCTGCAAATATTGATAACTGCTCAAAGGGAGTTCACATGCTGTTTAAAGAATCACTACCAATATAGCACATAAAATACAATAGAATCAGTACCCTGGGGCTATGAGATGCCTTAGTGAGTAACTGTACTAGCAGCCTAGCCTGACCGCCTAAGTTCAAAACTAAGGACCCGTGTGGTAGGAAAAGAAGATCAACTATCGCAGACTTTACTCTATACAACTGCACGGTGTCATGTGTCATCCATTCAGAGACAGACAGACAGACAGACAGATGGAAAGAAGCAGAGATAGACAAACACACACATGCATATAGAGTGAGAGACAGAGACACACAGACTGACAGAAGCAGACAGACAGACAGTGAGAGAGACAGGGAGACAGACACACACACAGTCAAACAAAAGAGAGAGACAAGAGAGAGAAACAGACAGATATTCATACAAAATAAAATAAAATAAGTTCACTTTTTCTTCCAGTCAAATTTCTTAAGCATGCTCTTTACAACAGCCCCCTCCATTTCCTTTCCTTTTTTTTTTTTTTGTTCAGCTTCCTGTAAAGGGCTCTCCCTCTCCCTCTGCTGCAAAGGATTTTAAGGATTTTTCTGTGTGTTTTCTGGGAGACTGCCAGTCCAGGGACAGCTCCTGTGGACCAGCCTTAACAACTTCAAGATGCCCAGTGTTATGATTTCTCCACGTTTCAAGATGTTTTTTTTTCTCCCTGGCTCTGTTCCTCTCTGGACATTCCTCTTCTTATGGGTAAAGGCAGAAAGCCCGCTTGTTAATTGTTGTCGATCATCGGCCTCCTCTTTACCCTCTTCTCAGCACTTCAGTTAGAATACACATCCAGATTCCAAATGCATCTCTCTAGTCTTCAAACGCATCATCTTAACCTTCTAATCTCATTTGCATGCCAGCCGTCTCCTTTCTCCTCTTAGGCATCTCGAAAAAAAATAAAACAGGTTTCAAGATCAACTTGTCTAAGAACCAAATTCATGACCGCTCTCCAATCCATCTTTTCTTCCCTAAGTACCACTAGTTACCCCACGTCTGGTCCAGGGTCAGTCCCACAGGGTGGTCAACACAGCCTAGACCCAGGATGCTCTGCTCATTATTGTAAGGGCAGCACTGAGCACAATGTCCCTGACATAATAAGAGATCAGTACATACTTTATTTGAATGAATAAAGAAATGGTTCATGGGCTTACCGAGGAGCAGGTGTGGTCGTTTGAATAAGAATGAGCCCCCCAATAGGGTCACACATTTGAATAGTTGCCCCCCTCCCCTAGCATACTGTTGGTGAAACTTGTTGAGGAAGGATTACCAGGTGTGGTCTTGCATCACTGGGGGCAGGCTGTGAAGGTTAGCAGGTGTGAATCTCTCTCTCTCTCTCTCTCTCTCTCTCTCTCTCTCTCTCTCTCTCTCTCTGTCTTCCTCATGGTACTACCTCAAGATATAAACTCACCACTGGTCCCACACTATGCTTGACTGCCGCCACGCTTACCACAATGGCCATGAACTCTACCCCTCTGGATCTGTGAGCCCCCAGTTCAACATTTCCTTTTGTGAACTGCCTTGGTCACAGTGTCCTGTTTAGAGAAATTTAAACGTAACTATAGCAACAGGTTATCAATTACCTGGGAGTTTCAATTGAAGAGCAGAGATGAATCTTGAATGATGAGGATTTCATTAAAATAGAAAGGAAAACGGAAGAGACAATAGAGGAAAACCTTGGAGGAAATCAATGTGTCAGGAGAATGAATCAAAGCATACAAAGCCAGCCGGGCGGTGGTGGCGCACGCCTTTAATCCCAGCACTCGGGAGGCAGAGGCAGGTGGATCTCTGTGAGTTCGAGACCAGCCTGGTCTACAGAGCTAGTTCCAGGACAGGCTCCAAAACCACAGGGAAACCCTGTCTCGCAAAACAAAACAAAACAAAAAAACAAGAATTACAGTCAAAGCGTACAAAGCCAAGGGCCTCGCAGTTAGGAATAATAGCGACGGAATAATGGATTTGGAGAAAGAACTGGAAAAGTAGATTTTACACAAAGTTTGAGGCAAATGAATTTTCTCCCCTAAGCACTGAACAGGCAGTTGATAAAAGACAGGATGTATGTTTTAGACAAAGCGGTGCTGCTTTTATCTCTTCCGGGTCCTCTCCCTCTCTTCTGTCCAGGGGGTTTGTTTGTATCAGCCGGTTCGGTTGGAATCTGAAAACTGTAAGGGGCAGTGGAAAAGCAACTCATTCTTTTCCTTTTATTATAAATTTTGTCAACATCACCTTCCCTTTAAACTTCACCTGGCCTTTCTATGCCCGTCTTCATCTGTCCCTAGGGAGATACCAAGGGCACCCGAGCCACGCCCCCCTAGCTTCATCCGTTTCTGGGGAGGTACCAGGGGCATCAAGGCCACGCCCCTCTCCCAAAACCTACGACCTCCCGCATCTCCACCCACCCCCCCATTCCCCCGTGTGTTCTAAGTTTGACTCCTCCTTTAAGGAACTTTTATTTCAGTTTGTGAGCAGCCCAACCTCCTGCCTTGTTTCCTCTACTTTAGAGGGAAGAGAAGTTACTCATCTGGTTTCTTCTTTGGTTTATTTTCTGTGTTCTAATAAATGACAGTCGTTCCATCTTTGATTCTGTATATCGACGTACCTAGTGTGACGTTTTATGGCTCACACTGGGTCCTTGACTGGCAGAAACTGCTGTGGATTTGAAATGGAATGAGTGTCTAAATTCTTTTAGGCCAATCTAGCTTCTTTGGAGGAAGTAGGGGTTGCTGCCAGGAATTAAATTGTCTCTCTGTTACAAAAAGCTTTTCTCATTAAACATTTAAATGCCGTAGTCCCCAATCTCTGAGCATTTGAGGACCATCTATTGGGTATATGTGAGTTATGAGTGCAGTATAGGATCTGCTCAGAGAGCTGAGAGGCTATGAAGGAATGTTTTACTCAGACTCCTCCAGCTTGACTGTAACTGGTTTTAACTTAACAGGTTAGATTTATGCTCATGAAAGACAAATAGGTTTAAAAAAATATTTTGCAATAGAAGCTTAATAGTAAAAACTGACAATAGTGAAGAATAATTTGAAGGAAATCTCTAGGTTAGCTTTGTTAATCTCAAATAGATCTTTATAACCTTAATTTTTATCACGATGTAGAATATATTTGAAAGCAGAGTTGAATCCCATAGACATATGTTGCTAAAACATTTGAGACTTGTTGCTTCCTTAGTCTAGAAGGAGATACGATGAACAGAGCTCACTGGGCTTGTTTAATAGACCATTGTGGCTGTTTTTAAACCCTTTTTCTAAACTGTGGCTGAATGCACACAGTCAGCTGAGCTTAAGTTGCATACACACACAGGTACAGAGTTAGAGCTAGCTCACATACACACATAATGTTAAATCAAAAGTCACACGAATACTGAGTGAGCAGAAGCGGACTCTTTCATCTCTGACTCTCAGTTTGTAACAAGAAATGGGGCCAGCTGGCCTTGGTGAGTTCCCGATAGAACATCCCCATGAAAAAGCATGGGATAAAACCGGACTTGCTGAACATAGTGGACAATGAGGACTACTGCGAACTCAAGAACAATGGCAGTGGGTCTTTGATCCTACTATACGTACTGGCTTTGTGGGAGCCTAGGCAGTTTGGATGCTCACCTTACTAGACCTGGATGGAGGTGGGTGGTCCTTGGACTTCCCACAGGTCAGAGAACCCTGATTGCTCTTCGGGCTGATGAGGGAGGGGACTTGAGAAGGGGAGGGGGAGGGAAATGGGAGGCGGTGGCGGGGAGGAGGCAGAATAAATAAATAAATAAATAAATAAATAAATAAATAAATAAATAAATAAGAAACGGGGCATTTAAAGAAATAGAGAGTAGACAGATACTCATTTGCAGGTCTTTGAAGCTAAGAAAAAGTTGGAGAGGCAAAGCTGCCAGTAAATAAGAAAGCAAATTCCTTGCAGGTGGGAGAGAACAGATTCACATTATTCTCCTCATAACTGCTTGGCCACAACAGGAATGACATCAGCAAACCAATCCCCTGGCTGAACAGAATGAGATTTTCTGTTGTTGTTTTGGTTTATTTCTTTCTTTGTTTTCCCTTGATTCAAATATTTTACATTTGTTGAGGGAAAAAAACAGACAGAGGAACCCTCTGAAAGCAGAACACTGAAAATCCAAATATGGAAAGCTTCTGATTAGCCAGAAAGGCAGCAGCATGGGCACTAGAGCAGTTAAGTGAAAAGCGAGAGGCTACTCGAGAAATAATTCACTGTAAATCACATGCACTTCAGAGCTTAAGCTTTTAAGGACAAACTCAGATGAGTCTCTAAGCGGGGTGTCCTCTCTTTTCAAGGATGAAGCTGAAGACCTTGCTAACTGTCGGGAAACCAGCAATATTGCAACATCATCTGCTCTCGGCAGTGTATTCTGTTCAGATCAGTATAAACTTCTGTTGATGTTTCAAATGTATCTAAACATTTGTTTCCTTGAAGCAAAGCAGGCAGGAAATGCAGAGTAAAGGGCGGGGCCGGAGCTTGCTCCCTATAGGCATCTCCACCAAGCAATCTGCAAACACTCCATTTCTTGGCAAATGTCCACTAGCGGTTTTCTCCATGATCTGTTTGCGCCAAGGCTGCTAACGCTGGCCTTTACATCCCTGAGCAATGGGAGATTTATAATTAGGGAACCTCTTTGGAAAAGGCCTCCCTGTTGGGTGACCGTCAGCAGTTGCTGTTCTGAAGAGTCTGTGAGGAGTGAGGCTCTTTGTAGCTGTGTGCGCTTCACAGGCTGAAGGCACAGAAACCACAAAGGAAAAAGCACCGTTTAGTTCTTATTTCTAATGTCGAGGACATGTTGTCTCCAAGATTTCCCTGTTGGTTATTTTATACAGATATTAACCAAGTATTATCAAGAAAACCTACCAAATGCTACAAATATAAATGAAAAACACAAAAAAAAATAAATTCATTCACTGAAATTCTCTAAAGGTTAGTTTTTTAATGTGTGTGTGAATGACTGGTGTGTGTTTGTGTGTGGTATGTGTGTGAATGTGTATGTGATGCAGTGTGTATGTGGTATGTGTGTGGTTTGATGTAGTGTGTATGGTGTGTGGTATGTATGGTGTGTGTGTGTGTGGTATGTGGTGGGGTGTGCTGTTTGTGTGTGTGTAGTGTGATGTTGTATGTGTGTGGAGGGCATGTATATGGTGTGTGTGTGGTGTTGTGTGTGCGTTTGTGTGATGGGAATGTGTGTGGTATGGTGTGTGTGTGATGTTTGTGGTATGTGCATGTATATGTGTGGTGTGGTGTGTGTTTAGTGTGTGTGGTGTGTGTGCTGTGTGTATATATGTGTTATGTGTGTATGTATGGTGCGTGTGTGTGTAGTGTGTGGTGTGTGTAAGCTGTGTGTGTGCTGTGTGTATATATGTGGTGTGTATGTACACTGTGATATGGTGTGTGATATGTGTGTTGTGTGGAAGGATGTGTGTGTGTTTGGTATGTGGTGGTGGTGGTATGTATGTGTGGTATGCTATAGTACGTATGGTGTGTATTCAATGGGGTGAATGTGTGTGTGGTGTATAGATGTTGTGTGGTATGCATGTATGTGTGGTGTGTGTGGTGTGATATGTGTGGTATATGTGTGTGTGCGCGCGTGTGTGGGTGGTATGTGTGGTGTGTATTTGCTGGGGTCAGTGTGTGTGTGTGTGTGTATGTGTGATGTATAGATGTGGTGTGGTGTGTATGTGTTGTGGTGTGTGTGTGGTGTGGTGTGTGTGTGTGCGTGTGTGTATGTGGTATGTGTGGTGTGTATTTGTTGCAGTGAATGTGTGTGTGTGTGGTGTGTGTATGTGTATGCACACTTGTATGTGGGTTTCCTTAGAGGCCAAGGGAGAGCATCAGAGCCTGTGGAATTACTTACAGGTGGTTGTAAACTACCTATGAAAGAATAATATGTGCTCTTAACCTCTGAGCTTTCTCTTCAGTCCCCTCATTCACTAAAATTTTTAAATACTTAAAAATTAATATGAATGGAAAATACCACATGATCTAAAGCAATTATCATTGTTATTATTTTAACTTATTGTTATTTTCATACATAAGCATATTGTATTTTGATCAACTCCACCTCCACTCCCTCCTCTTCAACTCTTCCTATATCCACCCTCCACACCATAAATTTGGCTGGCTTGATCTTCTGCAGGTCTTGTTCATACAGTCACAGTTGCTGTGAGATCACCGTGCCATGGCCCTGCCATGGCCTGGACTACTATGAGGTGGCTGTCCTCCACTGTCCCTGACTCTTAGAATCCTTCTGCCCTCTTCCATGATTACATGTGTAGACAAATAATTTTAATTTGCATATTTAGACAAATAATGGTTGTTATATATCACTAAAAGCATAATTATAAACTAACAACAGGCCATATATTAAAAATAATTTTAAATGTCCCAAATAAATAGACAGATTATATATATATATATATATATATATATATATATATATGTAAAACTTACTTACAGAGGAGAATAAAATCTCCCCAAACAATAAACTGTATCCAAAACACAAATTCAAAATAAATTAAAATATTACTGCAACTTTTTGTTTACTAAAGCTACAACATAGTCAAATTATACAAGATGTGATAAACAATGACTAACCCAGGCTGTAGCACTGAGTTCTTATTTCCTACTCAAAGAAGCCAGCAATTCTCCGAGAGTCACCTGATTCCAGGTCTCATCGTGAAAACTGTAAAGCCTGAGGTTAGATGACCCTGACACACTATTTATGAATACATTGCTAAATAACGCTAATTTCAGGGTCAACATTTTTCACAGGTCAAAGGCACCATGTTAACTTTGATAGAAATAAAATCCCCATTGTCCCAAGACAAGCACGTTTAAGTGTACTGTTTTATAGTGAAGTTAAACTGAACTCCTCACCTTGAATACCGAATGAGAGAATTCCTAAATAATCAGTGTCCGGACATGTGCACATGTATGTGCTTGTGTGTACCTTTCTTCTATCCAGATTTTATCTTACAATGAAAAACCTTTAGAAAATGGTACCTAGTGTAAACGTAAATATGAAGCATGAAACCCATTGACTTTGCATCTCATTATCTGATGCTATGAAACTTATGTAAATTAGCAAAAGGTTTCTATATAAAATATGTAATATATACATATATGTATCTATATTAATTCATTCAGTACCTCCAGGAAGTCATCCTTTTAAAAAGGATGACTGTAATGTAGCACAAATGATAAAAACCCAGAGACAAGTATTGGGGTTCAACCTAAAGATCAGCAAAGCAAAGCAGCCATCCACTGGCTCCCACCTCTACCTCAGACTGAAAATGGGTAAGATCCTGTCTCCACGAATCCTGAAGACTCCACCCTCCACTCATTTCCTGTCTCTTCCCCCTTTTATTCCTCTTTCTACCGAGCCATATTACTTCTGTCTCTGCTCCCTTGTGCTGGGATTAAAGGCATGGGATCCCAAGTGCTGGGATCACCTTTGTGTGAGCTGTTTTTCTTTTAGACAGACTCAATCTTGTGTAGGCCAGGGTGACCATCAGCTCACAGACATCTGTCTGCCTGAACTCCACTGTTACCTTGTCTCTGAAGTTAAGAGCATTTATATTTGGATTCACATCAGTCTTTTAACATTTTGCTGCTAATTTTTCTTTTTATTCTCAAAGGAACGTTAACCATCAGTTCAACAAGGTATGAAATAAGGATTATGCCATGTCGACATCAGTGTTAGTTTACTCCAGAGTCATCTGAGATAACTGGCAGAAGTGACAGTTTTTAGGCCTCTTCACCTACAAGAGATTCAGATTCAACATGACCAGGGGCATGGACCACATATTGAGAAATCCTAGAATAAATGACCATGTTCCAAGCTTTCTAGTACCGTAAGTATCAATAGAGAGGCTATGCACCATGCACGAGGAATATTTAATGAATAAACTATTATCAGGCATGCTTGTTTTATAATCTAGTCTCCGACTCTTTGTAGGTCTACGGAAATTATTTTCTATTTCATAATAGATGCACCCTCATACCTAGGGAAATGGCCAGTTCAGAAGCATTCTCCTGCAGAACTGAAAGAAACAGATGTGTACTTATAGATGCCAGAACAGAGATGATTAGGTAATTTCCTTCTTAGGCTACCTTGACTGGGCCTCAAAGAAACTAGTCTAGGCACTTGAGAAAGCACTTACCGGCTTGACTCTGGGCCATGGGGCTTTGGCCAAGGCAAACCGGCCCACTTTCCTCCTCAGAAGGAGTGTCTCTGTTCACAATTCAGGAAAGGAAATCACTTGCATCCAGTAGACAGCCTCTCCGAATCCCAGCTGTGCAACGCTGTTACAGGCTGAATGAGGAGACATCACGGAGCACCAGGTAGATCTTAGCACCAAAGTAAGTCATCTTTGCTTTTGGGAGTTATTCACACAAAATCAGCCTAGGCTGCTAGGTTGGAAACTTCTCATTTACTCGCTGTAGGATTCCCAGGAGGTGTCAGAATAATTCATGGATAGCAACCAAGCACTATAAATAAATAAATTCTAAGTATCAATTTAAAAGGTCAAAATATCATAGTCAACCCAACTGAAAATATATACCTATCTAAAGCAACTTTATAGCAAAATATCTTAATGGCTTGTATTCACTACAATAAATTTCTTCAAATCATCCTCTAAAATAATTACCGAGCAAAACTATGTTGGAAAAGGCATTTTAAAATTCTAAATGGTTCGTCTCCCAATTTGCCTCACATATGAGAGTTAGCTGCAAAATCATGAGCTACGACAATATTTTAAGAAAAATTATGCCTAACAGACGCTTGCCAAGTTCATTCAGGGCGATTCTAAACACATATCATCTTTTCATTCATGGAGTCCTCGGGCTCATCAGACCAAGCTGGTCAACGAAAGACCAAAAATAAAGCAAGAGAATTTAGACAAACCTAATTTCATTGGAAGTACTCATCTGTTTGCTCGGGAAAGTAATGAACAAGAATATTCACTCCAGAACCAGCCCTAAACGGAAAAAAAAAAAGAAAAAAGACAACTACTCAAATATGTCTCAACAACATAATGGAAAAACATGATTATAATCTCAAAGCAACAATGATAAATCATCTAAAATGACACATGAGGCAAAAATATTTCAAATACAGTGTTGAATAAAAGGGCCAGAATTAGTTTGTTTTATACTATATATTTCAAACCATATAAAGTGAAAGAGCAATCTTTCATGGTGTAAATCTAAACTATGCTTATTGCAGGAAACAGAAGAGATGGTACTGACTGAAGGTGAATATAGGAAGAGTCTCGGAGTGGTGATGAGTCTTCGTGTACATCCTGGGTCCTAGTGGTATGGATTTATTTACATTGAGAGTATGAGCTCGTGAGAAATAAATCTGTGTGTGTTCACAAGCATGTGAGCGTGCATTCATGCAGTGCATGAATGTTCACAAACAACATACACTTTCCCTGTGAATTGCACAAGAGTGAAAAGATCATTTTCAAAACAGCTGCTATATTCTGATAATTCTGAGGGGAAAAAAATACATTCGCAATAAGGTTGAGATAAAACGAAGAAAAGAAATGCCAGAGAAAGCCAGCAGAGAGAGTGGTAGGTTGATGTGGGAGTGTCATATATCAATCTGTTGTTTTCATTGGTTAAATAAACTGCCTTGGCCCTGATAGGTAGGAACATAGGTGGGTGGAGTAAACAGAACAAAATTCTGGGAAGAAGAGGAAGTGAGGTCAGAAAGCATGCAGCTCTGCTCAGAGCCAGACGCCTCAGAGAGAGACGCCATGCTCCTGTCTCGCGGGCAGACGGGATAGCTCTGCTCTCCGAGGCAGAGGCATGAAGCTCCTACCCAAGATGGACATAGGCTAGAATCTTCCTGGTAAGCTAGAATCTTCCTTACATAGATGATTAGAAATGGGTTAAGAGGTTGAAGCTAATGGGCCAAGCAGTGCTTAAATGAATACAGTGTCCGTGTAATTATTTCGGGTAAAGCTAGCCATGTGGGCAGCTGGGGTGCTGGGGACGCAGCCCCGCCGCCCCTATTTCAATAGTAGGTGAAAGAGCTTTCTTATAAAATGAGTGTTCATCTCCTTGAGAATATAAAAAGAAGGCGTATAGAACAAAATATAAACTAAATTGCTTAGGGAACACTGAAGATCACCAATATTAAACATATAAATAATCAGTCTAATTCACTCAATAAAGAATGAAAATCATGGGATCCTCACACTATATGCAGATAAGGTGATTGATAAAATTAATTACAAATAATAAAAGCACTTTAAAAGCTAGGAGCACAAGAAAATTATCTCACCATAAGCAAGGCCACCTACAAAAATCCCCTGGCTAGCATCTTACTCAGCAATGACACTGGCAGCTTTTTATCTTCCATCAGAAGCAAGACACAAATGCACACTTGTTGAAATAGCAGCGGCGGGGCTGCGTCCCCAACACCCCAGCTGCTTGCACGGCTAGCTTTACCCAAAATAATTACACAGACACTGTATTCTTTTAAGCACTGCTTGTCCCATTTCTATCATGACTCTTCTAGGCTAACTCTCGCACCTGGACTAGCCCATTTCTAATAATGTGAGTAAGCACCCCAAGGTGCGCTTACGTCCATCTTGGTTCTGAGCTTCATCGAGAGTGCCACAGAGAGCAGAGCTATCCCGTCTGCCCGCGAGACAGGAGCATGGCGTCTCTCTCTCTGAGGCGTCTGGCTCTGAGCGGAGCTGCATGCTTTCTGACCTCACTTCCTCTTTCACCCAACATTTTCTTCTGTTTACTCCACCCACCTATGTTCCTACCTATCAGGGCCAAGGCAGTTTATTTAACCAATGAAATCAACAGATTGATATATGACACTCCCACATCACACACTGCTTCCACTTCCATTCAATATAACACCGAAGTCCTGAGTGGAGCCATAAGGCAAGAAAACCAATAAGAAACATCCAGATTAGAACAGAAGAAGATGTGATCTTTTATCGTTATTAAGGATGATGTGACCTTATACAGAGAGAAATTACTATCCTAAAAAAGAACCCATCATCCTAAAGTTAGTTGTCACCTTGAGGCTAGAGCTATCTGCAAGGCTTGACTGAGGAACTTCCCAGATCAGATTGGCCCATGAGCATGTTTTGGGGGGATTGTTTTAATTGCCTTATTTGAAGTAGCGGGGACCAGCCCAGTGTGGGTAACACCATTCCCTGGGCAAGTGGTCCTAGGCTGCATAAGCAAGCAAACAAACAACAGAGGTCCTTTATGAAGTTACTGTTTGAATTCTCATCCTGGCTTCCCTTAATGATGGACTGTGACCTGGGAGTGTAAGACAAATAAATCCTTCCCTCCCCTGAGCTGCTTTTTAAAGATCATAGTGTTTGTTTGTATAGTCGCAGAATGAAACTAGAAATAGAAGTGTTTTTTTTTTAATCAGCAAAGTTTCAGGATATAAGAGCACACGGCAATCAGCTGTGTTGCTATCACTGCCAGCGAACAACTCTTAAAAGAAGCTAGGGAAATAACCCCATGTACATCTGCATGTAAGATGTACTTATAAGAAAGACTTACAAAGAATCTTAACTAAGGATTCATTTTTTTTCTTGGTTTCGGTTTTGATTATTCCAGACTAGGTTTCACTGTGTAACGCCTACTGTCCTGGAACTCTGTAGACCAGGCTGGGCTCGAACTCAGAGATCCACCTGCCTCTGCCTCCCAAATTCTGGGATTAAAGACATGTGCACCACCATGCCTGGCAAGGATGCATTTTGTTTTAACTCCAGAAATTATGAGTGAGGTCTGAGTGAAGAAAATTAAATGAGTGCAAATACATTGGAAGACATTTCCATTTGTGGATTTAAAGAACTAATGTTATATAACTAAAGTTATAATATTAATACAGCCTAAAACAATACACAATTTAAATTCTCATCAAAATATCAATGACAAAAAAAATTCTCACAATTTGTATAAAACTACAAAGGACCCCAAAAGACTGAACTGACTTAAGAACAAAGTTAAAGACTTCATACTTTCTGATTGCAAAACATTACAAAACTACAATATATATATAGTATATATCACTGACACAGATAAATAAAACTGTGAGAATATGGGTGATTCTTCTATTACAATGGTATATCACTGGCATAGATAAATAAATCTGTGAGTATATAGTCGATTCTTCTTTGAAAAATGTGCCAGGAATACAATAAGCATCTTCAACAAATGATGCTAGAAAAGCTCAATATCATATAACACCATATGCAATAGAAACAAATATGACCTTTATACCATAAACCACAACCACACACAATTAAAGTTGTATTAGAGATTTAAACCTGGAAGGAACCCTCTTTAGACATTAAATCTCAATCTAAAGAACTCTGAACAATAAGTGTGCGTAGGTGCCCATTCCTGCGTGTGCTTGTGTGTGCTTGTGGGGGGAGGGAGGTGTATTCATTTGGGTATTTGTGCAGGTCTGGGCGCTGATAAGTATTCACGTATAGGCTTCTGTGTGTACCGGCCAGAGGTCAAATTTCCCTATGATTCCTCGGGAGCCGTCCACCCTGTTTTTTGAAACAAGATCTCTTGCTTGCCTGGAAGCTGCTTTAGGTTAAAGTCTTTGCAGAAAGTCACAGGGATCCACCTTTCTCTGGCTCCTCACCTCTGACAGAGCAAGCATTCGCCAACAGGCCTGACATTTGTGTGGGTCCTAGGATTGAAATCAAAGCATCATGCGTGCATGGCAAGCCCTTTACTATTTCGCCAACCCAAGAAGGAAATTTCCATGATTTATAAACTATGTCATCTATGATATTTTTGTTATAGCAGCCTAAATTGGCTAAAATAGGTCTTTTAGTTAAAGTCTAACTGGGTTTTCTATGTTTTGTCTAGTGGCACCAGCGAGAGTCCTGTAAAAACAAGCTGGTCTGTAATGAAGGCGTACCGCGAGGGGACCGAAGCTCTGGTTTAAGGATATGATTATCAGCTGAGGCAGAGGGCAGGTCTAAATATCATTGTGCCTATCCCAAAAATGTCCCCACAGCCCCTAACAAGAATATTAAAAAGAAAGAGTGAGTAAAATCAGGTATGAGCCAAGCTGCTTTGGTCCATAGAGTGTCCGTGTCATTCCAGGACATGGGAAGGGTGAGCGCCGATGTCAACAGCTTCAGCAGTCACACAGTGAACTAGAACCACTGAACGGGTGGCAGGAGAGAAACAAAAAGGATGACTGATTTCCCCTCCCTCAACGTGGGACGCCAGCAATGGTCCACATCGGCACTGAAGCACGACGCAGCAGAGTCGGCCATGGAGCTAAACCAGAGAGAACAAACGTGCAAGCTTCTTCCACGGGCGCCCACCGCAGAGTCAGAAGCGACCATGCCTGAAACCGCGATTTATTGTTTTAAAGACAGGAAATACTGCCATAGTGAAGAGAAATAAAGCAGAGACGAGCTGGCCTGCGCCGGCTGATTGTAGGAGTCTCACCTGGAGTAAAGAGAAAGAAGCAGGGGAAAACGGTTTCTATTGTGACTTAACTCGAGATTCGAGACTCAGCTTGAGCTAGTGGATACTGTTAACCACAGACACTGATACATCTACAGCACATATCAGAATAAACAGATTTCTAGTATCCCGGGTTTTCTTGTCAACATTTTATCAAAGCCCAGCAAGACGTTTTCAGTTGAGAGGAAGCACACAGAAGCACCAGCCCTGGGGGCAGAAATGCAGGCGCTGATTATACCGAGTGCACGTGTCATAGTTTGCCCGTTAGCATCTTCACCCGCATCCTCGCTGCCTTCACTGTGTCTCTGGGTAATTTGAGGCTAGAGCCCAGGAAAGATAATATTTTAAATAGTTCCATTAAGCAATATTTTATAGATGATCTGCAAACAGCCATATGTCAAGATAATTGAAAATAAGACATGGACATTTATGGTTCACGTGGCTACTTGTCAGTGGATAGAAGCATTTATACAGCCACCAGGATCTGAGAACCTAGGGAGTTCTAAAGAGGCCTCACTAGACTAGCACACGGACTTGGGTGCCTGAGAATCAGTAAGAACAACTTCGTTAGGAGTTTGGTATTTAGAAACCAATCAAATAGAAAATATGTCTATTCATATCTTCGCTATCAGTGACATGGTTTATACTAAAACTAAGAAATATACAATATAAGCCACATTTACAGTTTTAATTTGGGGTATTCATACTAAAATGTAAAAAGATTTCCTTAAACAATATATTTTAAATGTGCTCAATAATGTATGTTATCTGTGCAATAAAAAAGGTTGAGATGCGACATGATTGATTATATTAAGAATCATATATATTATGGTTCCAGTTTTGTGTTTTTACTGGATTTCTGAGCATGTGAATAAATGGATCTCTGTTTCTTGTGCATCTTCTTGGACTCTTTTAGTTTGTTTGTTTTGTCCATTTTCAATGTGTTTTGTTTTATCTTACTGTTATATTTTATTATTTTCCCTTAAAGCCTGTTTGTTTTCTAATGATAGGCAGAAATGGAGCAGGTCTGGATATGGGAGAGGGAACTGGAATAGAAGCAGGGGAAACTGTAATCAGGATATATTATATGAGAAAAAATATTTTCAATAAAAGGGGAAAAATACCTGACACTTGGTTTCCTCCAAATTTGCCTGGTAGACAGCATGCATATGGTGGGAGGTAGCATGATCTGCCCTATTCCACTTGGAGAGGACTCTGGGAATACGCAGCTAGTCTCTGGACTTTGCTCCTTATGGTTTTTTTCTTTGTGCTGCTTCTGTTGTGTGTGTTTTCTGTAAGATAAGCCACACCAGTGAATACAACGCTAATACTGTCGGATCTTGAGAGTATGTCTGTGAGTTGCCAACTTTGGGGTGGTCCTGGCGATTGCTGACATGCTTTACTATAAATAGAACTGCTAGAAATATTTTTGTATGTACCTGTTGGCAATGGATGATAAATTTTCACAGTTATTAGGTCATAGAAGATGGAAGTATTCAACATTACTAAATCCTAGCAATTAATGTGGGATTTACAATTCCTATCAGTAATGGAGACAGGATCCAGGCTTTCTGCTTCCTTCCCAACACTTGGCACAGTTACTTTAGCCAATTGATTTTGTTTGGAATGACATCTCATTTGGGTTTTAATTTATAATTTGCGAAGCAACTAAATATACTAGAGATCTTTTTCACAGTTTTAAGAATGATTTGGCTACCATATACTATGGCTTTTTTTTTTTTACTGGTTTGTCTACTTGTTCACATTTATTTCCAAGTTTTTTTTTTTTTTTGATTTTCGAGACAGGGTTTCTCTGTGGTTTTGGAGCCTGTCCTGGAACTAGCTCTTGTAGACCAGGCTGGTCTCGAACTCACAGAGATCCACCTGCGTCTGCCTCCCAAGTGCTGGGATTAAAGGCGTGCGCCACCACCACCTGGCTCCAAGTATTTTACTTTATTTTGGATAAAAGACATTCATTTTATAGTTGAACAGTTTTACAAAAACATTAGTCTCCCACATAATCTCTCCCCGTTAGCCAATAAACAGCATTCTTAACTTGAATGTAGCTTAATTGATCATTTTTCGTTTTGTTAAAAATATGCATAAAATACTCAAATAATATTTACATCCTGCAAATTCATAAAGATATCACCAATGACTTTAAACATTTGATTCCTTTGCTATTTGCTTTGAGAGATATAGTCCATTGGAATATGTCATGAAGTCCTTTTTTCTTGAAGAAAATGTATCTCCTTAAGATATTATTCACAAAAAACACTCATTGTTTCCTTTTTATGGAATCCTGTAAACTTTTCTGATCCGTGGATTTATTCTTTATAGCAGCTCAATAATTTTATTCTTAATCATATATATGCATTCATATTTCTAGTGTTTCCTCCTTGGGAAACACTACTGCCTCCTCCAGATGTATTCTGCCTGTGAGTCTATCTTTAGAAGTTGCAATCTCTCTCCTGCTTAATCCTTAATTTTATTAATATCTTACCTTACCTACTATTTCACAGAATTCACAAGTAAAGCCAAGAATCAAGTCATAGAAATCACCATTACAACACACAAGAAGCAAAGAACAACAGCAGTCCTCAGGAAATGAACCCAGGAGCCAATATTGATGGGAAGATGGAAGTTCCTAAATTGTGTGTAAAATGGCAGACATAAAGCAGAGAGGTAAGGAGTCACATCAACCTAGGAATGTATCTGAGACAAGCTGCTGAGTCTTCCGATGTGCTAGTGAGAGCAGCATCCTCATCCTGTACCTAACTAACAGTAACACAGTACACATTGATTATTCCAACCTCATCCTATACCTAACTAACGGTAACACCGTGCCCATTGATTAGACCATTCTCATCCTCAGCCTACCTAACCGTAACACAGTAACCATTGATTAACCTGTCCTCATCCTCTGCTTACTTAACTGTAACATAGTACCTATTGAATATCCATCCTCATCCTGTACCTACCTAATTGTAACACAGTACCCATTGATTAGCCCATCCTCATCCTCAGCCTACCTAACTATAACACAGTACCTACCCACTGATTAGTCAATTTTCATCCCTCTTCTATTCCTCTCCACAGTCTCTGGGAACTACTATTCTGCTCTTATATGAAAGTCAAGACTTTCAGGTTCCATATATGTGAGAAGTCGTACTAATCTTTGATGGGGGATACTCTCTGTATGCCATGAATATGTTTTATTACCGTTATTAAAGAAGCTGTTTCAGCCAATGGTTTGGTAAAGCCAGGTGGGAAATTTGAATAGAGATATAGAGAGAAAGTAGGCAGATAAGGAGAAAGACACCAGTTGCCAGCCAAAGCCTTGCCAGTAGGCTACAACCTTTCATGATGATGCACAGATTAATAGAAATGGGTTAATTTGATGTAAGGGTTAGCTAAAAATATGCCTAAGCTATTAGTGGTTAAACAGTGTTGTAATTGTTATAGTTTCTGTGTGATTACTTGGGTCTGAGCAATCGGGAAACATAAGAACAGTCTCCGCCTACAGATCTTTCTATCCCTGGCTTCCCTGACTTAGTATAATTATCTAGAATGCTACAAAAACTATAGTTTCCATCCTTTTATGGCTGAATTTATGCCTTTTTTTGTAAGTATTGCATTTTTCCTGATCCTTTCTTCACTGATGATACTTAGGTTCTTGCTTTTGTTTTCTTAGCTATTATGAATAATGTTACAATGAACATGTGTAAAAACATTTAATATAAGACTTTTCTATCAAATGCTTTAAAACTTGTGTTTAGGAAAATGAATTCAAATCTTTTTATATCCCCCATCTTGTAAGACATTTAAGCATGTGTTTTAATCTCTCCAGCCAACACGCCTTTATTTACACAAAAGCCCTACTACACTCTCCAATTAAACTGGCTGGCCCCTTCCCCCTTCACTTCCTGTGTGACAATCCTTTAGA
This sequence comes from Microtus agrestis, assembly GCA_902806775.1. Taxonomy (NCBI): domain Eukaryota; kingdom Metazoa; phylum Chordata; class Mammalia; order Rodentia; family Cricetidae; genus Microtus; species Microtus agrestis. The sequence goes on from CADCXT010004929.1 coordinate 1,387,292, forward strand.
AGGAGCCAATTGAGTAAGACTGTGAAGTAGGACTCCAACCAATGTGAGAAAGCCCCACTTGTCACCTAAGTTACAATAAAACCATGTACCCTCCTTGTCTTGGCATGTCCGCTCTTTTTAGCACACCCTCTTAAGTAAAGTCTTGCATAGTCCAGACACTTCAGCTGAAGTGGCTGTCTCTTTCATTGTGATCCCAAACTTATTTTTAACACATGGGAATGTGGAACCTCTTCAACACACTGATTTCCCTTCCTTTGACTATCTCCCCATAGTAGGTTTAATAGGTCAGACATGAGTTCTACTGTTAATTTTCAAGGAACCTCTGTACTATTTTTTCATAGTGTTTGCATTGATTCACACAACTGCCAATAGTGTGCAGGGTTTCACTTTCTCCACACCTTCAGCATGTGTTATTGCTTGTTTTTCTGTTATTAGCCATTCCTACTGGGGTTCCGTGATACCTCCTGGTTCTTGAGTTTCCTTAAAGGCCTGTGATGCTTGTCATTTTTTTTCCTGTTCCCATTGTTCTTTTAATGTTTTCTTTTGAGAAATGTCTGCTTAAGTCTTTTGCTCACTTTTTAATCCAGTAACTTTTGTTTGATTGTTTTGGCACTGAGGTTTTTTTTTTTTTTTTTTGGAGTTCCTTAAGCTATTCTTTTTGAAAACATTTATTCTTAACACTGGCTCTAATGTACTAGAAACAGGCAATTATATGTATTTAATCTTTTTAAAAGTCACAATTACTATTATAATAACAAGTACTCTTTTGAATGTTACAAATTAGTAGCTTGCATTCCCAAGACATAGCTACATATATTAAGTTATATTTATACAGGGCAGACTGGCATTTCATAGAACTTTCCCTTATCTTTAGTTATTTCCATGTTTTGACAATTAGAGAAGAAACAGATGGTGAATGGTGAAACACATCTTAAACTATTGCAGAAATATTTGGCAGCAACTACATGAGTGTTAGTGGAGTAATGACTCTGGTAATGGCGGTTCTATTTTACATGTACTTTCTTGAAGGAAATAATTAAAGATGAAATAAAGAATAAATTGTTGAATATGTACTACATAGACATATGTTGGTATGGGTAGAGGTTTTGGTGACCACTGTATGTCATCATGACTCTGGGTCTCAAAACTCTGCATCATACATTGAAAATATTTTGAGTTCATTCTGCCTTTTACAATCTGTAAATTTTTTTAAATTTATTAAAAATTTTATTAAAAATTTCCACCTTCTCCCCTCCTCCAATTTCCCTCCCCTTCCCCCCACCCCAATCTGTAAATTTTTGTAACTGGAGGTTTCTCTCCCTCCTGTCAATTTCTGAATAACCACTCTGAGGTCTAATTATTCATTACAAACTGTTTAGTCTATTAGCTCAGGCTTATTATTAACGAGCTCTTACAATTTAAATGAATCCATTTCTATTAGTCTATATTTTACCATAAGGCTTGTGGCTTGTTACCTCACATTTTGCTTCCCTGGAAGCTGCTGGCATCTCCCTGACTTTGCCTTCTTTCTCCCTGTACCTGTTTGGATTTCCTGCTTAGCTATTTCCTGCTCTGCCATGGATCAAAAGAGATTCTTTATTAACCAATGATAATAAAACATATTCAGGGCATAAAGAAGGGTATCCCACATCAACTTTCTACACTAATCCTGATGGCTTTATTCTTTCCCACTTTTTATGTCAATTATACCTTTTAAAGTATTCCATATTAAAAACACTTCCACATTTCAAAAAAGTGGACCCATTTATGACACAATATTATTCAATATTTTTTCTGAAATTTTTTCATAATTTGAGTAATATTTCAAGCTTATAGATATGCATTGTCATTTGATATTATATTTTCATTTTCATCCTGTTTCTATCTCTTTTATTAAAATAGTTTTAAGCTATTCTGAAGGCTATTTTGGTAATATGATTATAATAATATTAAGGCAGCTGTTATAATATTTCAAAGTACTTAGGAAAAACGGTGAGCTAACTTAACTCAAAATTATGCCATATTTGTTTTTATCATTTATGACAAAAATAGTGCAGTTGTAGTTTTTCTTTGGCAAATCTTCCAAATTGAATTTTATTAAAACAAACTTTCAGGAAATGAAAACAGTGAAAAAAGTTTGTACATATTTATAGCAAGAGAACGTTGACTTTGCTTTTGTGGCAACTCAGGGTCAATGGTTATTTGTTCAAACATAATTCAGAATTTATTAGAGGGCTTGAGTGTAACTAAAGTTCCTAAATTATTATTTTATTCCGGCAGTTCAAGGTTAAAAGTCCAATTTTAAAAGTACTTAATTTTTTTTGATTTCCCTCGATTGAGCGATCTTGTTCATTTAACCAAAAATAATATAATTCAAATAACATTAAGTGGCACCCCATTATAAAGTTCTTTGAGATTGGAAAGTCAGAGTAGTTACTTGGTATCATCCTGTGTGCTGAACGTGGATGTAAAAGAAGAAAAAAAAATCCTATTTCACTACTTGCAAACCTAGGCCATCCCTTCCAGTAAGCATTCTTATTGAATTACAGGAATAACAAACTCCAAACATGGAAGACGCCCATGGGCAGCATCAGGCCCCATTTGCATAAGGCTTCTGTATACAGTTCTTAAAACACATAGCTTCTACCACAAGTCTTATGAGTGGTGGTATCAGTGGGTTCCTTTGCTGGTTACATACATTTGAGATGAGAAAGCCTCCAAAATAGTTTTGTAACCCTAAATAACTAGGAAATAATTACAAAATCTGAGTTATAATGATTACCGTATGAAAGTCAGAAGAATAACCTTTAAAACCAATAATGAACATGATCAGGATCAAAAAGGAAGAGTGGATGTGTGTAAGGGAGAGAGAGAAGCAGAGATCAAAATGGAGAAGAGATTTGTGGTATAATACTAATCCTTGAGTTTTCTGGAGTACCGGAGTCTAGCAATACTTGCATATGATATTGGTGGTGTCCTGTGCACCTGAAGTGGTTCCTAGTGATCGAAGCAGCCATGACTGATATGGCAAACTGCTGCAGATCCTTCTGAAACCTCCAGAAGGGATCATTTTCCTTGTCTCAAAGTTTGAGTTCCCTGATAACAGGGTGACAATGCTCCGGCTAGACACTACAAGCCAGCAAGTCAAAAGCCCGATGCCAACAGGGGATTACCTCTTTGGGGAGTGTTTGATCAACGAACTGCCGTAGACCCTTAAATCTTTCAGCTACTGCCAATGCTACTGGCTACCCTCCAGAAGTTGATAGAGAGGCCCCATTGCTGAAGATACTCCACATTTGAGTCACAGGACAGGAAAGCAGACTTAATTTAAAAAGGCCTGAAGATCGAATCAAAGAGCACTTTCCTGTTTGTAGATGTGTGCAGGTCTTGGTATTGGTCTTTGTTCTACCTAAGAGAATATTTGATTATGGGCACAACCTCTACTTATTTCTCAAAAAGCCACTTCTCTCTCTGAGTTCTTGTGGTGCTTTGTACATAAGACTGGTATGTTGGAAGAGTAATTCTGATACATTTGATGCTTCACCCTCTTCGTGATAATTCAAAGGAAAGCCACCAACTAGGTTATAAACCCATTGTAATGAGCCCATTGACATCTATACTTGTTTCTCATGTTCTGCACCTGGACCCTATTGCCGGAGAAGCAATCTGAATGGTGTTCACTAATTAGGTTTGACCTCATACCCTTGGACTTACAGTTTGGTATTTTCAGTTTTCATAAACTATTTCTAAAAAGCGAAAGTTGAAGTTCTTCCATTTAGATAAATTTCAGTTTCAAGCCAAAGCTATGCTATAATTTAAACGACATGGTGGCTATAGATCTTGTGTGAGTTGCATTACTTTCATCGTATGGACAGACATCAGAAACAAGGTTTGAAATTTTGGCTGGCTCAACCTACTGTAAAAACTCAAAGGCGGCTTGGCCGTTGATCTAAACCAGCATCCCTGCGTCAATAAAAGATCCGCAGCAAAACTTTAAAATGTCCCCCGAGGGCATCCAGCCAAAGGTGTGCACCATCCAGTCCTCCACGTCTGGATTGAGAAAGGGGAAGCAGGCTCAGGCTGACCACAGTCTTATGGCCACTTCGGCTGCCCTCACCCTGCTGTGGAACTTCTGCCTCTGCCCCTGGCAGCTTGGCTCTTCCAACTGTGTCTTTCCATGCCCTATGGCACAGAGCATTTCCTTGGACATGACACCAGAAGCAGAGGTGACAGGCTGCCTGTCACCAGGAGCCAAAAGACAGGACTCCGTGCTTGAGGGATGCCAGGAAAACTAAATCCGGAGCCAGTTTGGGAAGTAAACCGCCTCACAGATTCTTGCTCAACCTGGGCACAAACTTTCTGTCCTGTGAAGGCATGAGTACACACACCCCTTTCGTCCCGAGGTAACCATTCTCACAGTCCTCTGGGAGTCTCATCCGGCTGCTCACAGCCCGCCTTTACATGGTTCATCATGTAACAGCAGAAGTTCTCTTTCACGCGACCCCTTGCCAAGGATCGTGACTGACCAGCATAAAGTATACGTCCACCTCCACCAGACAATCAAAAAACAGCCCGAGAGCTCTTCCCCATGCTTTTAGAAACACGGCTCAGAGCCAGAGACGCTTGGTTGATGAGAGATCCGAACATAAATTCCAAATGTTAATTAATGCAATATGTGATTAAGTTAATTTTTTAAAAAAATAAAGTTAAGACCAAAACAAATTAAAAGTCTGGTTCAAATATAAATTTTGAAAAAAATTGCATTCCCCAATTAATCATTAAAACAGTAAAGTATGTGTAGCCATTTAGCGTTCTTTCCAAAGAATAAAATTCATACTGTGATTTTATGAGGATCTGTACTTTCGCTTTCCCCCATTCAAATGGTAACTTTTCTACTCTAATCTCAAGAACCAAAGTGTCTTTGATGTTGGATGATGGATTTTTTCACTCAGACCCACTGTATGCAGAGAAATAAACCATATTCTGGAGTTCGGGGCAAAAAGAATTATAGATACCCTCCCTGCGCACAAAGCAGTTGTCATACATTAGAAGTTTCTGCAGAGGGAAGTAGAAAAAGACAAGATCTCCTTAGTAAATTGGGAGCATGGGGACCTTGGGAGAGGGTTGAAGGGGAGGGGAGAGGCGGGGAGGGGAGCAGAGAAAAATGTAGAGCTCAATAAAAATCAATCAATCAATAAATAAATACATAAATACTTTGACCATAAAAAAGAAGTTTCCACAGTATACAATCTACAAACAGAACTTCTAGGTAATAAAAGGCCAAACAGAAATGTCTATGAAAGGGGCTGGAGAGATAGCTCAGCGGTTCAGAGCATTGCCTGCTCTTCCAAAGGTCCTGAGTTCAATTCCCAGCAACCACATGGTGGCTCACAACCATCTGTAATGGGGTCTGGTGCCCTCTTCTGGCCTGCAGGCATACACACAGACAGAATATTGTATACACAATAAATAGATAAATAAATATTTTTAAAAAAAGAAATGTCTATGAAAACATGCTCTCTAAATGAAAAACCCTTTAGTTCCACAGTAATATCTTTTATTAATAGGTATATTTAAAAATTTTTCATCAGATATTTTTCTACGATACAAGCAAATTTAAATTAATAGTGAAAATATTTTCTATTAGGATAATTTGCATGACTTCCTTTGTAAAATTAATTGCTGTAGGCACAAAAATGGGTCTCGACAAAAATTGACAAGCACTTTGAGCTTCATTATTTCCTAATAGTCCATAAAGACTATAATAGTTGAGATATTCTACAATATATAATTTTGTATGTATAATAATTTCTTTACAACATTGTTCTCCACAATTTGAAGTGAATATTCTCTTCAATACAGATGTCTTACTTACAGGTATCAGATTGTTTTATTGGGAACAAGAGACAACTAATTCTGTAAAAATTAGGAAATACACTTTTTACTTACTGTCATAATTATGATCTTATGACTACTGAAAAATGAAATCTGCAGCTTCATAACTAAATATTTCCCTTTAAATGGAAGATTATGAGGGAACATAGTATGTATTTGTATCTGTGTACACTAAGGAAGGTTTATAATGGAATATTCTTTTCGGAAGGGAGGCTGTTTGATAGTGTTTGAGATTTTATTCCTTTTTGCCTGGAAGAAAGGAAATCACGGTTGCCCAGAAAATAACCAATTGCCAAGAAGCAATGCGGTGAGAGAGGATGAACATACCCCAGGGTCCAGGAAAGATGAGTGCCAATTTCAACTGTGACAGCCAAGTGACCTTGGCCAACCCCTAGCCAAACGCTGGCCTATTCCTGTAGCTGAGATGCTTGACTAGACAGTCTCCAAGACTCCTTCAAGGACCAACATCATCTAACACCTTTTATTTCCAGCATCCCAATGGAACAGTTTGGTGCATCAAAGACTTGCATTTAACCTACGTGAAATAGAAATGACTTCAATTTACGATTCACACATACTAGCCAATCCATCTAAAATGAGTCCCTTGTTCTCTGTGACCCAGAAGTGTCCTTAGGGCAAAGCAGTTACTATTGAAGGCTGATGGGGAAGGAGGAGTACAAAAAGGGAGGGAAGCAGGCATTGCATCCTTCTGCAAGTGTGACTGTGTGCTGTGTGCTATTTGACAGACCTGGGGGAAAAAAGAGAACCTCAAATGAGGGATGGCTTTTATCAGGTTGGGTTATGGACATGTTTGAGAAACTTTTTCTTGACTGATGTTTGATGTAGGTGGACACACCCCACTGTGGGAGGGCCACTCCTGGGAAGAATGACCCAGGTTGCATTAGAGAGCTTGCGGAAGGAGAGGAGAACAAGCCATTAAAAAACATTCTTCAGCCGGGCGATGGTGGCGCACGCCTTTAATCCCAGCACTCAGGAGGCAGAGGCAGGCGGATCTCTGTGAGTTCGAGACCAGCCTGGTCTACAGGCTAGTTCCAGGACAGGCTCCAAAGCCACAGCGAAACCCTGTCTCGAAAAAAACCAAAAAAAAAAAACAAAAAAACAAAAAAAAAAAAACAAACATTCTTCACTGTTTCCACTTCAAGTTCCTGCCCTGCTGGAGTGTTCACCTGATTGTCTTCCTGTCTTCCACCACCGACTGTTACTTAGACGTTTAAGACAAATAAGCCATTTTCGACCCACAATGCTTTGGGCCATGGTGTTTACCAAAGCAGGAGAAGAAAGTTATAATGTCTCCACTGTGAGAACTGCTAGTTACAAAGTCTTGTGGTAACATTCATTCACGATCTAATTCTCCTTGATTATTTGGAACCCCATACACTAATAACATAAATATTCTAATTCATTATAGTAACCATATGCCATGCATTTTCCCAAAGCAGCCTCAACTCCAAAGCACTTGTCGCAAACTTAAACGAAGTTTCAGACTTTATCCTTTTTCAAGATTTAAGAAACAGTATTTCCTGTATGTTTCATTGTACAGAAGGACCAAAAGAGATTGATAACTTAGTTAATGCCTTAGTTGATTCCTGAAAATACACACAAGAGACAGAAGAGGCCATAGAAGTTTATCAGACTTAGCCAGCCAAGGACACAAAAATCTATGGAAGAACCAAGATATTTATTTCTTTAATTGTATTTTACTTTTGCTATAAACATAGTAAGACGACTAATGCACAACGTATAAGCATGTCTTTAAACTTTGTTTCATTACATTACTCTAGGTAAGTCCTAAAAACTACAGGGTCTCTGAAACAAATGTACATTCTTACTGTTTAATGATTGCCATCATGAGAACCATACCTTTTTATCAGGCTGCCCATAGTCATCAATTCAAGATGTCTAGTAAGTCAGGATAATAGCTGCAAGGTATCCTAGGAGGACGGTGGCCAGATGAGTCTTAGAGCTTAAAACCACGCTATGAAAATAGATGAGCCTAGGATTAGGAGCTGAATGCATAAAGAGTCAAACGAAGATGTGTTCAATGAGGCTGAGATAAGCAAAGAATCCATTGCTTTGCACTCTGCCCCACAACAGACAAAAGTAAAGTGGAACTCTTTAAGGGTCAGACTTGAGTGGTCAGAGGAGATAGTTCTGTCAATGGCATTTGGCAAAGATCAAAAAAGAGCAAGGTGGTGAGCAGATGGTCTCTATTCAGAATTTGTAAAAGGGAAATTACATTACAGGAGTAGAAATTCGGGTTACATAAGAGGAAAAACATGAGACATGGTTTCTTAAAAGCATTGCTGTTCTCCTTTGAAGCCTTTGAAAACACAGCAGACAGTTTTGTGTCTGTGGCAGCTAGAATACAAGGTTGAAGGGACAACGATTCAGGTCAGACATTTATGAGACGGTCACATATTGGTATATTGCATATATAAATTGTACACAAATACACTTATTTTGTTAGAATGAGTTTTATAATTATTTTAAAAAATCCATTGAGATCCCAAAACCTGCTACTTGATTCTAACTTTTGTCTATAAAGGTAAAATAAAACATGTTTTATAAAATTCACATCAGTAAAATCACACAGAGTTCATTCAACATGTTAAAAATGCTTATTAATTTAAATAAGTATGTATTTCTAAGAATTGGGGATGAAAACATTAAGATGTCACCAAGTTATAAACATTTAATTGAAATTATATTTCAAGGAAATGTCTCTAATCGCTATATAAATGCCTTGAAATGGCGTCTTAGGTAAAGAACAGTCTCAAAACCCACAAAGAGATTGAGAGAAAAGCAACTACAAAAGAAGTCTGGAAAGACTGTTAGAAAAGTAATGAGATTTGCAGATTGACTGAAAACATCAAGAAATCCTCCAAAGCATATTTGACATTTGGTCAGTCAGTCAGAAGAGACTTGGCCGTTGGTCAAGAGAAATATGAATCATAAAAGTTCCTCTCCGCCATCACAGAGTGCAGACGAATCAGATGTCAGCTAACTAGTTCTTGGTCTCAATTCCAAGAGTCAGTAACGTAAATAGTTGGCTTTATGATCCAGCTTAGATTTCCTTTTTTTTTTTCCAAGCTTGGAGAGCTCCCACTCACACAGGATTTGGGGAAGACTATAATGATGATCCCATTCACCGGCTCTGGTCTTTACTTTGGCCCGTGGCTGGGGTGAGGTTATCATGTCTCTCATTCACTGCACAAGTCTGAGCTTCCAGCCAAGGGCTGGGAGCACATTCTGCTGTGGCAACAGACTAAACATTCAAAGAGGCAGAGTGAGAAGAGGTGAGTATGTCCAAACCCACGGAGGGATGGAAGCAGGACATTTTCAAAGCACACCACAGCACACAAGCACTGAGATCATGTGCATCCCTTGCTAAGGGCCAGCTTAGTAAAAGTATAAATAATTATTTTCTACCAGTGTTTTGTCAACATCGCCTTTTATGAATCTGTAGATGATTTAATTTGAATTTCTCATGAACTACATATCCAAAGATTAACTTCAAAATAAAAATTTTCATGCAGTAGCTTGTATAGTTTAAGTGTTAATTCCTTAAATAAGAATTTGGGACTAATTCACCTTTTAAGGCATTTTCCTACAGGCTTCTAGGTGAAAAAGTGAGTTTCCACAGCATCAAATTAAGTTACAGAGGAGAAAAAGAGGCATTGCCTGTCAGATCCCCCCTTCTGTGTTTCATCATCAAACACATGCATATGTATTTTTACATACACAAACACACATGCAGACACACCATTTCTGGGAAAAAGATCTTTCCTTTTAAAAAAAATTCTATATGCAAAATAACGCAAGTGTGGCCAATCTGGTTCACTATGTTGTGGAGCTGGGTGAATTTTAAAACTATTGAGAACAGACTACCTGTGGTTCGTGAATTTATTCCGTTTTAGATCAGTAGCTGGCTCTAAGTTGGTCTAATTTGGCGCTGCTTTTTACAAAAGATTTGAACACTTGTACTATGATAAAATAAATTTCTTAGAAAATATCATGTATACACGTGGCAACGTTTGACAAACTGGCATACCCTAACTACAATGCACACAAAAACCGAAAAAGACTCATTCCTCAATTATGACTAGAGTAAGGAATAATAATGTGCTAAGCCTACCTCTAGTCAAGTAATGAAGATTAAACACAAGTACTAAAGCATTCACCTGAAGGCTGGAGAGACGGAGCAAGAGTTAAGGGCACTTGCTACTCCTTCAGAGGCTGAGTACAGATGCTAACACCTACATGAGGAAGCTAATAACCACCCAAAATTCTAGCTCTAGTTCCTGAGTGTCCAATGCCCTCTTCTAATTGCTACAGAAACCGCACACATGTGGCACATACACATGAATAAAAATTAAAAGTATAAATATTTAAAACACTCATGTTTCTAAGCATGATGGATAGATGTAATCAGCTTAAATAAACTTGGTGGTTGCATTCCAGAAAAATAGCAGGTTCAGAAACCAGTCTGAAGGCAAGCTTTGTTTGTTTATGTAAAATGAAGAAAATTACTGGCTCAATGAATTGCAAGTGGACTTTTTTTCTTTGCATGAATAACTGACAAGACTTTTAAATGATACAGAATATGGCCTAATTCTTGACATTCCAAGAAAGGTGGCTCCCTCAGTTTCAGATACTAAATGTCAAGTCCAATTATTATTATTATATATAAAATGTTTTCATAACAACCTAGAATTCTCATGCAGAGCAGGGCTGCATGCTTCACCTCAGCCTTGAAAGCACAAGTGTAGGCAGAGCCCACCTTTGAGCTCTCGCTGGATCTGTAGGGAGATGTGTAGCGATGTCTCGTGGGACTATAACAAGACTTTTGTGTGTCACTGCAAACACTTTCAAACTTTAAAAATTGTAATCATGCAAACTGTGTCCTATGACTGTAAGGAAAACAGGTTAACAGATAAAAATAGAAAGATAAGCATAAAATTCAGTATGGCAAAAATTAATTTCTTCTCTATAAACAGCTGATAAACAGCTAAAAAGATATGTATAAATAGCAAAAGGAAATGCAAATAAACAAAAAATTATTTAAAAACTTGTATAAGAACTCTCATAAGAACACTTAAAAATCTTATTGATTTTACAGAGAAACATCAACTTTCACAATAGCCACAAATAGCACAAAATATCTCAGAGTAACTATAACCAAGCAAGTGGAAGACTTGTATGACAAGAACTTTAAATCTTTGAAGAATGAAATTGAAGAAGACACCAGAAAGTGGAAAGAGCTCCCATGCTCTTGGGTAGGTAGAATCAACATAGTGAAAATGGCAATCTTACCAAAAGCAATCTACATATGCAATGCAATGTCCATCAAAGTGCCAGAAAAATTCTTCATTGACCTCAAAAGAACAGTACTCAACTTCATATGGAAAAGCAAAGAACCCAGGATAGCTAAAACAATCCTGTACAATAAAAGAACTTCTGGAGGCATCACAATCCCTAACTTCAAACTCTGCTACAGAGCTACAGTACTGAAAACTGCTTGGTATTGGCATAAAAACAGACAGGAGGAACCAAATAGAAGACCCAGATATTAACCCACACATCTTCAAACACCTGACTTTTGACAAAGAAGAAAAAATATTAAATGGAAAAAAGAAAACATATTTAACAAATGGCACTGGCATAAATGGATATCAACATGTAGCAGAATGAAAATAGACCCATATCTATCACCATACACAAAACTCAAGTCCAAATGAATCAAAGACCTCAACATAAAGCCAGCCACACTGAACCTCATAGAAGAGAAAGTGGGAAGTACACTTGAGCGCACTGGAACAAGAGCCCACTTCCTAAATATAACTCCAGCATCATAGACACTGAGAGAAGCAATTAATAAATGGGACCTCCTGAAACTGAAAAGCTTCTGTAAAGCAAAGGACATGGTTGACAAGACAAGACGACAGCCTACAGAATGGGAAAAGATCTTCACTAACCCCACATCAGACAGAGGTCTGATCTCCAAAATATACAAAGAACTCAAGAAATTGGTCATCAAAAGACCAAATAATCCAATTTAAAAAATTGGAGTACAGACCTAAACAGAGAACTCTCAACAAATGAATATAAAATGTATGAAAGACACTTAAGGAAATGTTCAACATCCTTAGTCATCAGAGAAATGCAAATCAAAACAACTCTGAGATTCCATCTTACACCTGTAAGAATGGCCAAGATCAAAAACACTGATGACGACTTATGCAGGATAGGATGTAGGGATAAAGGGAACACTCCTGCATTGCTGGTGGAAGTGCAAGCTGGTACAGCCCTTTTGGATATCAGTATGACAATTTCTCAGAAATTAGGAAACAACCTTCCTCAAGACCCAGCAATACAACTTTGGGGTATATATCCAAAGGATACTCAACCATGTCACAAAGACATGTGCTTAACTATATTTTGGCAACATTGTTTGTCATAGCCAGAATCTGGAAACAACCTCAATGCCTCTCAACCAAAGAATGGATAAGGAAAATGTGGTACATTTACACAATGGAGTAATACACAGCAGAAAAAATAATATCTTGAAATTTGTAGGCAAATGGATGGAGCTAGGAAGCATCATTTTTAGTGAGGAAACCCAGATACAGAAGACAATTATCGCATGTACTCACTCTTCAGTGGTTTTTAAGCAGAAAGCAAAAAAAAACAGCCTACAAATAACAATCTTAGAGAACCTAGACAACAATGATGACTCTAACAGAGACTTATATAGATCTAATCTACATGGGAAATAGAAAAAGACAAGATCTCCTGATTAAATTGGGAGCTCAGAGACCTTGGGGAGCAGAGAAAAATGTAGAGCTCAATAAAAATCCATTTTTAAAAAAATCTTATTGATTTTTTACTAGAGTTTAAAAAATAAAAGCTAATTACTCATTGAAATGAAAACTCATTGTTGCATATCTATTATCAAGTGACATAAATATCTAACAACATCTCAACGTTCTGAAATTCATGCATAAAAATTTTCTTTGCTTTGTTTTTTTAATTTTATTTTTTAGAAAAAGAAAACAAACTATCTTTTTCAGTTTACATACAAATTCCAGTTCTCATTCCCTTCTCTCCTCCCATTTCCTCCACTTCCCTCCCACCCCACCCACCCGCATCAAGTCCTCAGAGAAGGTAAGTCTTTAAAGCAATTAAGTTCTTAATTGCTTTAAGGAGATCCAAGGCCCTCGTTACTATATCTAGGCTGAGCAAGATATCCATCCAAAGAGAGTGGGTTTCAAAAAGCAGTTCAAACAGTAGGGATGAAGCCTGGTGCCACTGACAGTGTCCTCTCAGTCTGCCCCAGCCATACAACTGTCACACACATTCACAGGGTCTCGTTTGGTCCTAAACTGGTTCCTTCCCTGTCTGGCTGGAGTTGGTGAGCTCCCATTAGCTCAGGTAAACTGTTCGGTAGGCATCCCCATCATGGTCTTGACCTCTTTGCTCATATTTTCTCACTCCTTCCATCTTCAACTGGACTTTTGGAGCTCATCCCAAAAGACCATCTGAAGTGAGGTAACCCAGACCCAGAAAGATGAACATGATATATACTCACTCATAAGTGAAAATAATAGATATAAAGCAAAGGATAACGAGCCTATAGTCCACGACCTTAGAGAAGCTAAGTAACAAGGCGAACCCTAAGAAAAACGTATATAGATCCCCTGGGAAGGGGAAATAGACAAGGTCTCCTAAAAGAAAAAATTGAGAGCATGGGGTATGAGGAGAAGGGAGGGCAAAAGGGTAGGAGGAGGAGAGGGGGAAGGAGAACGTGAGGGAACAGGATAGTCAAGATGGAGGAAGGACCAAGATGGAGAGCAAGGAAAGAGATATTTTAATTGAGGGAGCCATTATGGGACTAGCAAGAAACCTAGCACTAGAGAAATTCCCAGGAATCCACAAGGATGACCCCAGCTAAGACCCTAAGCAATAGTGAAGAGGGTGCCTGAACTGGCCTTGCCCTGTAGTCAGACTGATGAATATCTTAAATGTCACCATAGAACCTTCATCCAGCAACTGATGGAAACAGAGGCAGAGACCGGCAGCAGAGCATAAAAATTTTTAAATATGGTGTTTGTTCAGGGAAAGACAAATAGAACAGCGAATGGGATAGAAACTTAATAACAATTTCTACAACCGTAATATCTTTTCAGAGAGTACTGTAGAACTATAAGTAAAACAAGGCCATCTTTCAAATCAATGGGGAACATAAATGGGATAAAGAGGATTATTTAATTCTACAAAAGGTATAGGCTAAATTCCAGACTTCGTTGTTCTTTCTTAAGCCAAATATAGATACATATCATGACATCAATTGTCCAGATAATGCTATTAACACTACATATAGCAGTTTATTTTTACTCTGGTTATATAGTAGTATTTTATATAGTTCATATCTCAGAATAATGTTTCATTCTAGATGGTAATCTGTTATTGTAACAGGAATAGCCATGGGAGGGCCTCCATATATATAGAAATAGATATATAGAGGGAGTATGGTACAGATATGCTAAAAATAATAAAGAAGTGAGTCATTAGACTCAAAAATAACAAAATTGAAATTCTAAATATCTTGGAATAAAATGGCAGTCCAAAATCAATTTCAAATCCATAAAAAAAATCTAGTGATGTACAAAGAACATTTCTCATTGAATAGTGTCCTCGGAGCCCTGAGGCAAAATACTGTCCAAATATTATAAAAGCTGGGGGCTCAAAGAAAACCAGAAATAGACTGCATAAAAACAATTTAATGATCGTCTTAGTGATCCAGTGGTGCTGATACCCTTGGCTTGTGTGTGGTGACAGAACTAGCAAGCAGGGAAAACCCTTAGAAAGAGAAGGAAAAGGCCAAATACTAAACAATCTCCTTTGAAGACTGAGACTATGTACAAAAATGATTCAAGGTTAGAGATTGTTTTAAATGTATGGAAAAACCCATAAACTCTTAAGATAAAGCAAACAAGTAGATCACAGCAGTCTTAGATTAGGTAATAATTTCTTACATAACAACAAACACCAAATTGCTATAAATTTGGCATCTTAAAACTACATCTATCACTTCTCTCTGTAGAATAAAAATCCAAAACCAAGGTGTTGGTGTGCCCATGTCCCCTCTGAAGGCCATGTCCCTAAATTCTTTTCATTGTAGACAATCTTTCCTCTTCCTGGATTTTAAAGAAATCATTTCAATCTTCATCATCAAGTGATAGTCCCCGTGTGTCCAGATATCTATTTAATAAAAATACTCATCACTGAGTTAAAGGGTATTACCTTTTCTGAATATATTTTCAAAGATTCTATTACCAAATGAGTCACATTCACAGGTCCTAGAGAATAAGACTTCGATAAATCATCTTAAGGAAAACAACCTGCAGTAATCTGAATAAATATTTCTCTCAAAGAGAACATCAAAATGGCCCACCAGCACAGAAGAAAATAATGCAATGTGATTACCCACCAGAAAACAAAATCACATTATGATATGACGTAGGAAAATTAGACTCCAGTGGAAAAAAATCCTGAGTATTGATTAGAAAATGGCAAAACAAGGGAAACTTCATATGCTGTTGGTGTGGTTGAAAATGTTGAGTGAGACACTTATAAATTTAGTTCATTAAATGGCTAAGCGCAGAATAACCATCTGACTCCACTATTCTGCCATCATGTAAAGTGGACAACTGTATTGATTCTATTATTTAGCTATAGAAGGAATGAAGTATGAATGCCTGGCACCATACAAGTGACTCTTGAAAGCTTATGTTATGTGACAGTGCAAAATATTATGTGATATAATTCCATAGCCATAAACCATCTACAATAAACACTGTGGTAGCTTGAATGCGATTGGCCCAAATAAGCTCATAGGGAGTAACAATTTTAGGAGGTGTGGCTTTGTTGGAGTAGGAATGACCTTGTTGGAGGAAGTGTGTCACTGTGGAGGCTGGTTTTAAGATCTCATATATGCTCAAGCTGTGCCCAGTGTCTCAGACCACTTCCTGATGCCTGAAGACAAGATGTGTTAACTTTCAGCTACTTCTCCAGCACCATGTCTGCCTTCAGGACACCATGTTACACCATGATGATAATGGACTAAAATGAATATATAATCAACCCAATTAAATGATTTTTTATAAGAGTTGCTGTGGTCATGGCATCTCTTCATAGCAATAGAAACTCTAACTAAAACAAGCACCAAGCAGAAAGTTGCTGCCAATGGGCGGCAATTAAGAGTACAATAGGAATTCAGGATATCTTTTGAAGGTGATGAAAATCTTCAATTTTGTAGCAATGATAACTGAATTCTGAATATTCTAAAACACTGGCATATATACTTTAAAGGATGAATAAATGGCACATGAGTTATATATCAATAACGCTGTTCTAAAATATTGCTTTAATGATGTTTCCCATGGTATGTACTATATAGGCAATCTGTTTAATATCTCCGAGAACCCTTTTTATATTGTAGTATGTAATACTACATGCTAGTGGGAGTACCCTATGGTTCAACACATTTACTGGAAAATGGAGGCACCTCAGTGGATAAAAATGCCATTACAGAGCCTGCTGACCTGAGTTGGAGGCTCCACATAATGAAAGAAGAGAATCAACTCCCACAAACTGTCCTCTAATCTCCACATGTACCCCAGGTTACATACACACACACACACACACACACACACACACACACACACACTAATTAGTAATAATAAAACAAAGTAAAATTTCTTTTTAAATTTTCAAATATTTTACTTTTAAATTAAAACATAATTACATGTTTTTCCCCTTCCTTTCCTTCCTTCAGCCTTTTTCATGTACCCCAAATACATAAATATACCACCTCAGTCTATACAGTATTGTTCGTATGTATGTAATTTCAGGGCTAACAACTTGCTATCGGATCCCTCATCAGAGAGACATCTTGCAGCATATGAAGACCAGCACCGAAAGCCCAAACCAATCAAAATGCAGAGAGCAAGTGATAATGAGGTGCCCAGCCCCATCGACGTTGGCATACCTGTACCTAAGGATCAGGGATCATAGCAGAAGAGGGGACAGAAGATGCATCAGAGCTATAGAAACAGGGAATATGCTGAGATTAGTCTCCTAGAAGTGTTGGAGAAGCTACAGCCATGAAACCTCAACACCATGACTACCTATACAAGACATGAACAAGAATGACACCAACAAACAGGCTAACATGGACGACAGAAGTTCACCTTAGACAAAGAACTGAAATCAACTAAGGAGTAGAGAGAGCTGGAAAAAATAGTCTTCCCTGTCCCAAATTAAATTTAATAAAAATTTAAAACATTTATCTATTTTTGGTTTTGCGTACATGAGTGTTTTGCCTACTTGAAAGAATACAGAGCTCTTTGGGGGCCAAAGTGGGCATCAGATCCCCTGAAATTGGTTACAGGCCTTTGTGAGCCAGTACTCTTAAACTCTGAGCCATCTCTCTAGCTCACAAATAAAAGAAGGATGGCATAAATCTAGAATATTAAATAAAGAGCATGATGGAATTTTTTATGCTTCTAGAAACATCATTCACAGAATCATGGTTTAAATCATGATTCTTTAAATGGCATCTCCATTTAAAGAACTACAGATGGATAGCGTGTCTTGTTCCATTGGTCAGAACGCTTCTGTGTAAATGTGTATTTTACTGAAAGCCTTCTGGTCTGCCAGAAAATGACTCTGTGAAATCAAATTGTCCGGTTGAAGCAGTGCCACAACATTCCCCATGATATACAGCTTTGTTAGTTTTGTAACCCAATGACTTTAATCAATTCCATACATTGAAAAAATGGTATCTGTGCCTATGTTTCTTTCTCTGTGGCTTTTACTAGCTATTTAGGCCAGAAATAACTATCTAATACTTGAGTTTCCTGTGTCTCCTTAGGCAAAGTTGACATCAAAATGTGTTATTCACTATTTATCCATAAGTAAATATTAACCAAATTCTAGTTCTGTTTTCTCACACCCTTTGATACACAACTCTTTAAAATGATTTTTTTAAAGAAAGCACATCACTCTTATACTGTGCTTTAGTCAGAATTATAATCACTAGGCTAAGAATTCTCAAAAATGGTATTATTGCTACCAAATAAAATGTAATTGCTTCATTTATAAGAAAAAAAAACCTTCTCTTCTCCTTGGGTAAAACTTTGTCAGCTGTTTCATTTCTCTGGCCTCCTGATTCTGTGGCAGGAGTTTAAATCATTTCCAGACTTTTTTTTTTTGCTATTTTTATATTAGTGCTCTGACCAAATTTTATTCAGCATACTCTCTCCTCTTAGAAGTAATTCTTCAGGCAAAATATGCTCCCTCAAAGAGATGTGCAGGAAATTGATGTGTTCAGTCTGTGTAGGTTTGTCATATGGGAATTGTTTAAAGAAGATGAAATTTGGTTGCACGTGGCCCTAGAGAGAACAGTGTAGTGTGCCAGGAGAGGCTCTGAGAAGAGATGAGACACGTTACCAGTTGGCCAAAAGTGAGTCATCTCTTTGTAACAAACAATATTTGGAGAGAAAAGGCTACTAGTGGTGACTATGCTGGAAAAAAAATTTAATTGTCCACTTCAACACATCAACACCGTAGAGAAGACTGAGAAAACACACAGCTTTTGGTCAAGTACACACTTTCTGTCAATCAGATATGCATGTTAAGTCCAGCTTGCTAGTCATCAAAGTCTTGATCGTAAGGACATTGAACATGGTAGGCACATGTCTCCCTAAAGTCTCTCATGAGACCCTAAAGCCAAGTTCCAGCCTAAAGGAATGCAAGGAAGGATGCTATGGATTTGGCAAACTGACATCTCAAATACCCAACTTTTCCACGGTTTAAGGAAATTCTTTTGGCTCAATAAATCTGAAAGCCTTCCAATAGTGCTTTCTATAATGCGGTTGGAAAACAGATGGTACTTTTTCCTCAGAAATATTAATTCCATACTTGAGCAAAGTTAATAAATCACACCTCACTTTTTCTTCTCCAGAATGAATAGGAACAGGCTTTCCTTTTAAAATATCAATTTTCCACAATTTGCCATCTAATAGTGATTCTACTCCAAATTTTCAAGACTTTTAAACTCTGGGTTCTCAGAAGCAGATGACAAAATCCACGAAGCATGCAGAGAGGGCTGGGTTTCTCTACCAGCGTAAGCACATGGACAAATATGATAGCTATTTTGGGCACTGTAGAAATCTTTGTTCTGCATATATTATGACCACCAATTGGTGAAATGATTATAACTTTCTTCTTGCCGAGAATATCATTGAAAATGACTGGGTGCTTCTCCTCTGCTGTCCACAAACCAACAGGAGGCACAAATAGCTCTTCTTTATAATAGTCTAAGTAAAGAGAGATTTCAAATTAGATGGATCCAAATTAGATGGTCATTTTCAGATCACTTACAATGGCAGTGT
This sequence comes from Microtus agrestis, assembly GCA_902806775.1. NCBI lineage: Eukaryota > Metazoa > Chordata > Mammalia > Rodentia > Cricetidae > Microtus > Microtus agrestis. The sequence continues at coordinate 1,406,665 of CADCXT010004929.1, forward strand.
AGGCTTAGGTTATGTGTCTGTGCATAAGCCAGTACAAAAAATGAAACTGATATTATAAAATGTGTTATGATGGTATAAAGCATAGAAGATTTAGAATGTGCATATTATTAAACAGTGTATGGTGCATATTATTGAAAGTGTATGTGATTTTGGGTTCATGTGTTATTACTTAATTCTTTGAGCATTACTTTTTGCAAATGTGCTTATAAACAGAAAGCTATTGCCTCACATCTCTAAGAAATTATATCATATTATATCAAAATATGTATTTTATATCAAAAATATATATTATATTAAAAATAGAAAAATAAATGTTTTTCAGGGATGTGAATAGACAGGTAAACATTTCATAGAAAAGAAATCAGTGTGAAGAAACACCTGCACTTCCATGGTTACTGCAACATTCTTTATCAAACTCAAGAAAGAATCTCAGTGACCATCAACTGATGACTAGATAAAGCAAATGTAGGAGATAAACACAAAAGAAGAGAACTTGGACATTTGTGGAAATGTGGTTAGATGCTTTGCTAAGTAAAATATGCCTGGCACAAAAATCTGAGTATCACATGATCTAAGATAATAGAAAGATGATAGATAGATAGATAGATAGATAGATAGATAGATAGATAGATAGATAGATAGATAGATAGATAGATAGATAGATAGATAGATAGATAGATAGATAGATGATAGATAGATAGATGATGATGATAGATAGATAGATAGATAGATAGATAGATAGATAGATAGATAGATAGATAGATGATAGATAAAGAGAGATGAGAAACAGATATAGAGATGGAGAGATAGTATAGATAGAAGATAGAAAGAGAAATAAATAGAGTATAGATAGATATAGATAGAGAGATGGTTGATAATATATTATAGATGAGGTTATAAATATTGGATATTATACATCCCCTGGGAAGGAGAAATAGACAAGATCTCCTGAGAAAATTGGGAGCCTGGAGGTTGGGAGGCAGGGAGAAAGGAGAGAAGAAGAGAAAGAGGAGGGGATAAGGGGAGGGAGAGGAAAACTTGTTTGAAGGAATGGGATGGATGAGATGGAAAAGGGTTATTTTGTTTTACTTTTGAAATTATGATTACATTTCTCCTTTCCCTTTCCTCCCTTCAAAACCTACCATTTACTCCTCCACACTCAGCTTCAAATTCACGGTGTCTCTTTTCACTAATGGTTATTACATAAGCTTTAGGTCTGAAATTTTCACTTTGCAGCTGGTGGAGACCATTACAGACAACAGCCACTGATCAAAACTCAAAGTTGTGGGGCCCTGTTCCAATGGACACGGCTATAAAACACTCCCATATACATGGTTTGGAAACATTGCAGAGGAGAGGGCAGAAACATTGCAAGAACCAAAGGATCAGGGACTTTGTTGTGATATTGTGTCTCTAGTAATAGAACTACACTGATAAAGTATTACCAACATAATTGTCCAAACATGAGCTGAACAAGGGTGACACCAATGGACATGCCAAAAGGAACAGGAAAAGGCCCACAAAGGCCTTTCACAAAGAGCTATAGGCAACTGAGGAAAGCTGGGAACAGGAGAGGTAGTCTTTCCAAGGGAAAAGGGCACCAATTGGTTGTCAGGGGCCAAAGAGTTAGTCCAGAAAACATACAGGTAGATCACATTATATAGATTGGACAGATTATATTTAGGAGATATATATATATATATATATATATATATATATATATATATATATATGGATGTAGTATCAAGTAGTAAAAAAAGATGCGATGAATTTAAAGGAGATTGGGAAGGGTTATCTGGGAAGGAAGGAAGGAAGGAAGGAAGGAAGAGGAAGGAAGGAAGGAAGGAAGGAAGGAAGGAAGGAGAAAATATTGTAATTATATCATAATTTCAAAAATAAGCCTAGGATGGGCAGTGGTGGCACAAATGCCTTTAATCCCAGTACTTGGAGGGGGGCACAGACAAGTGTATCTCTGTGAGTTCAAGGTCAGCCTGGTCAACAGAGCTAGTTAAACAAGGAAAGCCTGCCAATAAATAAATAAATAAACAAAAAAATACAAACAAATAAGGTACTTGAAGATTTTATCATACATGTCTTTCACTTGGTTGGTTAGAGTTACCCAAGATATTTTATATTATTTGTGGTTATTGTGAAGGGTATTGTTTCCTTGTTTTTTTTTTCAGTCCATTTGTCATTTGTATATAAAAGGGCTATTGATTGGTTTTTTGTTTTGGTTAGTCTTGTACCCAGCCACTTCACTGAAGGTTTTTAATCAGCTGTAGGAGTTCTCCGATAAAATTTATGGGGTCACTTATGCACACTATCATCACAAATAGTGAAATCTTGACTTCTTTCATTTCCAGTTTTTATGCCCTTGATCTCCTTTTGCTGTCTTATTGCTCTAACTAGAACTTCACATACAACATTGAATAGATAGAGAGAGTGCACAGCCTTGTCTTGTTCCTGATTTTAGTTGAATTGCCTTGAGTTTCTCTCCATTTAATTTGGTTTGGCAATAGACTTCCTGTTTATTGTATTTAGGTATGTCCCTTGTATCCTGATCTCTTTAAGATTTTATCATGAAGGGGTGTTGGATTTTGTCAAAGGCTTTTTCAGCCTCTAATGAGATGATCATATTGTTTTGTCCTATCAGTTTGTTTATAGGGTGGATACATTGGCAAATTTTTGTATGTTGAACCATCCCTGCATCTCTGGGATGAAGTCTACTTGATCATGGTGGATGATCTTTTTGATGTGTTCTTAGATTTGGTCTGTAAGTATTTCAATGAATATTTTTGCATCAATATTCATGAGGAAAATTGATCTGTAATTCCCTTTATTGAATCATTATGTGTTTGGGGTATCAGGGTGACTGGGACCTCATAAAATGAATTTGGCAATGTTCCTTCTTTTTCTATTTTTTGAAATAATTTGAGGAGTATTGGTGACAGGTCTTATTTGGACCATTTTCCTCCTACTGGGATGCCTCAACCAACCTTGATGTGATGGTAGGTGCCTGGTCTTATAGTACCACATTAAGTCATGTTTGGTTGGTGTCCCTGAGAGACCTGCTCTTTTCTGAGGGATGGAAGGAAGTGGAGGGAAGGTGGGAGGGAGACTGGAGGAGGAAGGGAGGGAAAACTACAGTTGGGATGTAATAAATGAAAGAAGAACAACACAAACAAACAAATCCAAGCCAACTAATCAAATTTCTGAAAATATCATAAAATCGAGAAAGCAATGTTCTTTCTAAACAAGCAAAGCCATTTTTGGATTATTTACAAACCAGCTAGCATGATTGAGCAGCTGACTTATGCCTGTGATAGGATGAGCATTTTAAATCAAAACTGGACGAACATCAGAAGTTTTGCTTAGTTCAACTAATAATCATTTCCTTGCCCAAAAAAGGAAGATGCTGACGTATATTTGTTCGCATTAACCACTCAAGAAAGCTGCTTTAAAAACCTGATGACCTGGCCCTGCTTATAGTCACGAATACTTATCTCAGTTGAAATCAACTCTTAGATGCTTTTGAGCATAATTAGATAGTTGGGATTGTGGGACCGGAGCTGGGCGTCTCCAATGGGGCTATGACTTAGCATGTGGACCGACCACAGCATGCTGTTAGCTGTCACACATCTGGTGAGTAGTCTGAACCCCCCTGCTCACTTACAGTAAATTGCCTCCTATGTGGTTTTGGAAATGGGGAAATCTGAGGCTTTTTCCTCCTGACTTAGAGAATGATGTCAGGATTCTTAAAGACTTTAAAACGTGGGCTGTAGTTTCAAACTGTGCATTTGCTGTCTGATTGCCACACTTAAATTTTCCTTAAGAGTTGCTCACTTATGATTCATATGGCAAAAATGTGACCTCCTGAAAGCTCTGCCACTTTAGGAAACTACTTAAGAAGATGTCTGAGTAGAAGTTGATGCATTTCTATATGGAATAAAAACTTAGACTGAGTACATCTTCCAAATATATGTTGTTGTTCGTGTAGAACTAGTCATTTTTCTCACTCTAATGGCTGGCAGAGCTTTCACCTTCTCTTCTCTCTGGCATCCACTACTTGAATGTGCTTTATAGGAATATATTGAAATACACTTTACAATACAACTAATTATGCCTAAAATTATATTCTTTACTTATTAATAATTTTTTTCTTAAATTTCTAATGTAGAAAACTCACAGTCTCTGAGTTAACAGATTGTGTAGAACAGATTTAGGTTTGGATTACAGCTTTGCCATGTTTGACGAAAGTAAAAGCTATGAAACTCTCCAAAGTCAATCAACTAATTAATTCTGCTTTATGTTTGATAGGATGATTTTTAAAAAAAATGGACTGAGGTGAGATTAAATAACAAATATAAAATATATAGCTTAATAAGTGGTCTATATTAACGATGTATAAAAATACTATATATTAAGAGTAAAAATAGCTCCTAGCTGAGAAACTAAAATAAGAATCCCACTAATCATAGATACTTTTACTATATAAAGACTATATGTTATAAAATATATCATATTATATTAAAATATTTTATCTATATGTAATTTATTGATGCACATCACAGAATTAACACAAATCAAACAAGCAAAAAAGGCTGGCTTTAAAACTAAAAACAGGTTGAAAACATAAGAGCTAGATTCATTATTACCTGTGAGTTCAAGTCAACATTAAACATCCTTAGCTCTCTTTATATTCCCAAAGAGCAGAGCATCCCAGGAATTACAAAGACCTACTTGGACATCACTCCTAGCAAGAATTACAGAGAGAAGAGGTTCTTAGGCCATGGCTTGGGAAGATGGGTTTCACAAATAAGACCCTTGCCAGCCACAGTGTCACCTATAAGCCTGACAGAACAGTGCTCTACAGCAAAAGAGGATTTGCCAGTCAGGAACTCTTTTTCTTACAGGAAAAATCTGAACATGTTTAGGTTTCCAACATGGGAACATCTACAGAGATGTTACTACTAAAAAATACATAACTTTTTTTGGTAAAATAAAAAGCCCACTCCTAACAGGTCAGTAGTAGACACTACAGAGAAGGTCAGACAAGAACTGGTCAAATATTAAGAATATGCAGGTATGCCTTTGTAGATGGAAGTTTTTGTCCTGCCTGGTCCCTCAGCTGTTCAGTCCCAAAGAAACACATAGGGGATTATATTATTTATTAACTCTTTGGCCTATTAGCTTAGGCTTATTATTAACTAGCTCTTACAATTTAATTTAACCCATAATTCTTGTCTATGTTTATCCAGATGGCTTGGTACTTTTTTCAGTGAGGCATTCTCATCTTGCTATATATATATTGCAAATTTGAAAAAATTTCCGCCTCCTCCCCGCCTCCCATTTCCCTCCCCCTCTCCGCCTCCCATTTCCCTCCCCTTCCCCCTACTCCTCTCCCCCTTCCCCCACTCCTCTCCCCTCCCTCTCTAGTTCGAAGAGCTTCATCTTGCTTTCTCTGTGCCTGGCTTGTGACTAACTCTCCGCCTTTTCTCTTCCCAGAATTCTCTTAGTCATCCAGTCGACCCACCTATACTTCCTACCTAACTACTGGCCAATCAGTGTTTTATTAAACAAATACAAGTGACTGGAGAAATGGCTCAGTGGTTAAGAGCCCTGACTGCTCTTCCAGAGGTCTTGAGTTCAATTCCCAGCAACCACATGGTGGCTCACAACCATCTGTAATAAGGTTTGGTGCCCTCTTCTGGCCTGTAGGCATACATGTACACAGAATATTGTATATATAATAAATAAATATTTAAAAAAAAACAAATACAAGTGACAAATCTTTACAGTGTACAAGAGCATTATCCCACAACAGGATTTGAGACAGCATGTGAAGAGCGCAGCACTGCTGTAGAGACCAGGCTCCCCAAATGGAGTGACTTCTTACTGGTTTGCTGGGGTCAGCTAAGTTTGGTGATTTTATAGCTGCCTTGGGCATAGCTTTGAAGACTTTCTTCTTCTTCTTCTTCTTCTTCTTCTTCTTCTTCTTCTTCTTCTTCTTCTTCTTCTTCTTCTTCTTCTTCTTCTTCTTCTTCTTCTTCTTCTTCTTCTTCTTCTTCTTCTTCTTCTTCTTCTTCCTCCTCCTCCTCCTCCTCCTCCTCCTCCTCCTCCTCCTCCTCCTCCTCCTCCTCCTTCTTCTTCTTCTTCTCTTCCTCCTCCTTCTCCTTCTCCTTCTCCTCTTCCTTCTTCTTCTGTGAAAATATACTGGCTTTGTAGTTAGAAGTCTAATCAGCAGCCACTTTGTCCAGGAAACTACTGAATTTCTTTGGCAAATGTTTTGAGTACCCTATACATTCTTGCTTGTGGTGCATCTGGTCCTAGCAATAAGGCTGATGCAAGCTGCCAAAGCTGTAGAAAGAACACAGAGGCAAAGCATGAGAAAACATGCTCCATGCTGTCAGTGCACGACCAAGATATCTACATGCAGAGCTGCATAGAGTCTGATCTCCAAATTCTGGCAACAAGGGGCCAGGCGCAATCTGAAGACAGAAATGTCAAGCCTTTATCCTGTTTCTGTCACCCGTCAAACACCTAAAAACCCAAGTGAGGAGTTGATGTTTTAGCACAAGTGGCCATCAGACTTCTGTCTCGGGGTGACTATTGCTGTGATGAAAACCATAACAAGAGGCAACTGGTGGGAAAGGGTTTATTTGGCTGCTGTATCCTGAATCACATTGGGAGAAGCTAAGGCAAGAACACAAAACAGGGCAGGAACCTGGAGGCAGGAAACTGATGTAAATATCATGGAGGGGTTTTGCTTCCTGGGTTGCTACCCATGGCTTGCTCAGCTGGTTTTCTTATAGAACCCAAGACCACCAGCCCAGGGATGGCACCACACAAAATGAGCTGGGCCCTCCCCCCAACAATCACTAATTAAGAAAATGTCTTACAGGCTTGCCTGCAGGCCAGTCTTCCGGAGGGATTTTCTCAATTGGGGTTTCCTCCTGTCAGGTGATTACAGCTTCTGTCAAGGTAACATAAAAACGAGCCAGTCCCTGAAAAGTAACTCATACAACTGTTGCCATAACCCACTTGCATGGGAAACATGTAACAAAGCCAGTAAAATAAGAATGTGTTTCCATGCTGACTGAGCTCCAAAATCAATGGTTTTCAAGTCAGTTAAGAGTACGCAAAACTAGAGGGTTAATTGGGCTTTTCTTTGTCCATCCACTTGAGAATGGACAGTCTGGCTAGTCAGAGAATGAAGCCGCATTGGTCAGAGTAGCTCTGGAGACTAGGCAACATATCCATGATGGCAATATGCAAATGACCTCTATGAAAGATGAGGTGATTAACCGTGGTGGTGGGCTAAAGCAGAATCTCTTGGAGGAATGAAAAATATGATAGCCATCCTCAGTGGTTCTATCAAAAAAAATTGTAATGTTGAGAATGAACACTAAGAATATATAAACCCCAAACTCCTTGGTGCATCTCTGGAGCTAACTGGCCACCCTAGCCTAATTGTTGAGTCACAGGTCCCAGTGAGAGATCCTGCTTTATAGCTCATGCTGAAAAGTTCATAAGAAATGACCCTAACTTGCACATGTACTTAAACATATGTGTGAACAGAGTGCATGTGTGCATATGTACACATTTGTGCAAGAACATGTGCACGCATGCAGTCTCTCTCACACAAACTTCTTAATCGTTAGTACTGTTCTCTCATCTTCTCCATTATTCCCACCAACCCTGTGAAATTACGTATCAATTTTTGTCTCTGCATATTTCTATAATGGGTATTTCTATATTCTCCTGTCTAACTATAATTATGTACTCATTGATCAGCATTCTCCATCCACTTTCTGCCACTAACCACCCAAGGCTGTACTGTTCTGAATTTATCTTTCTTCTTATGGAATGTAAGATTATGAAGCTATTGTTTTTCTCTGGATTATTTTACTTAGCATTATGTTCTCCATATATATGGACATAAATATCACAAATTTCTTTATTCATTTGTTGGCAGGTACTTAAATTCACTCTACACCATTGTTATTATGTTAGCACTGCACAAATCATAAGTGCTAAGTCTGTCTTCCACATCCAGAAGGCAGACAAAGAAGAACATGGTTAGAAATTTATTGATAGGGTTGTTTTATTAGAAAATCGACATATATCATGCATAGAAAAACAGCCATTTTGAATTTGGTTGCTCATATAAAAGTGCATTATATGCACACAAATGCTGGTTTCCAGCAAATATGTAGTCTATGTATTTATTGTGAAATAATGATGGCATTTTTGTAAAAATTCCAGCCCAGGGGCGCGTTGCCTGCTCTTCAGGTCCTGGTTCATCCGCCCTGGTGGCTCCCCACCTGTGGGTCTGGTCCTCGCCTGCGCTTGCAATATTGTATACATAATAAATAAATAAATAAATATTAAAAAAAAAATTCCAGCCCAGCCACAAACACTTCCAAGCTAATATCAAAACCCTTTTATAAAGGTAATATCAATGAAATTCACATGTCAAAAATTTATTTTTGTAGCTAGTATATTATATTAGGGTGTCTTTGCTAAGGTCTGTAGTAGGCCATTGTACAGCTCCTTGATAGAACAGTTGCCTAGTGTCCAAAGATCCTGTGCTACTACATCCCCAGCCCTGCAAATTCATACAAAACAAAAGAACAAAGCAAGAGGCCTTGCACATAGTTTGCTTGCTTCGGAAGATTTTCCTAACTCAGTGTAGCCCCAAAATAAGCACCTCCAAACAATTTTGGTCCAATTATTTCTATATTTTCCAAGGCAGAGAGTATATATATTTAATATGTGGCAAAAATGTGAAGTGCTATCATAATGAATAAACTGAATAGCCCAAGGCTCACAGGGTTATTGTTTTCTTTTCTTTGTTCAAGACAGGGTTTTTCTGTAGCTTTTTGAAGTCTGTCCTGGAACTAGCTCTTGTAGACCAGGCTGGCCTCGAACTCACAGAGATCTGCCTGCCTCTGCCTCCCGAGTGCTGGGATTAAAGGCGTGCACCACCACCACCAGGCAGGTTATTGTTTTCTATACAGAGTAAGATCCGAGCAGTTTTAAAGGAGGATTATAATTTCCAGTCAGGAATAAGCAGACAAGCAGACATTCACTGAGTCCCACTGCAAGCCCTCACTTACAAAGCACAAGACTACAAACGTCCGTAACCACCGCTATGGTGTGAATCTGAATTATTCCAAACCTGATGGTGTTTCACATTATCCACTGTTCTGAGAGGCATTGGCACCCTCGGGAGGTGGGGTCTGATGGGGGAAAGCAGGTCACTGTAGATGAGCTTTTGAAGGTTATGGGCAACCCCGGGTCCAGCAAATTCCCTACTTCCTTGGCCATGTGACATGAACAGTCACTGCCTCGTGTTCCTGCTACCTCAACCAGCTGTTTTTTGTCCTCGAAACTGTTGGTCTTCCCAACTGTTGGTCCATTCCCAACTGTTGGTCCAATACTTTAAAATTGTAAGCAAAAATAAGTCCCCCCGAAGTTGCTTTATCCAGGTATTTCTGTCACACTGATGCAAAAGAAATGGATGCAACCACCAATTCCAGAGCTAATGAGAAAAGACTCTGCTTTTCTTGTGAACACACAGAAAAGTGAATTTTAAAAAAATGCATAGTTATATGTTTTATAATACATTTCCATTACTTAGAATACATTTGAATATTTGTCTTTTAGAGTTTATAGAAACCATATGACATTGTCAAGCTAGATTTGTTTTTATTATTTTACAAAGAGAAACCTGAAGGGCAGCTCTTGATACACCAACTATAATATGACCAGAAGGGGTGGAACAAGATGACTAGCCAGAAATCGGGCTGAACCCCATAAGCAGCAGGAGTTAAAGAAGCTTAGAATTTATTCATCAAACCACTGACCAAAAATGTTCCATGGTTATGAATAGCTAGGAAAGAATGACGTCTGTGTGATCTGTCTGCTAAAAATTTCAGAGAGTGGAGCTTCTTATTTGGAGAGAGAAACCCCTTCCGTTTATTGAATATTTATTAGACAGTATCTAAAGAATCGGACTCTGAAAAGTGACTAAAGAAAGAGGGAAAGGCATTTGTCAATAATTTGTCTCTATGGCTGCTTCTTGAGGCAAGAAATAACTTCAGTACCATATCAAATTTTAAGCGGTCATAATAGGCCATGATCATAGTGGTTACCAGTAATATCACCACTAAAAACAGTAAGTTCAACTATCTACCAACTTCATTCACGCCACAAATATTCACTAAGTGTGTACTATATACTGGAGTATGTGTAACAATGGAGCGAGAACAAAATCTTTTATCTACTGGGACTTTTTCTTTAAATGTATCAATAATAAAAAGTTAACAATGATGTAATTGATATTGAGAGCGGATCTGGGGGAAAGAGGAGGTAGGGGGAACTGAGAGGAGTAGAGGGAGGGGACACTGTGGTTAGGGTGTACTATTTGAGAGAAGAATATATCTTCAATAGGAGAAGAAGATGAAGAGATAGAATAATAAAAGCAAAGAGGTAGACTGAAGGTCTCTCTGTGGAGGTGATTTGAATAGAGACCTACAGAAAGTGAAAGATGGGACGGGGGTAGTGCATACCTCTAATCCCAGCACCTGTGGGGCACAGACAGTCAGGGCTACAGTTCCAGGCCAGTTTGGGCTACAGAGTGAGTTACAGGACAACCATAGCTATTCAGAGAAACCCTGTCTCAAAAATAAAAATAATAATAATGTATGTATGTATCAAAATGTAATTCTTGTGGCAGAATTGTGTGGGATTGTGTTTGTTTTTTGCTTCTAGGTTTATATACAGCAATGACACAGCAATGGTATAACATTACCAGCATCGTCTACCACCTAATGGTCACATGGCTTCTCCACATCAGTTTGCCCCTGTCAAGACCTACTCAAAGTCCAATGGCAAGAGAGCTCTAAGGACTCCAGGAAATTTAATTCTTTTGGGTAGCTAAATTGACACAAGATCTAAATATATATGTTTATATCCATAGATAGTTTTCACGCTCAGCTTGCATGAGAAAAACCTCTCTTTCCAGCTAGCTAGGATAAATTCAGGGCTTATAGATTCACAAGGTGCAGAGAATTAATGACAGTTTGGTGCTCGGCCCTGAACAAGACATTTATATCAACTCCTCTAAGGCTTGGGGAGCATTACCGAAGAAGGAAGCAGGAAGATGGTAAGAACTGGAACATAGAGAGAAGGGTTGTGAAATCCATCTAGAAAATATACAACTATTGTCATCTCAAACTCTCAACCATGACATGTGGCTGTACAAGAATAGAGCCATCAACGACCATAAGAAAATGAAGGGGATAGTCACCCTACACACACCACACTCCTCAATGCTGGGGCTATTATTTCCCATGGACAGATTCAGGGAAAGGGGAAGTCATTGCCTTCAGCTGTACATCTACTGGTCCTATCAGGCTTCAATAGGTAGGGTTAATCTAATGATCATAATAAGCTGTCCCTTATTAAACAAAACAGATCGCATAACAAAATCAAATGTTCTTAATCTGGAAAAAGAACAGTTAGTGTAGGAAGGTGATGGAGGCGTGGAGGGAGATGAGAGAGGGGGATATAGAAACCAAAGCATTGTGCGCATGTACGAAATGTCAAAAATTTGCTTAATGTGGGGGGGGGGGAGATTTGGCAGGAAAATGAGCAAAAACGAGTAAAATGTGAGGCTAGTTTCATCTGTGTGATCTTCCTCAAAGAATCAAGAACCAAGAATCCCAGTCTGAAGGTGAGACAAATATCACAGAAACTGGCTGTAGCGTTTTATAAGACACCGGATTAGGCTTCAAAACTATAAGAAAAATGAGGAAGCATGTGGAACTCTGTCACAGTGGAGAGGAATCAGAGGAGACACGCTGGTTACAATGTGTTATCTTTAAGGAGATCCTCGAACAGAAAGAAATGTCAGGGGAAAGCCAGGGAATCTGAATAAAGCAGACCTGTCTCTGCATGGTGAGTCTGTTTTAGTTCTCTCGTTGTGACAAACATGTTATGCTCAACATAGTGGTTTTAGTGAGAATGACCCCCTAGGCTGCTAGATTTGAATTTTTGGTTCCCAGCTGGTGTACTGTGCTGTGAGATATTTGTACACTGCATGAAGGCGTATTGCTGTGATTGGTGTGACAAAAGGCTGAATGAACAGCCAATAGCTAGGCAGGAGGTATAGGCGGGACTTCTGGACAGAAGAACACTCTGGGAAGAAGAAAGTAGATCAGTGAGCCAGATGCAGAGGAAGTAGCGTGGGCAGTAGGAAGAGATGAGGTATGAGCCATGGGACAGAACATAGATTAAAATAAATGTAAGTTAAAATCAAATAAAATCAATTTAAGTTATAAGAGCTAGAGGGACAAGCCTAAGCTAAGGTCCAGCTTTCATAGTTAATAAGAAATCTTGGTGTCATTATTTGGGAGCTGGCTGGTGGGACAGAAAGAGTCATGGCAGGACTGTTTAGGAAGGATTAGGAGGTGTGGCCTTTGGGGATGAGTCTCGCTCTCTCTCCAGCCTCAGCTCTCCTTCACTCAGTTGCTATAGTTGCTGCATGAACATTCTTAATAATCCAGTTTTAGCCTGCTTCCCTCTTGTGGACCAGATATAAGCTCTCAGCTATTACTCTAGCACCGTGCCTGCCTACCAGCCACCATGACCCTCTGATGTCTTGGTCATGGTGTCTCTTCACAGCAAGAGAACAGTAGCAAGGATACGAATATAAGGCCTTAACCCAGACAAATGGAGTAGAAAAAGCTCTCCAAATTATCCTCACAAGAATTCTGTCGGTACTCATTCCCGTTCACTTTAAAAAATATAGCCTAACTCTACAAACCTCAAAAACTACCACATGAATTTAGAGTCTCTCTCTAATCTGAACCACATTCACCATTAATTTTTAAACTATACTAAAATTGCATGCCACATAGACTAATTCTGCTTGGTCTCAGCAACAAAAAAACAGGATGAAGATGCTTGAAAAGCAAAGCACCTCTCCTTCCTTGGCCAATAGGCTGACTGTCTTTTTTTTAATTTATTTATTTATTAAAGATTTCTGCCTCCTCCCCGCCACCACCTCCCATTTCCCTCCCCCTCCCCCATCAAGTCCCCCTCCCTTGTCAGCCCAAAGAGCAATCAGGGTTCCCTGCCTTGTGGGAAGTCCAAGGACCACCCACCTCCATCCAGGTCTAGTATGGTGAGCATCCAAACTGCCTAGGCTCCCACAAAGTTAGTATGTGCAGTAGGATCAAAAACCCATTGCCATTGTTCTTGAGTTCTCAGTAGTCCTCATTGTCCGCTATGTTCAGTGAGTCCAGTTTTATCCCATGCTTTTTCAGACCCGGGCCAGAAAAACATATAGGCATCCTCCTGAATATTAACCTTCATCAGGCAATGAAAGGAGACAGAGACAGAGACCCACATTGGAGCACCGGAATGAAATCTCAAGGTCCAAATCAGGAGCAGATGGAGAGAGAGCACGAGCAAGGAACTCAGGACCGCCAGGGGTGCACCCACACACTGAGACAATGGGGATGTTCTATTAGGCTGACTGCCTTTATTGGGCTCCTCTTCACCTAAATCAAAGAGGAAACTTGTGTGGTACTTAGCACAGGAATACGGAGCTCCTCCTCTTGATATCCTTCTCCTAAAATGTGAACATCAACGATTGCAAACTTTTGAAGGCAGCAGCCTATAGTTGCTACCTCTAGAGTCAGACGGATCTGAATCTATCCCTCTCTGCGTCTTCTCCGCCGGATGAATCATTTAGCGTTTCTCATCTGTTTTTCCAATTTTGGAACAGAGGTAGTCATTTAACCCGCTTCATGGTTTCATTGTGTGATTTACATGAGAAACTGTGTGGAAGTCATTTCACACAGGACTTAATGCATAACTCTCAAGGAAAATGTTAGCAATTGCTTTCCCATTCAGTCTCTAAAATTTATTACCATAAAGGGTCAGCGATGGCATTTCCACACAAAATTTACTTTTTTCACGCTCACCCCTTTGATTGTCCTTTCTTCTCCCCCTGTTACTTTTCCTCTTTCTACATCCCTAATCATTCACCTTCTTCATTCCAGGGTTTTTTTTCCCCTGAGTTGTTTCATGCAAAAGGAAGCATATACTTATTTCTGTAGGACTGACTGATTTCACATAACATAATGATCTCCAGCTAATTTCCATGAGCTCCGTCTTCACTTTTAGTCATTAGGGCTATTTAAAAAAAAAAAAAAAAAAAAAAACGCGTCTGCTTCTGCGCCTTTCTGTTCCAGGGATGTGGTCAATTTCACTTTCTGGTGCTTTCAGCGGGGAGGTAGGAGGGTAGGAAATCTGATTCATTCTGTCTAAAAGATGTGAGGCCAAGTGATGAATGTTAAGTCTCGGACAATAGGAGGCTCCACAGTCCTCTCTACTGCTCTGAAACTGCAAGTCTAAGGGGACGGCTAAACATTCTGTTGGTGTCTGTCACTGAGCACTATCAGTGAGCAGGACTCTGATGTTGGTCTGCGATGATGCAATGTCTTTTAGGATCTGAGATGACTTGGTGGCTAAGACCACTCATACTGAAAACGTGAGACTGGAGTTCAAATCCCCAGGCCCCGTGGAAAAAGGCAGTGATGTCTAGGCACGTCTGTAATCACACACTGGGAAAGTGGAATCAAGTGGATTCCAAGCGCTCACTATAGCTGCAATAGCAAGCTTCACGTTTGGTGAGAGACCTTGTATCAAGGTAGTAACACAAAGAATAATGGAGAATTCCCAACATTCTGCTCTAGCCTCTGGTATGTATACTCGTGAATACATACCTGTACATTCAGGTATGTACCACACACACACCACACCACATACGGGGGGGGATGGTTAAAACCTGGAGAGATGGATCAGTGGTTACGAATACATATGACACTTGCAGAGAACCCAAATTCGGTTCCCTGCGCCCATGTCAGGAGACTGACAACTGCCCATAACTCAGGCTCCAGAAAAACTTGCTGCCTCTGGCCTCTACAGATGTCAGCATTCGTGTGCACACGAACATAGACAGGCACACACAGACAGGCACACATACACACATAATTAAAATTTTTAAAAAGACCTGGAATGCTTTTTTTTATTTATTTATTTTTATTGATTTTGATTAGCTCTACATTTTTCTCTGTTCCCCTCCCTGCCTCTCCCCTGCTTCAACCCTCCCCCAAGGCTCCATGTTCCCAATTTACTTGTCTTTTTCTACTTCCCATGTAGATTGGATCTATGTAAGTCTCTCTTAGTATCCTCATTGTTGTCTAAGTTCTCTGGGTTTGATTTGTAGGCTGATTTTCTTTGCTTTATGTTTAAAAACCACTTATTTAAAAAAGGAAATGTTCCCATCACTAAGTTATTGAGATCTGAAAAGTATAGTCTAGTAAACAGTGAATAATATCTTTGATTTTCATATTATGTCATATAATTCAAAGTAATATGCCATGTTGAAACAACGGTTCTGTTAATAGAATATCTTTTTAAAAAAAAAAACTCTAGGAATGCTCAGTACATGTCTAAGAAATAGTGAGATGTTGTCTACTTCAGATAAAAATATCAAAACTATTCCCAAACTATAAAATCCAAACTACTCTCATCTAATGAGATTTTCTATGCTACCAGTTATCTCTACACAAATATCTTAATAAATATAATATATATATTTACATATATATATAGTTTTTTCTAAGCATAGTAAGTAATCAGTTATAGGACCAGTAAAGTGTTTTAATTCTATTTGTTTAATATTTGAGTATCCCTCACTGATGGCCACTTTTGTTTAATAAGTCAGACGTTTTGTTTAATAAGTCATATTTGGTTCTTGCAAATTCAAGGAAGGGGAGAAGTTATATTTGGATAGCACAAGCTTCCTAAGGTTTATTTAAGAGAAACTGCATTCCTCCGCCAGCTGCTGTCTGTGACTGTGAGCATCTACCAAAGTCCGGAAACAGCCACCCCAGATTATGACTCCCAAGCCTCTACCTCCACGGAGAGCTAAGACAATGGGACAAGTGGTACCATCTATATAGAGCTCTTTTCTTCTGTCTGTATCCTTCCATTCGATGCTCAACACAAAAATCTCATGACCCGGGCCAAGTAGAAAATACCTTAGGGAGAAAAAACTTGAAGTTGAGATGAAATAGCTGATTTCCAGAAGGTCACATACCACAACGACCACGGCAGAACTACCAAGGTCTTGAGTCATCCTCTCCGTGCCTCCCCACAAGCGTCTCTGCTTCCGATCAAGAATGCTGTCTGAGGCATGGCTTCTGTTACACATATTTCTCATGGGAACTGTGACCTGAGAATCTCCATGAAGCCTTTCTGATGGGACAGGACTTGATTTTACTTCGAAATTAAGTCGCTAGATTCCTTGGGTAGCCGAAAGGTGCAGGGAGAGAAACACACCGTAACAGACAAAAGAGTGAACACAAAAGACACCAGGAGATACCCCGGCGCAGGTCGGGCTGCATGGTCTGGCTTCACATTAAGTAAACGGTAGATGAGTAATGTACACTTGCGTTCCAACTGTTCATTTTTCCAAAATTACTTCTGCCAGACGCTAGATCACCACTGCATTAAAAAAAAAAAAAGCTCAGCGAGCACATCCAAATTTGAAACTATAGGTCTTATTTATTTCTAGTTTCTCAGCTGACAAGCAGGGGAAGCTCTCAAGCAGGGAGCGATGAAGACAGAGCTTCCAGCGCATGGAAAATGTTAGGAAAGCATAGGCTAGACAATTCTGTGAGTCACTTCTGAGATAGCCAGCAGGACGGGGATTCCAGGCCACTCATTAAAGTGTGGGTTGAAACGTTGCTTTAGTTTTCAAGAATTTCCATGGGAGGCACTTGGAGAGAAAAACAGGAGGGAGTCATACACTTAGCTACAGCCAGGAAACGGACCGTTGAGAGCAGCGCGATGCTGGCACCGACAGAAGACGGGTCGACAGCTCAGACCGAGTTCCAGGCCTCTGTGACTTTTAGAAGGCTGTATGGCACTATTTCAACAGCAAACTGCCGTCTCCATAAACAGACGTTAGGTGAATAATTGCCACCTATAAGTTACTGTTCGTTTTCTTGCTGGTTCATAAATAAAGCGTGGAGTTTATCTAAATTTAAATATTAGAAGCGCTGATTTTTTTAAAAGAAGAAGAAAAATATATATAATAGGATATAGTGTTAGATTCACAATTTTCTTTGTAAGAAGAAATTATTAGCTATTACTATTTCAAAAATGAACACAGACAAAGTGAACTTTTAAAAGAATGTTTACCTTTCAGATAATAAGCTAGTCAAAGATATCTATGACTTGTTTCATGGGAAAATATGTTTTTGTTGTTTTGGTTGGTTTTGTTGAGGGGGGAGGTGTTTTGCTTTGTTTTGTTTTTTTGTATAGAGGAAGGGGAAGTGATATATTAGTTGTCCACTCAAGATCAGGAACAAGGGTACACAAATATATGCCTGGAGCCTGACACCTCTATTAGCCGCGATTTTCGAGAGAGCACTCAAGCAGAGCCTGGAGATTGGCAGTCCAGTTAGGCTTCCACTCGGAAATCCTATCAGGCTCCATCACTTGCTCCACGCTGTGCGAAGGGGTGGGGGCTCCGACGTCACAGGGTTGCACAGAGTGATAAAAACCCATCTTGCTGTGTTCCAGGGCGCTGTCTGCGAGCACTGAGGGACAGTGGGAAAGGGTACAGACAGCCAAGACCTCCGCGAGGCCACAGCCCAGCTAGACCGGGGGGTAGCTGACCCCAGCCGCGGCCCGCTGATGTGCGGGCTGCATCCGGGAAAATGTGTTTCATAGTCTCCAAACAATCTTCCCAAATTAGACAAGGGTCGATTACATCTGGTGAGGACAAACGGTGCAAAGAAGACATCACAAGTCCTGGGTCTTTCACACGCTAAAGTTGCAAAGCCTCAAAGAAGATGAGAAAAAAAAATAACATCTAATGTTGGGGATTATTTGATAGAAACATGCAAACAAAATTACAGTGTATGTAGAGCCAGCTGCAGAAAACATCCTAGCTGACTTCATGGACTTCAAGTTGACATATTCTATTCGTCTGACTAGGAACTGATGGGATGCTTGCTCCCTTTACTTCAGACAAATATTTTCCCTGAGTTTTATAAATTAAGCAACAAATCCACTAACATCAGTTTTTCTATTTGAATTTTAAAAGTATCTTCGTCCTAAGAATTTCTCAAATATTTCAAAGATGTGAACCTAGGGTTATATTTCACCCTTTATGAACCCCAACTATTTAATGATTTCCCAACACAGGATATAATATATCCCGAAAGGTAGATCAAGAACGCTAGGGGACTCAGCATAACTCAGCATCACTGTGGAAATGGAGATCAGAAGGGAAAGCACGCCCCCTGCTGTTTCTGGGACAGCAAAGCCCAACAGTACTGCTCTGAACGCAGGAGTCAGGAACATACCGAAGAGTCTGGGTACTTTCCTCCTGTCCCTACATCCTGCTTGCAGCACGCGGCAACATGCTGGTGACCATAAGTACATGACTGAATTACTGCAGTTATTAGAAGTTACTAGCTTCTGACTTTCTCTGCACATTACAGAGGTGTGAACTTGGGTGTCTTGTGTTTGCTCTTCGAGCGATATGTGTTCGTAACTATGATTATGTAATCATGAAAGAGTGTCGCATGCTCTATTTGGCAAGCTTGAAGACAGAGCAAAAAGAAGCATCTGAAGAAATTTCCTCATTCCGCCTGCCTTTTGCCTAAAAGAGAAACCAGTGTAAACAGCAATCAATCTTATGAGAAGCCAGGAGCTTAGCACTTATAAATTGCCTATTGATGGTTTCATAGAGTTCTGAGAAGTTCATAAAATTCAACAAATATTTCAGAGTAATTGGTTAGTGAATTTTATACACACCTATTGATCCAGAGTGTGAGTGTGATTGGGGTTCTTTCTGGATTTAGCGGACCCGCTGAAAATCTCATCCATGTGAGTAGCCGTATGAACGTGGACTATTTGCTCGGTTTTTGTGCCTGCTCCTCCTTATCCACAGATTTTGATCACACTTACAGTTTACCTAATTAGGCTGCGTAGGGTTTAGAAAAAGATACTGGCATTTAGCACCTGTGATTAAAAGTATAAATCCTGTGCATTATTCTTATTTCTATAGCGTTTGTTACAATGACTTTTGAAGAACAAAATTCTCATAATGAAAAATGTTTAAATATATTAGCATGCCCAGTAGCAATCAAGAGATAAATATCTGGGGCTAGAAAAATGGCTCTGAGATTAAGAACGTTTGCTGTTGATGAATTCAGGGGATCAGTTTACAGTTCCTGCATGGCAGGTCACAGCTATCTGTATTCCCAGTTCCACAGTATCTGATGACCTCTTCTGGCTTCTGTTCACACAACACACAAGTGGCACACAGATTCACATCCATGCAAAACACCCATACATGTAAAATAAACACAAATCTTTTATGAAGAGAGATCCTCAAAGTAGAAAGAAAAGATATAAATCTCTGTTTGTGGCCAGCAGCACAACCCAGCTGACATATGTAAAATATACTTTTTTAAGTGTCTGGACAAGGCAAACTTTCCTCTTGATCACTTGGAAGAGAGACTATGCAGAGGCAGAAAGTGTGTTTGTTTTTATTCTAACTCTAGCTGTATCTTTTTCTCATTGGCTATGGCCCAAACTCACAGAATTATTCAAAATGTCATTATTTTTCTCTGCTGTGTAGTACTCCATTGTGTAAATGCACCACATTTTCCTTATCCATTCTTTGGTCAAGGAACATTTAGGTTGTTTCCAGGTTCTAACTATGACAAACAATGCTGCTATGAACATAGTTGAGCACATGTCCTTGTATTACAATTGAGCATCCTTTGAATATATACCCAAAATTAGTATTGTTGAGTCTTGAGGTAGGTTGTTTCCTAATTTTCTGAGAAATTGCCATACTGACATCCAAAGTGGCTGTCCCAGCTTGCATTCCCACCAGCAATGCAGAAGTGTTCCCTTAACCCCACATCCTCTCCAGCATAAGTTGCCATCAGTGTTTTTGATCTTGGCCATTCTGACAATTGTAAGATAGAATCTCAGAGTTGTTTTGATTTGCATTTCTCTGATGACTAAGGATGTTGAGCATTTCCTTAAGTGTCTTTCAGCCATTTTAGATTCCTCTGTTGACAGTTCTCTGTTTCGATCTGTACCTATTTTTTATTGGATTTTTTTTGTTCGTTTGATGACCAATTTCTTGAGTTCTTTGTATATTTTGGAGATCAGACCTCTGTCCAATGTAGGGTTGGTGAAAATCTTTTCCCATTCTGTAGGCTGCCATTTTGTCTTGTTGGCCATGTCCTTTGCTTTACAGAAGCTTTTCATTTTCAGGAGGTCCCATTTATTAATTGTGACAGTGTCTGTGCTAGTGGGGTTACATTTAGGAAGCAGTCTTCTGTGCCAAACTATTGCATAATATTTCAGTAACCAGACATTTTTAGACCAACTTTGATTAAACATATATTCTAGCCAATCCTTGTAATTAGTGTCTTTGTCCTTACAAACTTTAATATATGCATCATCTCTAAGTTTTATCCTCTATGAACCTTATACAATTTCCTCCAAACTTCATAACTTGCAAAAGCTTTGTAGTCTTTTCTATTTGGAAAATATCCAACCTCCTTAGTCTTCATTTCTCTAAGTCCTTCTTTATTAAAATATTTACATATTCAAGTACTTCTAACATTTCCTTCTCTATATGGGTTACCTTTCTTAAAAACATTAACATGTAAATTTATCAACTGTTAGGAAATTTTTCCTCCCTGATGGAGAGGGATTAAGCAACCTCTCTCCTCATAAGGTCCTGATGACAAACCAACATCCAGTCTCACCAAAGTTCACCCTAGGGAAACAATGAGTGTATTGGGTGCACTCAATGAGTGTGGGTGAAGGGTAAATGACAGGGGTGTGGGTATTACCAAAGCAGCCAAGCTGGGAAGCCTCTACACAGCATGTGTAATGACTTTCCCATAGCTACATATATGGAAACCTCTGTTCCTAGTCTTTCTCAGCCGACATAAGCTGTCTCCCCATGCCAAACTACAAGGCCACAATGTTAAGGCCCAACTACATATAAAGGTCTGGAAGAGAAAGTTTCTCCTTCTCTGAAAGAATACAAACAGTCAACAAACTCAGTGGGGGTCATCTTTTGTGAGCAGGCACAGCTGGTCTTAGCAAGAGAACAGTTGTTTGACTTAGAAGAGTGTTGCATAACACCAGTTTAACTTTAAAAACCTGAATATAAACTGTATACATAAATTAATCCAACAAATTAATATTTCCTAGAGACAGTCTATTAAGCTAAACCTTATTTTTCTAAAAAAAAACAAAAAAACACAAAGCAATTTTTGTGTGACCATGGAGTCACTACCCATAACCTCGCCTTTGGTCTTGAAAGTGTATGTGGAAGTCACAAAGGAAGAGCAAACATATAGAAAAATATCAGCAGGGCTGGAGAGATGGCTTAGAGGTTAAGAGCATTGCCTGCTCTTCCAAAGATCCTGAGTTCAATTCCCAGAAACCACATGGTGGCTCACAACCATCTGTAATGAGGTCTGGTGCCCTCTTCTGGCCTTCAGGCATACACACAGACAGAATATTGTATACATAATAAATAAATAAATATTTTTTAAAAAAAGAAAAATATCAGCAAATTGATGTTTGCAGCCTGTGGTAAAATTAGGCTAAGAAATCTGTTAAAACTCTGATGCTAGAGCTACTATAGAGATCTTTAGACAGAGGATCTTCTCTAGCCTCTCCCTGGGTTTGTTGATTTTACTGCAGACATCTTTAACTCATGAGATAAATGTCAGTATACACAAGAGTTACTTCCCTTTATAACGTTGCATCATGGACTATGGAGATCAACACAGACCCTTTGTCCCTTTCGTTCAAATGTGTACTCAGTTGATTCCTATTACTTCTTTCAATTTAGATAGGAGGCAAGCAGTCAGGGTAAAGTCCCCTTTTGAAAACCATTTTTCTGTAAGTCAATCTGCCTGGATTAGAAATGTCATAGTATAATTTATCATATGCAATCATGAATTATGTATACATACTTTAGAGCAGAGGTTCTCAACCTTCCTAATGCTGCAACCCTTGAGTATGGTTCTTTATGTTGAGGTGACTCCCAATCATAAAAGTATTCCATTGCTACTTCATAACTGTGATATTTATACTGCTGTGAATCATAATATAAATATCTGATAAGCAGGATATCTGACATGTGACCCCCCCCCAAAGGGGTCATGACCCACAGGTTGAGAACCACTGGTTTAAAGACTACAGGACACAAAGACAGAAAATGTTTAAAATACCTTAGAGACACTATCAGAATTTTTTTTTAAACCAACTGATGTCACAGCAACTAAAGAGTGAAAACAAAAGCATGTCCCCAAAGTAAATTTCCCAGGGAATGATGGGGCAGAAATAAGAGGGGACAGGAAGCATGGAGCAAAGGAGTCTCAGGTATCTTAGAGAAACTCAGGCTTGGGTAAACCAGACATTCCAGGAAGCACACCTACATGCGCAGCCTTCCATCCAAGAAAACTTGTTCTCTTTGCCTCCAGACGTCATGGCTGCCCAACGGCAGCAGCTCATCTACCACCTGGAAATCTGTTCTTTTAATTCCAACTGGGATCTGCTTCTTCTCAAGGCATGACTCTAGGCTGATCAAATTTTCATGAGCCTTCCACGTCTAGCCTTTTTCCAGTGGAAAAAGCTTCCTTTAATACCTGGAGAGTGTTGGAGGCATGTGGCTGGGAATACTCTTAAGTCCCCTCTAGAAGCCGATACATGTATCATGCAAAGCAAGGTGTAGACGTTAAATAAAACAAAGCAAGCAAACACCGTGGAGATATGGTGTTATTTCCTAAGTACAATATACAAGAAAGAAACCCCTGAGGGCTCACTGTCACCAGGAAGTTTATGGGTGACACCAGTTTCATCCATGACATGTAATTGCATTAACCAAGATAATGCTAAAGTAACATGGCTTTCACTGTCATTATAATGTCATCAGCAAAGATAGTAGTCAAATCATATGGTTGCCTGCATCTTAATGATGTCACCAGCCAAAACACACTTGCTTTCTGTTCATGAGCTCAGACTCCATGGTAAAGTGAGTCCATCCTCCATAAGACCACAATTCATGTGGGATACAAACGCAGCATTGGTTAGATGTGCATAGTCTCAGTCAGGCCTGTTGGTGCATGCCTCAAAACCAGCAGAGAAGAAGCAGAGAAATCTCTTGTGAGCTGGAGGTCAGCCTGGTCTATATGGTGAAACCCTGTCTCAAAACAAAACAAAATAAAATATAATTAATCTTACCAATTTCTTTATAAAAAAAAAAGATGCCTTAGTTAAGTTAGCATCAATGTAGGAGGACATGGTACCTATGGTGTAGGCAGGAAGGACCAAATAACAAAGGAACAGAGCAAAGGATTCCTTTCCCAACTCATGAAAATTGAGTTCGTATTGTTATCTGGTTCATGTTTTACCCTCTTCTCAGCTCTCAGAACTAAGATGTTGCTTGACTCCATTTTACACCACTTAGGTTGTGGGCAGAGATCAAATGGACATGCGACTCTCCATGTTGGCTGGAATTTAAGACCTTTGGAAACCAACTTGTAAAAATCACCAATCCTAATTTAAAGCCATAGTGGCTCTGTGTGGCACTTCCACCATGTTAGAAGAGCAGCTGGTAGATGACATCACCTAAGACTTACCCACACCAGGAGACTACCTTTGGCATCACCTAAGGCAATCAGACTTACCCACATAAAGAGGCTACCTTTTCTATTGATTTTTATTGAGCTCTACATTTTTCTCTGCTCCCCTCCCCTCCAACCCTCTTCCAAGGTCCCCATGCTCCTAATTTACTCAGAAGATCTTACCTTTGCCCTTTCCACCAGACCTGATCCAAGGTCTTCCAAGGAGCTGGTGGGGAGAGATAAAAGGGAGAATCCCATGCCTAGAGAGGGAAGACAGGGAATCTAACCTAAGCTTGGAAACCTCCCATTGTTCAGTCTCTCCTTGCAGGTGGGGTGTATTAAACATATGGATTGGCTAGGCTGGCCAGAGGAGTTAGTGTCCCCTGGGGTAGGGAGATGTTTTCTTTCTTTGACTTTTCTTTTTTTTTTCTTTAGAGCTCTGTGCCTTAGTCCCCGCCCCCATCCTGGGAAATACTGTGCTCAGCACCCATTTATGGAAGTTTCTTGCACCCAAGTTTCCCATCAAACACATGTCTCGACCCCTAGCATGACCAAGCCCTGAAGGAATGCTTTGCTATTCCCACAGGATTTCTTACCTTTGGTTTGTGCACAGAGTTTTCCCTATCACTTCCCTATCCTTCCCCTTGGCCACCCCTCCCTACGCTGTAGAGAGACTTTGAAATCTGGGCTGTTTTGCTTGCCTGGAGAGTGTCAGAGGCACACTCACCCAAGGACCGCAAAAAATTGACTTATGGGGCACTTTTGCCCCCAGGAGGGGAACTGAGGGTGTCCTTAGGGTGAATTCGAATCCTGTACTGAGACTCAACTTGTTAGAATTAAGTTTGGAGTCTTAAAGAAAGAGACCACTGTGAGCTTAAGGCCAGTCAGAGCTACAAGAAAAGAAAAGGAAAGACCACTATTCTTTTTGTTTGGTTGGTTGGTTGGTTGATTGATTTTTGTTTTTCAAGACAAGGTTTCTCTGTAGCTTTGGAATCAGCTCTTGTAGACCAGGTTGGCCTCAAACTCACAGAGATTCGTCTAACTTTGCCTCCCAAGTGCTGGTAGTGTGTGAGGCACCACTGCCCAAAGTGACCACTATTCTAATTGAAGCTTCTGGGCAAGGCAAACCTTACTCTTGGTCAAGAAGTTGTTCTTAGAAGAGCAAACATCACAAAAGAAATATTAAGTAAATCAAGAGCACCACATCATAGAAAATAGAAAAGAATATTAAGATGTATTAACACAAATAACTTTATCTAAATAGTAATAAAGCTCAAGATGGCTTTGAACACAAGAAAAACTTTGAGGGATTACCTACCAGATACTCAAGCAGTATCTACTCAAGTTGGATCCAGGAGTTCGGTGACGACTTCATTCTATCTCAAGTTCTGTCTCCAGCTTAACATCAAACCTGAAATAGGTTCATCCTTTTTCCAGAATCCCCACTCTCAGGATAAAAACAAAAATTCTGAAACAAGGGGCTGGAGAGATGGCTCAGAGGTTAAGAACACTGACTGTTCTTCAAGAGATCCTGAGTTCAATTCCCAGCAACTACATGGTGGCTCATAATCGTCTATGATGAAATATAGTGCCCTCTTCTGGAATGCAGGTGTCTGTGCAGGACTTACCTTCTTTGTGGTTTTATTCTGTGGGCTAGGACACTGGACTGAATATAAAGGAGCCAGGCAGTTAAGCACAGGCATCCATCACTCTCAGCTTTCTGACTGTGAAAGCAGCGTGACCCGTGGCGTGAAACTCCTGCCAACATAACTCTGCACCATGACAGAACTTCACTTCAAACTGCAAACCAAATTAAGTCAGATATTTTCTTACTGCAATGAGAAAAGTAACTAATAGAGTTGGTTTGTTCAGATTTGGATATTGTACTGAAAATTCATTAATTCAGTATGTTTTGTATATATTCTATGGAAATCCAGCTATGAGTTGTAGGATGTTTAATCATACTGAGGAGTTTAAACTTTGTGTTCCTTGGCATCTCTTTGGTCTTTTATGAGACAATAATAGTTAATATTCAAGATAGAAATATCAACACATAGCTCAGGAACCTATGAAATGGGCCCATCCCCTATGGGATAAATACACAATTATAGTATATCAAATGTCCAAATTCATATAAATACCACATATATCACATGGGAGACAATAGCCTAAAATGGTATGTGATTGATACTCAATGATTTTATGTTAAAAAGAAATGAGAGCTAAACTTCAACTGTAGAAAACATTTCCAGTATCTTACTTTAACCTTGACATGAACCATTCTACTGTATGGCTTTAACTCATAATAATTTATGTATATATATATATATATATATATATATATATATATATATAAACTTATATCAATGACTGGTAGGATTTTTACATATAAAATCTGACTAACTTTTACCTCAGATGTGATGTTAGATGTATTATACTCTCCCAGAATTATTCAACAGAAACAGTAGCTTCTTGGTAATGCACCCATTCTGTATCTCCCCTGTATTCACACAATGGAATATGAACTCACACAATACTGGTATTAGGAAATTGAACACTTTACAAATGATTATGACATAAAGACTGCTTTGAAAAGCTCATGATTGAGATTGGTCCTCTTATAAAAAGATCTTAGAGAGCTAGATTGCCCCATCAGCAATGCGACAATAACAACTCAAAGAAATCAGTCAATAAATTGGTTATCATCACACACCAGACTTAACCACACCTTGGTCTTGAACTTACTGGTTCCCAGAATGCTGAGAAATGAACTTCTATTGCTCATAAACTCTTCGGTTTGCATCCCTTTGTTATGGTAGACTCAGGGGATTGCACTATCTTCCTGTCATCTTTCTTCTCATGCCCTTACCAACATTCTGGAATGTTGTACATTTCACTCCCACAGCAGACCATGTCTTAGAGTCTACTGTTGGGATATAAGATAGAGGCATGATGTGGGAAGTCCTTCAGTATATGTTGCTTTTATTGGTTAATCAATAAGCAACTGCTTTGAGTCTAGAACAGGACAGAACAGAGCTAGGCAGGGAAAATTAAACTAAATGCTGGGAGAAAGAAGGCGGAGTCAAGGAGTGCCATGTAGCCACTGCCAGGGACAGACAAACCAGAACCTTGTTGGTAAATCACAGCCATGTGGCAATACACAGATTAATAGAAAAGGGTTAAATTAAGATGTAAGAGCTATCCAATAAGAAGCCAGAGCTAGTAGGCCAAGCAGTGATTTAATTAATATAGTTTCTATGTGGTTATTTTGGGGCCAACCAGTTAGGAACAAACAAGCAGCCTACTACAACAGAGGCAAATTAATCTGCCCCCTGTAATTGTAAATAGTCTACTTATGCTATCTTTTTTTCTGTTGGCTCTATAAAAATACATGTATGTATTCTATGTAATGAGGCAGAAGTTACCATTTCAAATGTACCTTCATGCACTCCAATATTTAAAGGAAAAAACTTATTCTATACATTAGTTAGTTCAGAGGCACTTGGCAATACAATTAAATAGTCTTAATATAAATGTTCTTAAATGGAATTCATTTTAAAGCAATATATTTATATGAACTCACAGGAAATTTTCAAAGCAATGGCTAAATATATCTTTCAATATATTCTGGGCATTTGTGTGAGAAGAATTAAAATATATTAGGAATATTTTCTTTCCACACAGATACCCTCAAGTGAAAGAAAAATATGTCTCCTACATTTTCCATGCAACATGGCATGTGGTTCTCATTTGCAGTCTTGTGTAATAAAGGCCTGACTCCATGAAATGACTTACTCCTCTACCTGATAATCCTCCGCTGCCAGAAGTATTGCTTTTCAAGAGAAAAATGTCTCATGGGTATCTTACGCATTACTCATAAGCTAAAAAAAACTAACATTTCTCCTGGAATATATCTCTGGAAAATCTATAGATATTTTCCCCATCTTTGAATTTTTAATAATCTTGGTTCCTAGTGTACCAATTTTTACATCTGTGTTGTAATGTAGAGCGAAGAAAACAGAAGTACAAGAACAATCATGCCAGAAAGCAGAATGAGTTCTATTGTCATGTGCTTTGAAAGGGTTATGGGAAAACAAGATAAGTAATGAAGCAATCAGAAGAGCAAAAATGGTTAAGCAAAATAGTCAATGCTTTTTACGTGGCATTTTACTCAGGTAAATTCCATACATAGACATAACAGATGGCCAGGGGGAGGGGTCTGTATGAGGTGGGCATGAGACCATAAGGGATCAGATAGGGAGAGGTTAGAGGATGCGAGTACTTGGAATGACAACTGGAAGCAGGAGCATCTCTGGGATGGGCTGGAAACCTGGTGCAATGGAAACTCCCTGGAATCTATGAGGGTGGCCCCTAGCTAAGCCTCCTGGCAATGGGAGATGTATAGCTAGGTTTTATTGTGAATTTTACACCTGTCTATACTGTATCTTAGTCAAACACACCCACGAACAGTTCCCTCCTCCAAAACCCCTCTCCTCTCTCCCCCGCTACTCTTAAATCCTAACTTCATGTATTCCTTCACATTTTAAACCCACTGACTCCACTCAGCTATCTGTAAGTGCATAGCTAGATGCATGACCAGCTACCAAAGCCAGAGTGGCCTTTCGGGGGCACCATCCCCCACAGAAACCTTACTCCCCATCCCCCATGACTGTCAATTGCGAATAGCTTCTGAAATAGGGATGGACTTCATGAGCCCCTCCTCTGCCCATGCAGAGTTTTTTTCTGGCCTGCTCTTGTTCAGTATTTATGCAGGCAGTCACAGCTGCTCTGAGTTCATGTATGCACTAACTCCAGCATGTTCAGGATGTCTGCTTCACTGCGGGCATGCATGACTCCTGGCTCTTAAAATAATTCTTCCACCCTGCTCCTAACAATCTCTGATATGAAAGGGGTATGATGTAGCTTTCCCATTTAAGGTTGAGTATTCCAGTCTCATGTTCTTTCCATGTCTGACGGTTCTAGATCTCTGTGTTAATCACCTTCTACAACAAAGAGGAACTTCACTGATGAGGTTGGCAGTTAGACTAATCTATGGATATAAAGATAAAGACTTAGAGGCATCTTAACACCATGTTCATGTGCCAGAAAAATACATTAGGTTCTTTCTTGGGGTTTATGACTTATCAGCCTGACCCAAGAAAGCTAGTATAAAAAAGAGGGGAGCATCCTTCACACTGGACGCAGCTGAGAATCACCAAATAGTAGGGCGAGGCCAGAGTGGTTCCAGAACGTGCGAAGTGGCATTCAGAACGGAAGCAGGTATGGCCTGATGTCAGATATGTTGGCAGATAGGTTGGAGCTTTTATTCAACTGTTTTCTCATTGAACAGGAATATGGCTTTGAGAAAGTCAGGTATTCTCCCTAAATACCTGCTTCCTCTCAGGACAATATGTATTTTGGAGAGGATAAAAATATAAGAGCACTTGCCTCAGTAGCGAATACGTTATAGGTTTGCACTGGCTGGTTTTGTGTCAGCTTGACACAAGCTATAGTCATCTCAGAGCAGGGAAACTTTAGTTGAGAAAACACATCCAAATGAGTGGGCTGTAAGCAGCCAAACCAGTAGAGCATTTTCTTAATTAGCCATTGATTGGGAGGTACAGCCCATTGTGAGTGGTGCTATCCCTGGGCTGGTGGTCCCGTGGTCTGTAAGAGAGCAGTCTGAGCAAGCCATAAGGAGCAAGACAGTAAGCAGCACCCTTCCATGGTCTCTGCATCCGCTCCTGCCTCCAGGTTCCCACCCTGCATGAGCTCCTGTTTTTTAAATCAAATAACAAGAAATCAAACCAACTAATCAGTAAAATGAACTTATAAAACAAACAGACAGTTCTCAAAAAAAATGAAACGCAAATTGCTAGAGAAAATATTCAACCTCATTAGTCAAGCAACCGTGTATGATTCGGCCGTATCACTCATATTTACCCAAAGGATATAACTTTATAGGTTACAGAGATACTTGTGCATCAACGGACAGCAGCATTATTTGCAAAGTAGAAGCAACGCTGGTCTTAGAACAAAGGAATGAAAATAACTGTCATATACAATGAAGCTTTTTTCATCCATAATGAAGAGAAAAGACATATCATTTTATTAGCAAATTAAGTGGGTCTCAGAAAGACAATATCAAGTTTCTTCTCGATTGATTCCCACATTTTGTAAAAAAAAAGCATAAAATCAAACATGTCTACATGATATAAAAGCAACAGAGTTGTCCAGAGCGAGGATTGAGACTGGAAACAGCGGGAAGAGAAAGAAGCAAAAGGCAGAGGAAATGAGCTTGAAAAATGATAAATGCTTGGGAAATGTTCTCATGCAACCACACATTTTATTTACAACTAATATACAACGATGAGGATAGATAGGAATCCCTCAGACACCAGAGGAGCCAAGGATGATAAAACCAGCATCCCACATGATGCTGCCCCTTGATGGAGGAAAGTCATTGGCTAATAAAGAAACTGGCTTGGCCCATTTTATTGGTTAGAACATAGGTGGGTGGAGTAAACAGAATAGTATGCTGGAAGAGGAAGTGAGCTCAGACTTCACGCAGTTCCTCTCAGAGCCAGATGCCTCAGAGAGAGATGCCATGCTCCTGTCTAGCGGGCAGATGGGATAGCTCTGCTCTCTGAGGCACTCTCGATGAAGCTCCAAACCAGTAGGCTAGAATCTTCCCAGTAAGCGCGCCTTGGGGTGCTTACTCACATTATTAGAAATGGGTTAGTCCAGGTGCAAGAGTTAACCTAGAAGAGGCTAGGTAGAAATGGGCCAAGCAGTGCTTAAAAGAATACAGTGTCCGTGTAATTATTTCGGGTAAAGCTAGCCATGTGGGCAGCTGGGGTGCTGGGGACACAGCCCCGCTGCCCCTTATTACAACAGCCCCTAAAACCGAGAACAAGGATTTTACTTTATCAGCAAAATTTTGGAGCTTTACCAAGTATAAGAAACCAATTTCAAGGTTCTTTTTAATAAGTCATTTGTTATGGTGATTCTTGGTTGTCGACCTCCGGAATTAACTAGAAACCAAATGACTGGGCATACCTGTGAGGGGTTTTTTTTTCCTTAATTAAGTCAGCCACAGTAGAAAGACACACTTCTTTTTTTTTTCTTTCTCTTTTTAAATTTTTTTAAACAATCTTATTTTACATACCAATCCCAGTTCCCTCTTCCTCCCCTCTTCTCACTCCCTCTGCTTCCCCTACCCCACCCCCCATCCGCTCCTCAGAGAGAGTGAGGCTTCCCATGGGAAGTCAATAAAGTCTGTTACATCACTGGAGTCCGGACCAAGACCCTTCTCCCTGTATCAAGGCTGAGCGTGATATCCCTCCATAGGAAATGGACTCCAAAAAGCCAATTCGTGCATCAGGGATAAATACTGGTTCTACTGCTAGTGTCCTCACAAGCTGCCCAAGCCACATAACTGTCACCCACATTCAGAGGGCCTAGGTCTGACCTATGCAGGTTCCCCAACTGTCAGTCCAGAGTCAGTGAGCTCCCACTTGCTTGAGTCAGCTGTTTCTGTGGGTTTTCCCATCATGGTCTTGACTCCTTTGCTCATCTAATCCCTCCTCCTTCTCTTTGACTGGACTCTGGGAGCTTGGCCCAGTGCTTAGCTGTGGATCTCTGCAACTGCTTCCATCAATTACTGGATGAAGGTTCTATGACAACAATTAAGGTAGTTGTCAATCTGATTAAAGGGGAAGGGCAGGCCAGGCACCCTCTCCACTATTGCTTTGATTCTTAGCTGGGGGTCATCCTTGTGGATTCCTGGGAATTTCCCTAGTGCCAGGATTCTCCATAACCCCATAATGGATTGCTTTATCAAGATATCTCTTTCCTTGCTCTCCCTCTCTGCCCCCTTTCCCTTCTTCCCCTATGCTCCCAATTTACTCAAGAGATCATGTCTATTTCCCCTTCTCAGGAAGATCCATGTGTGTCTCTCTTAGGGTGACGAAACTGCAGTGATTAGGATTTTAGTTTTAGAAACAGACAACAGCATGAGTTAGCGTTGATGCTGAGAAGGAACACCTACGCATTGCTGGAGAGTGTAAAATAGTGTTGGAAAGCAGTGCCGAAAATGTAGCACTTAAGATTTCAGTGGTTAAGAGCACTGGCTGCTCTTCCAGAGGTCCTGAGTTCAATTCCCAGCAACCACATGGTGGTTCTCAACCATCTTTAATGAGATCTGGCGCCCTCTTCTGGCATGCGGGCATACATGGAGGCAGAATACTGTATACATAATAAATAAAATCTTTGAGCCCCGCGTAATCCCAGCACTCGGGAGGCAGAGGCAGGTGGATCTCTGTGAGTTCGAGACCAGCCTGGTCTACAGAGCTAGTTCCAGGACAGGCTCCAAAGCCACAGAGAAACCCTGTCTTGAAAAAAAAAA
Source organism: Microtus agrestis (assembly GCA_902806775.1). Classification (NCBI taxonomy): domain Eukaryota; kingdom Metazoa; phylum Chordata; class Mammalia; order Rodentia; family Cricetidae; genus Microtus; species Microtus agrestis. The sequence continues at coordinate 1,438,843 of CADCXT010004929.1, forward strand.
AAAAAAAAGATTTTCATATTTAAATTAAAACACACCTCCATCCTTAGAGTTAAAGCAGGATAGAAAGATCTGGAAACAATAAAGCAACTTCGAAGCTATCTAAATTCCTTCATATAGCAATGTCTTAACTGACATTGAGATCAAGCATCATCCTTGTCTGTCTGTCTTTCTGTTTGTCTCTGCCTCTGTCTCTGTCTCTCTGTGTCTAGCTTCTAGCTCTTCGTCCAGTTCAGTGCTACTGAACTAGTTACCACTATGCTTTTTACATTGCATGGATAGCTGCTATCAATTTGTCAACTCATTTTTGTTTTACCATTTTTTCTTGAAAATGGGAGCTCTTTATGGATATTTCAATCTTTGAAAGAAAGAACAAAAGCATGCATGTATCTTGATCCTCTTAAAATTAATACTCTGTTTATAGGATATGCCCTTGTGTAAATACTTTGTCCAAGTCAAGCATTTAATACTGTACTGGATTAAATGAAGCACATACACAAACACACACACACAGAGAGAGATGCACACTTAGAAATGCCTCTTCTGGAATCACTTTTAAATGTTTCTTAATATCTTTTTTAAATTGAATGAAAACGATCACCATCAAGGTTTCAGATTTGTGGCAATGGCCCACAATTGTTGGAGTGCTCCAACTCCCTTTCTTCACAGCCCACTGATTTAAAATGTCCATAAAGGAAGAAGTGATTGGGATCCTGACTTTCATCTGTTTGAAGAGAAGATTCGAGCAGACGAGGTAACCGCCTTTCCTTGCTCAACTTTCTTGCTCCAGTATCGCAAGCTGGATGATCCGAGATCACGAGGCACAGCTGAAAAAGAATCCAAGTAAATGCTGTACCTTGCAACCAGCAGAGCCTGCCAATGTGAGATTCGAGCTCTCCATCCCAGCAAGAAAACAGCTTTGGAAAGTTCTCCGCATTTGTGACTCACGGAGAGTCCCGAGGGTTCCTGTTTCCATCTTACAGTCAACAGAACTTGGAGGGAGACGTGCAGTTCTGCTCAACGGTTGTCCTTAAGCAACTTGGCCGAAAGGGATGTTTAAACATTTGTTGGAAAGATGATATATTTGAGTGCTTTAATTTTTTTTTTAAACAAAGCCCTTGATTTCAAACTGGTTTAACTCCTGATTTAACACGGACTAAAACAAGCGCAGAAGAACAAACACCAGTTTATATAACATCCATTATGTGCTTAGCGCTTTTCCCACTTTTAAAACAAGAGGTACCTATTATTCCAAGAATAGCCCTGACCACCCCCAAATTGCCTCCAGATCCTGAGCTTTGTAGCCAACAGTTCTGGCTCAGGAATTGGCCACCCAGTTCAGGATCTCACCTTGGCTTGTACTGTGACCAGCCACGCCAAGTCACCTCCCATTCCACCAGGATTTGATTCCTGGCTATTGCCCACTTTTGTCTGACCCAAGCTCTCTAAGTATTGTATAACATTCTTGATCCACATTTTCTCCCCACGCTGCTAGTCTATCTGACTCCGCTATACACACAGACTGATCATTTCCACCCTCATGGCCTCCTTTCTAGGCTAAGTGAGCTCCCTCATTCTTTCTGTTCCTCCCAAAGTCTCAATTAATGAACACTATACCTCAACAATTGTCATGATCTAAATATTGTCACTTTGAATTTTTCCCATTAATAAACATAAAGACATAAAAATAACAGAAGAACTATTATTAAATAATGCTAATTTGATTCTAATAAATGTCATTCCTTCATTTAAAAGGCATGTAATAGAAGAAATCCCAATCTCTCTCCCACCATCTTATGTTACTCGTGCCTGTCCTATTCCCTCTCCCAGTTCTCCCTGTGTCTGACTCTTGGCAATCCCCTCTCACACACTTTCTCTGGAATGAAAGCTTTTGCCCAGATTCCACACCCACCCCTCCCTCAGTTCAGCCGATCACACTCTGTACAGATGGAACAATCTGGGTTCAGCCAAGACACTTGTTTAGTTTAACTTACACAGCATTTTAAACTGCTTTTCTCTCCCCCCTAAGAGTTGCCAGTGTGTGAAAATTAGAAGAGCAAGCTTAAAACCAGAAAGTCCCATCTCTGACTGATGATCATGTACTACAAGGTCTTTGTTTGTGCACAACAGCATCCAGAGATGTGAAATGCCAAAATGGTGGGGCTGGCTTCATAGCCAGGAGGCCTTACCTGGGACACTTTTCCAACTCATCTCTGTAGAATTTGGAGTTTGTAAGGCAGGCTATAGAGAAAACTACAGTGTATGATGCTCACGAGCACACCAAAGGATCCAGGCCAATTCAGGGTCACTCCTGTATTAGAAGGAACTCAACATGTTGATTCACTGTCTGTGTCCTTCATCTTGAGAAATGATCTGGGGCTGGAGAGATGGCTCAGCGGTTAAGAGCATTGCCTGCTCTTCCAAAGGTCCTGAGTTCAATTCCCAGCAACCACATGGTGGCTCACAACCATCTGTAATGGGGTCTGGTGCCCTCTTCTGGTCTGCTGGCATACACACAGACAGAATATTGTATACATAATAAATAAATAAATATTTAAAAAAAGAAATGATCTCAGGTGTGTCTTTAATAATAATATAAAAAAATACTTCTCGGGCTGGAGAGATGGCTCAGAGGTTAAGAGCATTGCCTGCTCTTCCAAAGGTCCTGAGTTCAATTCCCAGCAACCACATGGTGACTCACAACCATCTGTAATGAGGTCTGGTGCCCTCTTCTGGCCTGCAGGCATATACACAGACAGAATATTGTATACATAATAAATAAATAAATATTTAAAAAAAATACTTCTCAAGTCTCCAGTTAAGTCTTCCCTCGTGCAACCAACGAGACCGCATGCTCCAGCTGCTATCCCTTCTCTTGTCTACCGCCTTCCAAGTTCCTCCATTATCCTAAAAGATGCAGAAGTGGGAGAGAAATGGAAGACCACAGACCGTGACTGACATTAACATTCAGTACAAAGGGGTTTTCAAATACCTCTGAGTCACTTTGATAATGAGAATCTCTACTTCTAACAGTAAAAAATGTTTTATAATAGCCAATATCAGATAATGCTAAAGAGAGGTGGATGTGTATGTATGATTTCCATAATGACCCTTTATGTAATAATTCATGTGATAATCAAAAAATATGACAAGATAAAAGACATATATAATCAGGAAAATGTTCAACTTTTCCATAAGGATTTGCCTCGTTCTTTGAGGAAGACACATGAAGCAACAAGATGGACCCTTCCCTATGTCACCCACGTACGACATGTTCTCTATGTTTGACAAGTCCTCTGCTCCTTCTTTTAAAACAGTTACTTGTATATACATGTGTGTGTGCTCACACAGACAGATACACATAAGCATATAATTTTAAAATACAACAGTATATAAAGTTATAAAAACAATCAACCAGAAAATAGTTGAGTATTAACTAGACAAAATGAACAAGAAGCGAACCACTCTGAAAGGAAGACGATTGTAGGATAAATGGAAGCCAGAAGCTTATGTCCTTGTTACATGTGAATGAGACATTTGTGGGTGGAGGAGCTATCTAGAGGGACATAATGACCTAGAACTCACAGAAGTAGATAGGAAAAGAGTACAGAGCATCTCAAGCAAAACAAAAACAGAAGACAGACTAAAATTAGTCAGCTGAGCAAGAAAATCTTTAATGAACTGGTCATTAAGACAGGTACAGAACACAGGAGTCTATTGATCCTTCATAAGATGCGTGAGGCATGCCAGTAAGAGGATGCGGAGGGTGTTGTGTTAGAAAAGTATTTCAGAAGAGATGCTCTTTAGAAAGAAGGGACTGGCTGACACTATCATGTGCCACAGAAAAGGTAATACACTAAAATCAAACATTGTTTCCTAGGTTTGGTAATACCCTTAGTGAGCTCAAGAGGTATTTCCATGGGGAAGAGACGGAAACTATATTCGATTACCCAATTTACCAGCACAATTGTGAAGGAAATGGGAAATATTCACCAATCTCATCAGCGTGCAGTCATGGCACACACACCTTCGCAGGAGCTAACAGCTCTCTAGTTGGACGTAAGACCCATTCAACAAGAACAAAGTCATGCCTGGTGTCCGAAACCTTGAAAACTACACAGGCTAGTCACGTCGCGGATCTTGAAGGAGAACTTACCATGACCATTTCACTAAACCAACATGATCCCTAAGTGCGCACTAAAGGTTTTTCCCTTTCACCCACAGAGAAATGCAGCTCTCACCCTTAAATAGGAAAGTTCTCTTTGCAACATATGGAACTCATTAAAGAAAACCACAGCCGGTCAAAAGGCAGAGCTTCGGGGCCCAACCCCAATACATAATCTACAAGCAACTCTGGGAAGATGGAGCAGAATGATTATAAGAGTAAGTAGATGGGAGGGTTTGTGGTAAGATAGTGTCTCCTCAGAATGTCAGAAGCTACCCCCCTAAAGTCTCACCAACATGATGGCACAAATGTGAGCTGAACAGTAATGAAAACAGTAGACATGATAAGAAGGATGAGGGAAAACACCGAAGGCCTCCACTTTATACACAGAACTACAGGCAGCTAAGGAATGCTAAAACCAGGAGAAATAGTCTTTCACAAGGAAGAAAGAGCACGCTGATTGATTATCCAATAATCAATGGTCAGGCCTGAAAATCTGGATACTGAGAATATTACACAAACTTAACAAGCTGTATTTATGTGTTTAGGCATATATATGTGTCTGTATATGCCTATATACACACAACAACAATTAATGAAAAAGAGGCCATGAATTTAAAAGAGAGAAAGCAAAGGTATATGTCAGGGGTATGGAGGAGGGAAGGGAAAAGGGAAGTTATGTTATATTGTAATCTAAAAGAAATAAAAACAAAAGCAGTTAGCAAGGGAAAGAAAGAAAAAAGGATGCTAATCCACCCATCCATGCCATTACATTAAATGATTGCACATTGACGAGTGTTAGCCAATTGATGGGAGTAAATGGATAAATACTGTGTATAAAAAAGTAGCTGACCTCAGTAGAAAGAGAACAAATTGAAAGATGAGGATTAATTCAAAGAACCCCTGGATCGGTTACTTTATTTATGTTGTTTCTTGCCAACCAGCAAACTTACAAACAACAAAAGGCATTGGATTGAATTTTCCAAGACTCACCAGCACAACCCTGAGCAAAGCCCTTCAATCGTCTGGTCTTGGTTTGTTTACTGCGCAGAGAAGTGTAGGGATCAGTGACAGCGCTTGTACAGGCTATGAGCCGTTTCAGTAAACACGAAACCTCGCTAGAATCCCATTGGGAAGAAGCATTGCGTATTTTTCTAGGGGTGAGAAATGGCTCGGTCTCTTCATCGCTTGCCGAGTTCAGATCAGCAGCACCCAGATAAAAGCTGAGTCTAGCCATGCACACCCATAGCCCAGTACAGGGGAAGCAGTTCCATGAGTGATTGAAGAAGATACGTTTAAGAGACCAGCACACATACAAACACACACCCACTGATGCACACACATGTCACACACACAACACCCACATACACATGCACACAGAGCTACAAGCATGCACACTCACATACATACACCCACACATACCACACACTCATAAGCACGTGTGCACACACACACACACAAAGTACGTGTGTGCGCGCAAACACATACACACACACACACATATGCACATACATATAAAACACACACATACCATGAGAATTATATATTTTTGCAAAGACAAGTTATTTTTCAGTATTTACGGAGAGGTTTATTTTGGTCCTTTGGAGATACATTGCATTTTACAAATAAATTATGTAACATATACTAAGAGCCAAATCAAAAGAACATTTAAAAATATTAATCAAGGGCTGGAGAGATAGCTCAGTGGTTAAGAGCATTGCCTGCTCTTCCAAAGGTCCTGAGTTCAATTCCCAGCAACCACATGGTGGCTCACAACCATCTGTAATGATGTCTGGCGCCCTCTTCTGGCCTGCAGACATACACACAGACAGAATATTGTATACATCATAAATAAATAAATATTTAAAAAAATATTAATCAAAACCAAGATGGGTTAAGTTTGTTAACTATCTTTTTCCTGTCTTTAACAATAAAAATATAATACACTGAAATGACCCAGATAACAGAATGAAAAAAAAGTTTTCAGCATAGAGGATTTAATAGAAAAGACTGGTTTCCTGGATGTTAGAGGGACTGAGCACCGAGTTAACTCAGAACACAGTCACAAACTTGAGACCCAGGGAACAAGCAAAAGGGTAAAGACAAACAGAACCGAGGGCAGCAGGAGGTACCCCGGATCTTGTCGTGTAAGGAACGGGTTTGGGCTGGCTGCAGCTGGTTATGAGAGAACATATGAGACTCCTTCTAGAAGCGGCTATGGCTACCAAACTGATGCTTGGTCCAGGAAGAAGAGTCCAAACTGGAAAATGTCTTGCATCCTCTCCTACTCTCTCTCCCTATGCCTTCATAAAGCTGTGGGGTGGGGGGTGCGAGGTCCATGGCTTCTGAGGTCATTGTCCTGGAATCCCAAAGAAAAGCAGAAGCAAGCTTGTGATGCGGAGAGACAATACAGACAACAGTTCAGACAGCTCAGTGACCCCGTGGGCTGCCGTATGGGTCGTGGGGGAGGGGGATGTCCGTACACGAGCAAATGAACGCATGGGAGAGCGAAGAGGGAAAGATATTCCGTTCTTAATACACAACAGGCACCAAGAGAGAAGGAGGGAAGATCCCTTGGGATTCATGGGAAAGATTCCTGTCGTAAGTGCAGACTAAGCATCAGGCTGAGCCTAGGGCCTCGAGATTTCAAGGCCAGCCTGGACTGGAGAGGGAAACCCCGTGTCAAAATAAACACGGGCAGAATACGCTAGTCAGCGCCGGAACGTTTGCCCAACATACAAAAGGTCCTGAGCTGGGTCCCCAGCACATGGGGGTAAAAATGAAAAATAGCAATATTAGAATTCTGTGTAATGAAACCAGGTTAAGGCATGACTCTTAAATCAGTCCCGTAGGCTATTACTAAAGGCCCCATAAAACCATGTTGCCCGAAATATAGGTTTGCCGGGCTCAAACTCCTGAATAGTACTAGTGAGGGAGTACCCCAAAGTTAAGATGGACCAACAGTGACATCTGCTGCCGGGGACTTATTTTGAAAGTGGGCTGGCTCAACATGTGCAGGCAGAGTCCTGCCAAACCACACTGGGCTTGGGCCGTGATGACTCAGCACCCCCGAACTCCTGTTTGTCATTTACGCTATTAGGAGATTTTTCCGAGGGGAACACAGGACATGGGGAAACAAGAGAATGTTTGAGACCGTAACTAAAACAAACAAAAACAGCGGAGGCGGAGGTCTAAGTGATGAGAAAAAGACCCCACTTTATCCTTCCCCGTCCTGTTTCCCTTTGGCTAAGTAAGCTCGAATTAATTCTGTAGCTGCTAGCAAGCATGAACACGCTTTCCTAGACTCAATGACGGGATTGACTTGATCACTGCCAGCTTCAATGGGCTCCAACATAATAAATAGCCAGGCTAGAGAGAAAAAAGGTCCCAGGATCAAAGGAGATTATGCACAAAATTTCAGAATAATCTCTGCTTAGTAAACCACTTCCTAATTGTCTATCTGTTTACCTGGATTATACCTCTTGAAACGGCTACCGGCCCTCTGGCATTTTCCTTTACTTTTGCGAGAAGCGATGGACACATAAGGTTCGAATCAAGCACTATGTTTAAAATAATCATAATAGCTGCCAGGACAAAATGCTCGACGTGATTTAATTCTATAAACCAGAAAATATGAAAGGAAAAAGTTAGTTGATTTGTTTATAAAAATAGCGGATGCTAATGAACTCAATTACTGGGAAAGAAGCTGGGCATAACCAATTATTTCGTTTGAAGAATTCCTGAGTTGGGACTCCCATTCCAGGGTTGCCACCACACAGTGTGGCATCTTGAGCGAATTACACTTCTCTGGGCCTCATTTTCTGTGCTATAAAATGAAAAGATTGCACTGTAGGTAGGACGGCAGATGGACCGCAGCTCTTCTCCTTCTTGAATTTGGCAATGCCGGCTTACCAGTTAGTCACAGACCTGCAAGAAGACTCCATGCGAAGACTTCCTGGCCGGATGTGCTGTGGATGACAGGTACGTGGACTGTCCCTGTTCCACCTCACAGATGCTCTGGTCTACTGTGGACGATGGAAGTGTGGAGTCTCCTTGTGCACCTCACAGATGCTCTGGTCTGCTGTGGACAATGGAAGTGTAGATTGTCCATGTGAACCGCACGGATGTTCTGATTTACTGTGTACAATGGAAGCATGGAGTCTCCTTGTGCACCTCACAGATGCTCTGGCCTCAGGCAAGAAGATCTTGCTCTTCTTTTGGAACTGTAGATTGCACTATCAGCTGTCTGTTTAGTGAATACCATAGTTTCCCTCTACAAGGTGCTCAACAACTATTATTCCTAAAATTGACTATTTTAAAGACAAGGAAAACAAGCCTCATAAAACATAAGAAATTTCCCAGAGTCGGCACCGATTCAGTAAGTAATGTAATATCCCACCATTTTCTGTCATAAACGATCTTAACTTCTCATATTTTAGATCATAATCCTAGCCCCTCCTAGGAAACATAAAAGCCATCTATTATAGCATTGTTGTGCCTTAGCTGTAAGTAACTAATACACACACATGCCTGCATAAAGGAAGAATGACTGTTTTGACAGGAAATTCTACTGGCCTATACAAACCAAACATGAAAGGGCAGCACAGAAACCCTGGTGCAAAAATATTTGAGAAAGTCCTTTTTCCCCCTTACATTCTGACCTCAGTTTCCCTTCCCTTCTCTCCTCCTAATCCCCCCCAACCTCCTCTCCACCAACATCTCAACCCACTCCTCCTGTGTTTCTGTTCAGTAATGGGAAGACCTCCCATAGATATCAACCAAGCATGGTATATCAAGTTGTTATCGATGGGACTAAAAGGAATAAAGGCTTGTACTTTACAGATTAAAAGTGAGAAATGATAGAAAAGGTGACACATAAAAGTCATATTAAAGTTCAAAGAAAATATAATTTTTATTAGTTAAATACAGAATGGCACTAAATCCAAAGTTGGAAAGATCCATGTTCACAGGACACCGTGATGCACCGACTGGATGTCTGGTTGATATAACCGCTACAATGATAAGGGTTGTACATGGTATAAATGAGGATTCAGTAAAAACTAGCTGATGGAACTAGTTTATAAATGATATAAACAATGAATTCGTTGTAAAATGCATATCTCTGAGGTTTCTATAATAGGAGGCATTGCCTTGGCTTTACCCCTACTTTAGGTCATCGTATCCATGTTGGGCAGGAAGCAAACACTCTGACTTTCTATTAGACTACATTAACTCTTCCTGTCAGATAGCAAAACCATCAGCCTTCTGGTCAACAACTGCAGGTTTGCATACTGATGTTTTCAGGGACAGATAATTGCCTTTGGAAAATTACTCATCAAGATAGTTTGATTTTAAGAAAGGAGAACAGATACACGAATGGAACCATAGGAGCAAAATGAGTCCTGGCAGTCAAAACTTATATTTCATCTCAAAATTCTTTGTGATCTTGTGATTATCTTGTTGGCTTATCTGTGTTTATGCATCTGGTCTTCATTTATAAATACCTTCTCCAATTACTCATCACCAGGAACACACTGACAGATCAGTCCAATTTTAAGAACCTGGGAACTGGAGCTAGAGAGACGGCTCTGGCTGTTCTAGCAGATGGCATGCTTAGTTCCCAGCGTCCACATGGCTTCTTACAGCTGTGGGTAACTTTGGTTCCATGGGCTCCTACGCCCTCTTCTGGCCTCTGTGGGCATTGGGCAAATATGTGGTGCACAAACATACATGCAGGCAACCAAGCATGCAACAAAAATAAATAATAATAACTTCTAAATGAATAGTTGATTGGATAAAGGCGTATAAATAAATTAAAAAACAACATCACAGAGTACATGCACATTGTGAGCAGGACACTTCTTTTCTCTCATGGGAAGGATACCAAGAGATCAAAGATCAGAAGGACATAGAAGAACAAGGAGGAATTGACGATCAGTGTGTTCCTACAGACACCAATTACTGATATGCTATTTACATTATGTTAAAATAGTAAAAAATGATAAACTTGACATTATAGACCCACTCATATCTAAGATATACCGCTAGAAAGAGGACTATCGGCAATTACTGAGAAACAGTGCTCACATAAGGCAAAGCCCTACATTATATTTCATACCTACTGTTCTGTTCACACCTACCATTCGGAGGTGTGAGAGCCCACCGTGATATCATGCACTGAGCCTGAAGAAGAAACATCTCCAGAGTGCTGTTCAACACACGCCCCGTGTCTAACTCTGTAGGGAGAGCTGAGTGGCGGCTGTGGTCACCCTCCACCAGCCAAGAGAATGTTTCCAGGGTCCAGTTGTTCCAGCACCAAGGCACTTGACAGCATGTCCCCACCGCTTTTTGGTACTCTGTGGCCAGGAGACCGCTGAGAAAATATTATTCGCCAGAATTAGACTGGACTAGTCAACAGCCTGGTTGTTCCCTCAAGTCAGCTCAAGTCCTGTCGGCAACTGAGCTTACCAGATGTTTCTCATTCCTCTACCTTATGAACTGTGAGTTGAACATTTTTCCTGGCTTTGAAATATTTTAAACAAATAATTTTTTGTGTGATGTCTCTTGAAACTTACATAATAAGGTCCCGGGTAGTATCACAATAAGAGTCCAGGCTCTCCTGAGCTGCCACAGACTTGTCCTGCGCACTACCTCGCACATTCTATTGATAAGGTTTTAATCCAGGAGCCTCATTCCAATCTAGAAAGTCCCATTAAGCTAACAAATTGTAAAAACCACTAAAATTCTGAAGACACTATCCACCCTCTGCTGGTGTATTCAGTAAAATTCATGTCACATGAAATTAAGACTTCACATGTGCCAAAGTCACCAATTGATACACCTTTCAAATAAGCGCTGTGCTCTAGACAGCTATCCAAAGATTTTGCACACGCTTAAAAAGAAGCATACAAGCATAACGACAAACGAGTCCTTATTAATAGGAACTGACAATAGATTTTATATTGTGTCCAACAAAAATGCTACATAGACTGTAACACCACTATACCCATCATAATTAAATGAATAAGAAATAGGCTAGCATGGATATATGAAGGCAAGTATATACAAATGCCTACATCTACTATTTAATTTGGGAGCTGTAGATTTTACTTGATTGTTGCTGTGACCAATTGAGTCCTGGCCTTCAGCTGCTCTTCCCTGTCTAGAACCTTCTAATTGAAGTGACTAGAAGCTGTGCTTTGCCTAGAGGATCAGAGGATGGGATTTTCACCTGTTGGCCATTGACTGCAGGGTATTTAAGCCTCCATGGTACTATTAAAGAGGGGCCTTTGGTACCAGTGATTGAAGGTCGGGGGGTGTCACGCAGCAGATTGCCAAGTACAAGAATTCTTAATATGGATATAAATAAATATAATACAAATAGGAGGAATAGAGTTAAATGAAAATAAACCAAATGTGAGGGGTTGAGAAATCTACACACATGGATTAACAGAAAGGAGGATGGGGGGGAGGAGGGACAAAGCAAGCAGCCAATGAAATCCCTGCTTCCCAAAGACTGCGTGAACCAGGCTCTGACTCTCATCTGGACAACTCTCAACAGTGCTACCAACACCAGTCTCCGTTCAGATTCTTGGCAACTTCTCAGGAACAGCATTTGACCCTTGAATATGATTTCCCTCTTCCATGAATTATCTTGCCCTGATTTCCAGTGCGGTCTCTATCAGCTCTCTCAGCTCCCTGGCACCTCAGCACCTCCTTTTTCCCCCCCAGAGTTAAGTCTTCAAGGTTTTGGCCACAGGTTCTCCCTATAGAATGGGAGTAGGTTCTCAATGTCTTGCCATACTCCTTTGGAGACATAATATCACTTACATTTTATTTATAGATGATCTCCAGTCCTGTACCTCTGTTCTCATACTATCCGTCATTTCTCTTTTCCACCCGTTCCCTTCTCCAATGTTTATCCACTCTCTGGTTGGCTACAGAGAGCTTCCTTCAGTTGCTGTATGTATAAAATGGTAACCTAACCTTTTTTTTTAAGTATTTATTTATTTATTATGTTGTGTCTGTATATGCCTGCAGGCCAGAAGAGGGCACCAGACCTCATTACAGATAGTTGTGAGCCACCATGTGGTTGCTGGGAATTGAACTCAGGACCTTTGGAAGAACAGGCAATGCTCTTAACCACTGAGCCATCTCTCCAGCCCCATGGTAACCTAATCTTAATCTCCCCCAGTTTCTCCTTCTTTTGTGGGGTGTGTGTGTACATTGTGTGTGTATGTGTGTACGTAATGAATTATTTATAAGCATATATGTGCACGTGTACATTAGTTTTAAAATTGAATTTTAGGTTTCTCATAGTTTAAAACTAAATTTTTAATTAGTTACCTCTGTCTACATACCTGTTAGCTAAGATGAGTGCTTCACAATGGATTTTTACTCAAGTGTTAGTGAATACGTTTTTGTGAGTAAATTATTTTCCCCCCGTATCTGCTATACTTAACACACAATTTCATATGCATAATAATATCTGGGAAATTAGCTTGCAAGCTATTGACTGACTGATTGGCTTTTGATATAAGCTAGACTACAATGCATTTGAAATGGTCTGTATGCTAATTACTTGTTTCAATGTCCTTCTTCCTCATTAGGCTGATTTTTTGGGGGACTAGGGCTAAGATGCTGTTTTCACATTCCAAGGGACTAACTCCAACTAGTTCCTTATATTCATCTTCATTAAAAGAAAATGAGAGCACAAATTTTCTAACATTTTTCTAACCAGTACTTTACTATGTAGTAAACCGACTGAATTTCTTTCAAAAAGGAATGCATACTTGCCCAAGATACGATTTGTCTCTCACTATTCCATCAGAGTGACAAAAAGCTACAAAATCACTTAAGTGGTTGAATAAATGTTTTTTACACAACTTAATTATTACTTAAGAGTCTGGGAAGTCGACTAAAATCTGCAGCTGAAACTTTTCTGAAGATTCCCCAAGTCTCTTGAGCTATCCTGAGGTTCTCTGGAGAAAGGAAGCCAATGTGACCTTCAAGCCAGCTCTCATATAACTTCTGGGAAAACTGTCTCGCTATGGCGGGTGTTTAGATGGCAGCTTTCGTATACCAGTCTTGGAACACAGACATTCTCCCACAAAGTTACCACTCACCATCTGTTAGAGCGCCATCTGTTAGAGCATCATTAGTAGCCTCTTACCAAACCCCACCTCTCCAGAGCGTTGCCAGGAAACAGAGTAGAACACTTAGCTCTCTATGTACCAGGGACCTTTTTCTGCCTCTCTCCTCCCTCCACAGCCCATTACTTTTTATCCTGAGAGCAACCATCCCTTCAAATATCCAGCCAAGACACTTTCCTGTGCCTTCCCATCCACTTTGTTTTCCAGATCGCACAAATCCCCCCTCGTTTATGAGGTTTAAATTTCTAGAACCAAAGCCAAGTGTTGATCTTTCACGGAGCTACACCTATCCCCTGAGAGGTGATGAGTTCCAAACCAAATGTTTCAAAAGAAAGATGAAAGAAGAACACAGCGCATTCCTCATAAACTATGTTATTCTCCCAACAAATGGTTCAGGTCTCTTCCCAGCTCATCCATCATTGGTCTCTTGTCTTTCCTTTTCCCATTTCATTCTGGTTGTAATTTCACGTCATAACACCCTGTCCTTGGGCCTTATCAGCTTATTCCTGAATTACTACAACAGCCTCTTTGGAATCCTATCTCATTCTGCCACTCCTTTTTTCTAGGGAAGTCTTTACCATGTGTCTGTAAAATCTTTCACTGGTTGTCACAAAATAAAACTTCCTCTCTGACTTGAAAATCACACATGCAAGCTGCCTCAGTCTAACTTAGCTGGCCTGGTTCCCAACATTCAGCCTTTTTTCCAAGGAGATCAGCCATCGATTTGTCTCCTCATACATTCCTTACACACACATGTAGCTTTCCTATAACTCACATTGATACACTATCATCTCATCTTGCATAAAGTTTATCCAATGTTTAGAGCCAATCTAGATGAACCACTGCACCTTTCTCTGCTCCTGTGTAATGCAGTTAAACCATAGAAACCAAATTGTCCATTTTGGTATGTAATCTGATTTATATGATGTACCTATGTACCTATTTCTCTCATTTGACCTGTTGGATGTTTCACCCATTGCAAACAACTTGAAGATAGGCTGTTTATCTTCATTGTCCTCACCACAGAAATAGATAGGTTATAGGCAATTCATGTGAGTGACCTACCAATGGCGCCTTCTCAAGCCAACTTATTTTCTGCACCTTCAACAATACACATATTTCTTTCTATGACACCTTTCTCCAAACCAAGAAACAGCAAAAACATTTTATAGTTAACACAGCAATTTACAATTTAAAAATTAAGTATAGAACTGATGTGTTTCAAAATAAAGATTTAAAACCCAAAATAGAATTAGTAAAACAGTCATAAAGTCTAAAATCTAGAATATAAAATAGATATACTAATCAATGAAAGATAATAAAAATATATTAGCTTTTATATTTAAGAAGAAACATTTTTAAGATTAATTTTATTTTTCATATTATAATGTAATTATATCATTCCCCCCCACCTTTCCTTCCTTCAAACCTTCCCATATACCCCATAATGTTCTCTTTCAAGTTCAGAACCTCTTTTTTCATTAATTGTTATTAAATACACATATATACAGACGTTTTAAGTGTCTCTTGGTTGTATAATAAGAGTACAAGGAAATAATAGAATACACTTTTTATGTGAGCCTCTTAGCAGGGACTCCACCCTACCAGGTTCCTACATCAGCTCCAAGCAGGAGAACTAAAAATGGCAGTAAGGTTGAGGGGCATCCAGGACCCAATGGCCAAGAGAGATTATAAAAATGGCTCAGTGACCATGCTGTCTAAAAGCAAGCGAGGCAAGAAGGACCCGTAAGTAGTCAACAAGGGAATGAGGGTAGTCAGGAAGGGAAACTACAGGTGAAAAGGTGGCTCTACGTAACTGGAGAGAAAGGAATGTGTGTAACACAGCAGTGACTCATTATGGAATCCACTGGTACTCCAATGCCCAACAGCAAGTGCGCATTTGGAGTTAGAGCAATTGTGTTATAGTAAAGACGAGGTTCTCAGAGCCTTAGACTCCAGATCAATCACCAGAAGCAGGGGTTGCAAGCAAAGTGGAAAATCCTTAAATGCATTAGGCAAATAAATAATGAATGTTGATTATAAGGCCAAGACCAACAACTACATAGTACAGCTTATTGAGCATCTCTAGTAAATTGTCCTCCAGAAAAACTGTGAGTTTCCCTGGTGGAGCTGAATATCGCATTGGTGAGCGTGGGTCTTCTTTACTCAAATGCTAATATTATTTTCTGGGAATCCCTTACATACACAACCAGACATATTGTTTTTCCAGTCATCTGGTCAAGCCTGCTACCTGGTTAAGGTGACACATAAAACCAGCCATGGGCTACTGTATCTGCCACCTGGATCCTTTATAATTTTGTTCCTTTTGTAGGAATAACTAATTCAGAAAAAGTTGCCTTCAGAATACTGAAAATGTTTCAAGCATATATTCAAAGAAGTAAAAGCATATAGGTATGTATACCCCATGATAGTAGCCCATAGCCTTTGTAGGCATAAAAATCCCAGTTCCCGTCTCAAAAATGGGATGATTTTGCCAGCTTAATCTACTCCAACTCCTCCCATGAGACCATGGTGATGTTGAAAGTTTGCCCGTAACCTGACCTTTGGATAGACTCGACTCTTCTTGTTCAGTTTTCCAAACATCAGTAGCTGTATTTATGTAGCAATGTTATTAAATTTCTCACACATGAATTCTTATTTTTTAGATCTTCTTCAGGGAAACCAAACTTTTAAGACAGAGTCTTGAAGAGTTTGTCATAAAAACAGCACATTGAAAACACTTTCGGGAAAAGGAATCAACGAAAATCAAAAATATTAAGGCAACAAATCAAATGATATGAAAAAATAAATATGATTAAAATATCTATATAATGTATAAAAGTATGTCTATAATAACTTAGAATAAATTTAGACCCTACGGTGAGGTCTGGAAGGAAAGCAAGAGGTAAGAGAGATACAAGTCTTATGTTGTTAAGGGTATTGTGGATTTATAATCCAGTTAATCACTAGGAATGGGTCTACATGGATAGGAATTCTAATTTAAGGATCAACATTATAAAAACTAAAATGCGTTATTTTTAGTGAACAGAAGAGAACTCTATATCTAATCAGAGATATGAAGCTAGGGCAAAAGGAAGTGATGTATATGAAAATATGAAGTAATAGAACGAGTTCCTGAAATAACAACAGTATTTTCAATGTAAATAATGCCAACATAGCCTTAACAGAAAAAGACTGTCAGGTTTAATTGAAGAACAATAGCCTATTATATATCATCAACTCCTCTGATTTAACATTAAAAAACCCCAAGAAACAAACACAAGAGTCTTGTAACTCAGTTTCTTCATAAACACAAAATATGACTTTTGAATTACGTTCTCATGCTCCTCCCAGGTACAGAAGATTGGAGTGAGTTTACCTAAGATTATTCATTACAGGGCTGGAGAGATGGCTCAGTGGTTAAGAGCACTGGCTGCTCTTCCAGAGGTCCTGAGTTCAATTCCCAGCAACCACATGGTGGCTCACAACCATCTGTAATGAGATCTGGCGCCCTCTTCTGGCATGCGGGCATACATGGAGGCAGAATGTTGCATACATAATAAATAAATAAAATCTTAAAAAAAAAAGATTATTCATTACAAGTGGCTATGCTATTTCATAGGAGAAAACACGCTTTTGCCACATGTATGTGGCTTGTCTACCATGTGCAGCGTGACCTTGTGATTTTACACTTTATTCACGTGGCTCCTTCACAGTATAAATTATCGGATGCCCTGATTAAAGACAGCCATTGCCTGAGACTTTCGTCTGCCTCCATGACCACCTCCATTCTCTTGATTCCCGGCCGCCACTACGCAGTAAACAGTGCTATCCAGTACAGGGACCTGATGCTGATTTTGAGTTAAGAGAGTAGGGACTCTCAGAGAAGGCGGTGGAAGAGAATAACGGGACATAAATCACAAGGCTTTGCCTTATGCTGAGCTTATGATTCCGTTTTTCAAATAAAGGAGGAGCACAAGTATTAAAATCACAACTGTTAGATTGCTTGTGAATTGTTTATGAATATAATCCCTGATTTCCAGATGAAAGAACCTTAGATGAAAAACATACGGGATGAGTCTGAAAATTACTGAAAAGGAATATAGAAGAGAGGAAGTCTATTCTTTTAAAATATGAATAAAAAGATGCCTCAGAAAACAAGGCAGGCTGCCTGAAGGTCTCCTCCACTCTCTGCTGCCCCAGACCCAATCCCTCAGGCTCCTCCCAGCACTGTAACAGAACGCCAGCTGCAGGCTTCCCCCTACCCCCTCCACATCTTCTGTGGGTCCCACAAGTCATCCCAACCTGAATTCCCGTTCCCATGCATCACTGTGTGTCAGTTCCAACTCAGGAAAATGTTACCTGAGGCTGACCAGCAAACGCCCGATGAAACCAGATATCAGGAATATCTATGATCATATTAGTAATTCACCACACATTTCTTTGCTTTATTTGAACTGAAAAAATAGCAGTGACTAGAATTTTCAGATTCGAAAGACAAAGACCTATAGCTGTGTTAATAACTATAACACATATAAGACCACATCATCTCTCTAATCTCCCTACAGGTGAATACATTTTTCAAGATTTGTGAACTGAGGAGTTGCTTTTAAAGAACGCGAGAACTTCTAGCTTCAACACTGAGAGATACAGGGCTAAAAAGTATCAATCTCGTCCTTAAAATAAGAGGAAAAAAATACAGCAAGATGAAACCTGATGACTTCTCTTGGACCCGTCAGAGAACTAGCTCACGATCCAAAACCACAGCCCAGAGTCTGGACAGACAGGAGACTAAACCATAGCGCAACACACTGAGATCAGTTTAGCTGAGGCAGAAAGCACCAGAAGCATGAACTGGGAATTTTGACAAAGTTCTGTGGAAGGTGTGGACTGCCCTGGATACAAACCTCCCAGGACTGCAGTTTTACAGCCCTCACACTTTCCTGAGCTGTGCCTCCCGGCATGCCACCAGGGCTCATGGTGATGAGCCAAGAAAGATGACTTCATGTCTCTGGCAGGAAGAAGGGGAAAGTGGCCATTCTGAGATGCGCCTGCTGCTTTTGCTGTAACAAAGAACCAACAGCTAGGAAAATGATTTTACCAGACTTCTAGATGGAGCAGCAACTTTCTGGCCCCAGTGTCCCCTAGGTTTTTCTCACACGTGTAGAGAACAGGGGGAAAAGAAACTCAAAAGTTTAGGCACACTTTAGATGTCACAGCCAGGAACATGGCACCACTAAAAGATTAATCATGAGGTTATAAATCATTCTCCTTTGCCAGTGTTTAGCACAGTATCAACAAGACCGCAGTAAGATGGCGGAACTACAGCATCGTGGCTGTGCTTTCAACGTCTTTCTTATTGATGACCAAAGTCAACAAAAGAAACAAAGGCACCACAGGCATCCAGGTCTTTGGAGCAAAGCAAACAGCAGGAGACTCAGCTATAGCGCAGTTTTTATAACTATCAGAAAATGGCAAATAACCGTGATTAACATGCTAACAGCTCCAGTGAAAACAGACATCACACAAAAAACAAATATCGAGTCCATTTCGTTTTAGAACTTACGAAATGCGTTGCCAACATGGCATTTCTACCTCAGTCGACACACTTAGCACATTATCAATCAAAGTGTCTGCAATCTGTTTGCTAAATGTTGACAACAATGTCCTTAAGGCTACATGGAATGTCAAAACATCCATACTGTCTAGCACGACACTAAAGAGCGAAACAGAAGCCCAATGCCCTCTGCCTTCAAGACTGCTTTGTGACCATTGCAAGAAATTTCTAAATGTCTTTTAAATATCTATTGTATTTTGATTTTGTATTGATAATTTTTATTTTTTATTGATTTTTATTGAGCTCTACATTTTTCTCTGCTCTTCTTTCTGCCTCTCCCCTCCCCTTTAACCCTCCCGCAAAGTCACCATGCTCCCAATTTACTCAGAATTGAACAGAAATACGATGAGATCATGTACCAACACTTCTACCCTCTCAAATACCACATGTTCTCTCGTGTGGATCCTAGGTTTAAAAACACACACACACACACACACACACACAGAGAGAGAGAGAGAGAGAGAGAGAGAGAGAGAGAGAGAGAGAGAGAGAGAGGTGGGAGTCATGAACTACAAAGAAGACCACAAGAAAGGAAGACCTTAAGGGAGTCAGATAAAGTATGAATCTGTGTGGTGTGAACACAGAAGGGGACTATTTTAACAGGGAGAAATGTGGGGGACCAGAGGCAAAGGGTTAGGGGGGTGAAGAAGGATAGTGAGGAGAAACGAATAATGAAGTATGTTTCGAAAATGGTGTAATAAAACTCATTATTTTCAATGCCAACTTTAGAAAACGATAGTTTAAAACAAACACAAAGAAGAGTAAATACAGGTTCTGGTGTTCGCTGGTGTCACCAAACAAGTGGCCTCCCCTCTGAACCTTCATATTTGGGAACTGCAGAGTAGAAGTCCAGGTGTTTAATGTGGCAGGGCAAACCTACATCCCTAGCAATTTGGAGGTGGAGACAGGAAGGTCACAAGTTCAAACCCAGTCTGGGCTACTCAGAGAGATCCTGTACAAAAAAAGTTTCTCCTCCACTGTGATGGTATAAAGAACCAAGTTAACAAGTAGAAAACATGGAAAACACCTAAGCATAGCCAATGATTCAGTGTATATTCAATATTCAGTGTATATACATATATATTTAAATCTTCTGAGACTATTAGTAGAATATTTATTTTATCTAGTCATGAAAAATTTTCCCTAAATGTAGTAGAACATTTAGAATTTACTTCAATTTTTAATTTGTATTTTTATAATTTATATGATTTAATGGATAAATTTCCAATTTTTTATGTACAAATAGTAAACAGAGTTTTTTCTCCTTACAGGTGCTATACTGATATGTTTCAAGGACAGGGTTTGTCAGTTCAAAAAGTCCTCCCTGTGGGCTCCTAATACATCTGTACAAACAAGATTTATTTTTTGAATTAACACCTATGTCATAGAAATTAGAACTGGTCCAGAGGTAAATTTTGGAGCTCAATTAGTAGCAAATGTAATGATGTCACATTTCGTGAGTGCTGAGTATTATAAAATATGGTTTTCATATGTCTTGGCACTAACTCCAGAATGCCACAAAACGTTCTGGATCATTTCATGTCAAAATTGATTTCTGTATTATGTTACTCTCTCTCCAAAAGGATGCCCATCTGTTCAAGCTGAGCAGACATTAATATCTCAGCAGGTGATATACATGAGTCTTGTAATTCATATAATTTTCTTTCAATCCCAAGAATTGCAGCTCAGTTACAACAAAGAATTCCTTTCAACTAATATCTATTAGCTGTCTTCGATACCACAAACCAGGCTAATCTCCAGGGTGAGAGAGGGAACTACGTGCTGACTACTGACCAAATATTCAAGGTCAGAGGAGAAAGAGGACCCCAATATAAATCCTGAAGACGAAAGGCACACAGATAGGGAACCCTTATTAGTCTTCAATTCTCTAAATTTCAAGACCCAGCTCACACCAATAGACACATGATCTAAACAAAAACTAAGCAGAGAAATACTGGAGCTAACTGGTATCACAAGCCAAATGGACATAACAGCTATTTGCAGAATATTTCACCTAAACACAAAAGAATATACCTTCTTACTCCATACCTCATGGAACTTTCTCCAAAACTGACCACATACGTAGGCGTGAAGCAAGTCTCAACAGATACAAGAAAGTTGAAATAATTGCCTGAATCCTATCAGACCACCACAGATTAAAGTTACATATCAACAACTACAGAACCAACAGATGTTTAACAATCTCATGGAAAGTGAACAACTCACTACCAAATGAGAAATGAGTCAAGGCAAAAATTAAGATGGAAATTAAAGACTTCGCAGAATTGAATGAAAATGGACGTACAACATACCTAAACTTATGGACACCGTGAAGGCAACTCCTTTTTTTCTTATTTTGTTCAGCAGTCAATTATATTCTATTTAATGAGGGCAACAACAATAAAAGCTACAAGTCGGGAAGGTTAATAACGGTGGTATCTCGTTTTTTAATTAATTAACTTACTTTTAAAAAAACTACCTTTTCTCATTTTACATGTGCAATCCAGCTTCCACTCCCTCCCCTTTTCCTGCTCCCTCCACCTCCCCCCATCCCATCCCCTATCCACTCCTAGGAGAATGCAAGGCTTCCAATGGGGAGTCAACAAAGTTTAGCACACTGCTTTGTGGCAGGACCAAGACTCTCCCCACTGTATCTAAGCTGAGCAAGGTATCCATCCAAAGAGAATTGATTCCAAAAACCCAGTACAAGCAGTAGGAATAAATCCTGGTCTCACTGCCAGGAGCCTCTTAGTTTGCCCCAACCATACAACTGTCAACCACATTCAGAGGGCTTAGTTTGGCCCTATGCTGGTTCCCTCGCTGCCAGGCCTCAGTTGGCGGGCTCCCATTAGCTCAGGTAAGCTATTTCAGTGGGTGTCCCCATCATAGTCATGACCTCTTTGCTCATATTTTCACTCCTCCCACTCTTCGACTGAACTTTGGGGGCTCAGCCCAGTGCTCTCCTGTGGATCTCTCCCTCTGTTTCCATCAGTTGCTGGATGAGTTCTATGGTCAAATTTAAGATAGTCATCAATCTGATTACACGGTAAGGCCAGCTGAGGCACCCTCTCCACTATTGCTTAGGGGCTTAGTTGGGGTCATCCCTATGAATTCCTGAGAATTTCTCTAGAGCCAGGTTTCTTGATAGCCCCATAATAGCTACCTCAATCAAGTTATCCCTTCCCTTGCTCTTTGGCGCTGACATGAAGGCAGTTCTTTTTTTTTTTTTTTTAAAAAAAAAAATTTCTGCCTCCTCCCAGCCTCCCATTTCCCTCCCCCTCTTCCCACTCCTCTCCCCCTCCCCCCACTCCTCTTTCCCTCCCTCTCCAGTCCGAAGAGCAGTCAGGGTTCCCTGCCCTGTGGAAAGTCCAAGGTCGTCCCCACTCCATCCAGGTCTAGGAAGGTGAGCATCCAAACTGGCTAGGCTCCCCCAAAGCCAGAACATGAAGTAGGATCAAAACCCAGTGCCATTGTCCTTGGCTTCTCATCAGCCCTCATTGTCTGCCATGTTCAGAGAGTCCAGTTTTATCCCATGCTTTTTCAGTCACAGTCCAGCTGGCCTTGGTGAGCTCCCATTAGATCAGCCCCACTATCTCAGTGGATGGGTGCACCCCTCACGGTCCTGACTTCCTTGCTCATGTTCTCCCTCCTTCTGCTCCTCATTGGGACCTTGGGAGCTCAGTCCGGTGCTCCAGTGTGGGTCTCCGTGTCTATCTCCATTCTCCAAAATATATAAAGAACTCAAGGAACTAGACTTTAAAATGTTAATTAACCCAATTAAAAAATGGGGCACTGAATGAACAGAGAATTCTCAACAGAAGAAGTTCAAATGGCCAAAGGACACTTAAGGTCATGCTCAACCTCCTTATCGATCAGGGAAATGCAAATCAAAACAACTTTGAGATATCATCTTACACCTGTCAGAATGGCTAAAATAAAAAACACCAATGACAGCCTTTGCTGGAGAGGTTGTGGAAGAAGGGGTACCCTCATCCATTGCTGGTGGGAATGCAAACTTGTGCAACCACTTTGGAAATCAGTGTGGCGGTTTCTCAGGAAATTCTGGATCAACCTACCCCAGGACCCAGCAATACCACTCTTGGGAATATACCCAAGAGATGTCCTATCATATTACAAAAGCATTTGTTCAACTATGTTCATAGCAGCATTATTTGTAATAACCTGGAAACAACCTAGATGTCCTTCAATGGAAGAATGGATGAAGAAAGTGTGGCATATATACACATTAGAGTACTACTCAGCGGTAAAAAACAATGACTTCTCGAATTTTGCATGCAAATGGATGGAAATAGAAAACACTATCCTGAGTGAGGTAACCCAGACAGAAAAAGATGAACATGGGATGTACTCACTCATAATTGGTTTCTAGCCATAAATAAAGGTCATTGAGTCTATAATTTGTGATCCTAAAAAAGCTAAATAAGAAGGTGAACGCAAAGAAAAACATATAGTTATCCTCCTGGATATGGGAAGTAGACAAGATTGCCGGGCAAAAAATTGGGATCTTGGGGGTGGGTTGAGATGGGGGTAAGGGGAGATGGGGAGAGAAAAGTGAGAAGGGGAGGATGGGGGGAACTTGGGGAAACGGGATGATTGGGATAAAGGAAGGGTGGATAGGGGAACACGGAAGCACATATCTTAATTAAGGGATACATCTTGGGGTTGGCAAGAGACTTGAACCTAGAGGGGCTCCCAGGTGCCCAGGGCAATGTCCCCAGTTAGTTCCTTGGGCAGCTGAGGATAGGGAACCTGAAATGACCCTATCCTAAAGCCATATTGATGAATATCTTGCATATCACCATAGAACCTTCATCTGGCAATGAAGGCAGTTCTAATAGGCAAGTTCATAGCACCCAGTGCCTACATTAAATTTTTTAAAGAAAATAAATAGGTAGATAGACGCATAAAATTACACCCAAAAAGAGAAGATGGCAAAAAAACAATCAAATTCAGGGTTGGAATTAATAAAAGAGAAACAAAAAATTAAAGAATCAATGAAACAATGAGTTGGTTCTTTGAGAAAGTAAAAAAGATTGGCAAACCCTTATCCAAGTTAACTAAAAGGCAGAGAAAGAATATCCAACTTAACAAATTCAGAAATGAAAAAAGGGGCACAAAAACAGACACTGAGAGAAACTAGAGACAATCATAAAGACATAGTTTAAAAATCTGTAACTCCAACAAATTGGAAAAACCTAAAAGAAATGGATAATTTTCTCAATACATACCACTTATCAAAGTAAAATCAAGATCGGATAAGCAATTTAAACAGACCTCTAATTCCTAGTGAAATGGAAGTAAGCATTAAAACTCTTCTAACCAAAATATGGACCAGATGGTTTTAGCAGAGAAGTCTACCAGACTTTCAAAGAAGTTAATGCTAATACCTATGCCTCAAATATTTCACAACAAACCACATCAAGACTCAACAAAGAGAGAATTACAAACCAATTTCCTTTGTGAATATACATGCAAAAATGTCAACAAAAACTTTACAAACTGAATCTAAGAATATATCAAAATATCATCCACCATGATCAAGTAGACATCATCCTAGAGAAGCAAGAATGGTTCAACATACATAAATCAATAAATGTAATCCACCATATATACAAATTCAAGGACAAAACCCACATGGATCCTCTCATTAGATACAGAAAACACCTCTGACGAATCTAACCCCCCTTCATAATAAGAGTCCTGGAAAGATTAAAAACACATGGGACAAGCTTAAAAGCAACAAAGGCAATTTAGATCAAGCCCATAGCATGTATCAACTTAAATGAAGAGAAACTCAAAGCAATACCACTAAAATCAGGATAAAGACAAGGACGTCTACACTATATACCTATTTAATATCATACTTATATTGATACATAATTATATTGCTATATATAAGTATGATATTGAATAGGTATTGATATGATATATAAGTCTTATACAGATCAATAAGACAACTGATGGAGACCAAAGGGATACAAGTTGGAAAGGAAAAGAAGTCTCACTATTTGCAAATGATATGACAGTATACATAAATGACTCTGAAAATGACACAGGAAACTCCCACAGATAATAAACACTTTCAGCAAGTAGCTGAATAAAAATTTAACTTACAAAAATCAATAGCCCTTATACATTCAAATGACAAATAGACTGAAGAAAATCAAAGAAACCCCTTTTATAATACCCTCAAATAATATAAATTATCGTGGAAAAGCTCTAATCAGGCAAGCAGACTTATATGGTAAAAGTTCCAAGTCTTTGAAGAAAGAAATTGAAGAAGATATCAGAAGCTGGAAAGATCTCCCATGCGCATGGATCAGTAGGATTAATATAGAAAAAGTGATCATCATATCAAAAGCAATTTACAAATTCAAAGCAATTTTCATTAAAATTCCCACACAAATATTCACCCATCTTGATAGGGCAGTTTTCCATTTGGAAACACAACATACACACACATACACACACACGCACACACATGCACACACAAAAAATTTCAGGATAGCTAAAACAATATTTTTTTACCCTTTATATTTTTTTTAATTTTTATTATATTTATTAAAAATTTCTACCTCCTCCCATTTCCCTCCCATTACACACACTACTCCTCCCCCTCCCTCTCCGGTCCTAAGAGAAGTCAGGGTGCCCTGCCCTGTGGGAAGTCCAAGGCCCTCCTCCCCCTCCATCCAGGTCTAGGAAGGTGAGCATCTAAACAGACTAGGCTCCCACAAATCCAGTATATGCAGTAGAATCAAAACCCAGTGCCATTATCATTGACTTCTCAGTCAGCCCTCATTGTCAGCCACATTCAGAGAGTCCAGTTTGATCACATGATCCATCAGTCCCAGACCAGCTGGCCTTAGTGAGCTCCCATTAGATCAGTCCCACCGTCTCAGTGGGTGGACCAACCCCTCGCGGTCCTGACTTCCTTGCTCATGTTCTCTCTCCTCTGCTCTTCATCTGGACCTTGGGAGCTCAGTCCAAAAGCTCCCTTCAGGACCGTCCACCCTGGTGGGGGGCACACACTTACCCCTCTGGATGGATCTCCTCAACACAGGAACAGGGACTCCTGGTGGGCCAAGGACCCTGTAGACAAAAGGTAAAACAATCTTAAAAAATAAAAAGAACTGTTAGGGATATCAGCATCCAAGTTACTTTTTGTAATTACTAATAGCCAAAGTATTTATACCTGCCTAGATTATTTAGAAATAACAAGTAATCATTAATAAGGCACAAAAGTCATTAAGCCCCAGGTCACACCAACTCCATTAAGTAGAAAAGAATGGTTATTTTAAATAAAAAGCTGCTATTGCTGTTTACTTTGACCTTTAAAAAAATGTAGCTAAATGTGCATTTCGCCAGTCAAATGTAAACAGAGGATCATTTTATCCTATCCAAAAAGTCTAGACAAAAAGCCCTTGGCAATATGTTATCAATTTTTTGCCTACATCCTCCATCTTACTTTTTGTCTAGTATGTGCCCGCCAGACATGGGTTCCATTGCAATTCTACTAAACAGTGCCCATTTCTTTGTATGTGATGTTTCCCTCTGTCTGATTTATAATTTTACTTATTTGCAGAGAAGAAAGCCAACATCCGTGATGCCAATAATCTCCTTGTATTTAGAGAGCTCTTGCTCAAACCTATGGTGCTCTCAGTCTGTAAGGGCAGGCCTATTGGTCACATGTAACATAAGTGCAAGACCCTCATAAACAGAAACCAAATATGATTGCATATTTATCTCGTCACTGTTGCTTATACAGAAAAGAAATGAATCTGTAGTTCCTGTTCATTAACCCAGATTTTTCAATTCCAAAATTCCCTCAGTTACTCTTTTCTTTATTGCCTCTATTTCAATTTTCAAGTCTCGAAATGTTTCCTTCATCTACTTAGTTGTTTTTTATTGGCTTTCTTGTTTAAGGGATTTTATAGCTTCCTCTCAATTTTTTTTTTACCTTTTCTTCGATTTCTTTAAGGGAATTTTTTATTTCCTCTTTAAGGGCCTCTATCATCTTTATAAAGTTATTCTTTTTTTAATATTTATTTATTTATTATGTATACAATATTCTGTCTGTGTATATGCCTGAAGGCCAGAAGAGGGCGCCAGACCTCTTTACAGATGGTTGTGAGCCACCATGTGGTTGCTGGGAATTGAACTCAGGACCTTTGGAAGAGCAGGCAATGCTCTTAACCACTGAGCCATCTCTCCAGCCCTATAAAGTTATTCTTAAGGTCATTTTCTTCTGCTTCATCTGTGTTGGGATGCTCAGGTCTTGCTGTTGTAGAACTTCTGGGTTCTAGTGGTATTATATTGTTCTTCATGCTGTGGAATGCATTCTTACACTCCCATCTCCCCATCTCTTCCTCCATTTGCTACAGATGGTGCCTGTGCCTCAAGAGGATGCTGGTGCCATGGGGGATGTTTGACCAGGGGGAGGATGATCGCTTCTGTGGGTTTGTGTAGTGGAGTGGGACTTGTAGGTTAGAGGGCTCAGTGGGTGGTGGGGATGATGTAGTGGCCTGTCCACTTGAGTCTTACCTACAGATTGGCTGCTGGGGCCTTAAATGTTTGTTTTCTTGATGCTCCATTTTTTTTTAGTTTATTGTATAGTCTAGATACTAACTCTGTCAAAAATGTAATTGGTAAATAAAGCTTTTTACCTGTTCTGTATTCTGTCTCCTGTGCAGGGTCTTTTGCTGTATAGAACTATTTTAGCTTTATGAGATTGATTTGCTGAATGATCTTAATGCCAGCACTGCTGGGGTCCTGTTCAGAAAATCCTTTTCAGATTCAGGATGTCTAGTTTTATCTTGATCCATTTGGAGTTGAGTTTTATGCAAATGTGAATCTTTTCTCATTCTTTTACATTCAGTTATCCAATTTGATCAGCTTCATTTGCTGAAGATCCTATCTTTTCTTAGGGGAGTATTTTGTTTCTTTGTCAAAAATCAGGTGTCCATAGGTGTGTGAACTTGTATCTGGGTGCGGCGGACTTCTCAACCGGCGAGAAAGAACACCACGACTTGAGGATTCACTCAGATCACGCTTTACTGGACCACCTTTACTTGAAGGGGGTAGGAAATGAGGTGCAGGGAGACAAAAGGGCAGGGAGCGCGGGGTGCAGGAGGGGGAAGGGAGAGCAAGGGGTGAAGGGCCCTGGCGGGACTCAGGCAGCTGCTTAAAAAGAGAAATGGCGGGTGAGTTGCCCTGTGATTGGCCGTCACTATCAGCTGACACCAGAGCACTTCGGGATAGGCTAAAGGGTCTTGACCCACCTCTCAAGCGGCGGGAAACAGGGAACGGACTCCCACGGCAAAGCCAAAATGGAGTTATTTCCAACAAGACAGGGTGTCATCGCCATCTTGTAATGGCGATCCTGTCCGGCTCGCTACATCTGGGTCTTCAATTTTATTGATCACTGTATCTGTCTCTATTCTGTTATCATGCTGTTCATATTGCCATATCTCCCTTGACCCCTCATGTTATCAAACCATTATCTATTCTTTACCTCTTAAAATAAAATCAGAGTTTGTGTGTCTTTACCTCTGTTGGCAAAAAGGTCCTTCTTCCTCACAAATGAATTTTCACATCCCTTAATTGAAGAAGCAACCCATTTCCCTTCATCACCAGTGTCTTCCTCCCATCTGCTACTCCTAAGCTCTCAACAGCCTTGGCCCCAGCCTTGCAGGGGTTAGAGGTAGAAAAAGAAGAGAAAATAATAAAACAGGATAAGAATTTACTGCCAAGGTAATAGTGCTAAGCATAGTAAATCATACCCAGCACGAGGCCCATGTGGGCAAGCGTCTGAAGGACCGTATTTTTCACCTTTCCCGGGTAGCTTGCTGAGACCTGGTAATGAACTGTCTCATCACCTGGGCAGTTTGGGGACCTACACTAGAGAATACTTCGGAGATGCTGCTTCCACACGTGAGAGACTAAGGCTGCGGTTCTACTCTCATGCGATTGTCTCACAGTTGTGCCCTGGGTGTTTTGTTCACAGCAGTCCCCCAAAAAAAAGTAAGACTTTTCTGTCTTAACAAGGAGATTAAAGCAAATTTTTTGTGAATTTGCTCCATAGCGTCAGATACGCACCCCTAGAAGTCACCGCGTCTCACTTTTGTCAACTTTTTAAAAATAGTCAAATACTTCTAACAGAAAACCACAGAGAATATTTAGTTCTATGACTACCATCTAAAGGTCTAAAAGCCCAATAATGTTTGCGGCATTTGAATATAGTAATGTCTATTTTATTCCTTAACATTTAAAAATAAGAATAATGCCCACATGTAGAATGACAGAGTTAGATCTGTACATATTACTGCGAATAAAAACTGATTTAAAATAAAAAATAAATAAATAAACTGAAGCCTAAATTGAGTAGATTTTACTCTGGAAGTAGCGGGGAAAGTCAATTTTTACGCTCTTATTAATGCATAGCTTACTATTTCCAAAGTTCAAGCACTGGTTAGAGGAAAAGAGGTCTGTCTGTCTATATTCTATCTCACATCTCCCATTTACAGCCAGAGATAAACATGAGTCATCGGGACTTACTATCTGTCTGCTGTCTGCAGAGGGAAGGGAGCTCGGCAAGAAATGCTGTGTATAACTGGAAAGCTCAAAGTGGCGTCCCCTAGCCTACGCCAACACAAACAAGCTCCTGAGCATCAAAGAAGGAGAAGCCATAGGACGAGAACGGGGGCCCTTCAATAACTCGCCCTCGCTCTTCTAAGCCTGGAACTTCACTTTGCTCTGCTATTTCTAGCCTGAAGATAATACAACTTGTAGGCACTATGACTGGATTACTAGGATGCTATCACTGTTTCTGTTGCCGCGGCATGACATTCTAACGTCTGGCCCTTCGTAGAATGCTGGACTCGCTCCACTTTGCAAGTTCCCTAACACCCACCTGCCCTGACAGCCTTAAAAGACATTCTTTTCTGAACGCTGAATTCGCCCTCCTTTCCAGCCATATCTGCTACGTTCCCTATCTTTGAAGGTCATTTGTCTGCAGTCTGTCTTATTAGAATGAATACTTCTTGGGCATACTTCCTAATGACAAGTTCCCCCATAACAAGCAACCCTATATAATTGCTTAAATCCTTACTGATCATTACTGTGTTCTCTTCTCGAGGGCAAATCCTGCAGCAAAACATTTAAGAGGTCCCTGACCAATGAATGTAGAGCTTACCATGCATACAATAGACAAATCTAATTGGCCCAACTCCATCACTAGGCACACAGAGGATAAAGTAGCTGAAAAAATGCTTTATACTGTGTTTATTTATATATTCAACTCAAGTTGTAAAGGTGCGATTCAGATATAAGAGGCCAAGAGGTAGCGGTTCATCTGGGATTGCAGCTTCTAAGGCATAGGGCATTCAATCACAGTAATGCAGATGGCACCCTCTTCCCTGAGTTGCGAGAAACATCTCACAAATTGCCAGGAAAGCACTGAGAGGGATTGAACCCTGAACTACAGGTGCTGAAGGGTCTGGAAGAATCCTTTCTTGTGGACTGGGAAAGAAAAAGAGTGTAGTTGGCCTCCTGTCTCAACTCAGCTGCTGTGGGGGCTGGAGAGATAGCTGAGCAGTTAAGAGCATGAATACGGTTCTGGGGTTTAGTTCCCAGCACCAATATGGTGGCTCACAACCAGCCCAATTCCAGTTCCAGGGAATCCCATGCCCTCTTCTAGACTCTGAGGGCATCAGACACATGCATGGTGCATGTAGATACATGCAGGTAAAACAATAAAAATAACAATAATAAATTCAAACAAGACTGAACGCGTATTAACTAGCCCTGCCTATGTTGGTGAAGGTCATGTTCAGCAGAAAGGCATGTTTGGAAATTCAGTGATATCTACATTACAAGAATGTTTTCAGCCTCTGCAACATTTTTAAGTGGTTAATCTTTAAGCTATTGGTCTTAAGTGTAAACTGACATTCATTTTCCTTAAAAGTACTATTTGGCGGTAAAGGCAATGGCTGTGTGTGTGCATGACAAGCAGAAACTTCTAGGTTCCTTAATCCTTTGCCCTGAGCCTGGAAAGTGGAAGGAGACAGGGGGAGAGGCGGGGGCAGTGTTTGTGTCACTCAAAGCAGGGCCCCAGCTGTTTCCCATCAGAGGAACAGTTTCAAAACTATACAAAGCTTAGTTCGAAATGCCGAAAAACTGGCGGCTCCCTGTGCGCTGAGAAGAGACAGCCACCTTCTTTCGGATAGTTCTATGTTATTTACTGGCCAATGTTTTCGTGTAGCTGTGCTCTAAATTTTTAATCACTAAAGATAAGGCTCTCCGTGCCTTTGAAACGTCTAAAATCTCTCCAGCAACAGAGCAGCTGGGTACGGTTCAAAATGTAAATAGTCTCAAGACGCGGATTCCATTTCCAGGACCTCTGTTTATGAATCACCCACCCAGCGACATAATTCTAGTGGAAAGAGAGTTTCCTCCTAAAGCAAAAAATAAATTAAGTCACAGGACTCCTACACAGCCCCCCCACCACCCTCCCCCACCCCCTACCCCCCCACCCCCTCAACCCCGTCTTCGCCCACGCTGTTGTGCGGCACGACCAACCAGGCTGAGCTTTCTTGGCCGTAAGACATTTCTAAAGTTGATGTGTAATCAGGAAACGCGGGTTTCTCTGGCTTTGAGTTTCATGGGAAAGGAAAATATTAAGGCTGCCCTTCCAGTAATTACAACTTAAGCTCCAGATCTCGCCATGGCAGCTGAAAGATCGCTTACCCAGAAAGCAATACTGAGAGGCCTGTTACTTAAGGGTGCGCGGACCAAGATTAGGCCAGCCAGCTGTTTACTTGACCTCTGTGATCCAGATGCAAGTGTTTGGTCTAAGGATCAAGATAGAATCCACGCTGATCTGGCGCGGCGCAGAGACTGCACAGGGTGGTACAGGACTCACCCAGCGAGTGACCTGCAGCTAGTGACCAACCCTTGATCTTCCTACCCGCTGAGAAGTTAATACGATCTCTGAGAAGCCATTAAAAGGAGAGTTAAACGTCTACTTCTAATTGGTAGGGAGAGTGGAATGCTAAAATCATCAAAATTCAGATCTAGCTACCCCTGAATTGCTTCCGACTTTTCCAACACTGTTAAGATGTAAAATTATTTTTATGGAAAAGTAAAGCATAAGGCTTAAAATACCCTCTCACGGGACTGAATTTGGGACAAGTGATTTAGCTAACCAATATTTCTCAAGAGGCTTTTGTAAATTCAATCACCGAGGCCTTGTGGGTTTGAGGATCCCTGACCCAGACTAGAAAACCTAAAGTGTCTGAGCATTGTTTTCTGTCTACTCCAAAGCACACATCTATGGGAACTGTGAAATGGCAAGAGGGCCCAGAGGGTGCCTGTTCTGTAATTTATCATCCAGAAAAAAAAAAAAAAAAAAAAAAACTTTTAATCCCTTTTTTTGCAATACTGAAGAGTGACCCTAATATGTGCAACGTTTAGGGAAACACCCTACCACTGCAGATCTTTATCTGAGACGGATTTCATCACGTTACCCAAATAGGTTTGGGACTCACATTGTTGGTCACCTCCCAAGAAGCTCCTGCCAGCGTAACCTGTGAGGTACACATCTCAACAAATATCTCTGCAAGGAGAAAGGACAGGGGGACACAGGAGGAAGAGAAGGAAATAAAGAGAAAAGACAATACATAGATAGTCAAGTTGGTGGCTCAGATTTGCCTTCCCAGCCCCTCAAGTTTGAGGCAGGCAGAGTCTACGGCTGGCAGATCACGAGTTCTGGGCCCACCAGGGCACCAGCGTCAGTTGAGTGACCTCAGTGAGACCTTGCCTCAGAGGCAGAGGGGACAGAGGCTAGAGTTCAGTGGTGGAGTTTCCACTGAGCACACCTCTGCCCTCCTCCACCCTCCAGGAGGAACTAAATTATTATCTCCAATAATTTTTCCTTTGGGGGAAAATTACAGGAAATATAAATCATCACAAGATTAGAAACGTTTTGCGTTGATCATCAGCAAAGTATAGACACTGGAAGACACTTAAAGTGCACATGCCAATATAAGTCTTTAATATTTGCAGTGGGAACAGTAACAAAGTCATGTACATATTGCACAAACACCTATTCGAACTAAGCATTAGAAAACAGGAATCGGAACAACCTCGGGAAGATCTTCCTTGTTTTACTAAAACTTTCATTACTGGGACTCCTAAATGAAAAAAATAAAATAAAGTAAACAAAGCTGAAAGTTTATAAAGATGGAAAGAAAACCATACTGGTATTAAAGACGTTTCCAACAGATTCCAACATTTATTTGGGGCAACTCTTTCCCAGGGATGAGTTGCTTCACAGTAATGAGGTCAAACATACTGGATGGCTCTCTCGAGACCTTTTCTGTTCAAAAGGTCTTTCAAAATAAAGAAGGAGTGGAGGAAGAGGCTAGGGAACGGTTCCTTCAGGAGCCAAACGCATTCTCGGAGCACGGACATCTGTTTCGGTTTACATAGTTGCAGTATGACTTTGCACATGGAAATTAAACCCAGGCACCCTGCCGAAAACGCAGCCTGCGTGTAAAAGAGCTGCGACCACAGCTGGACTCGGTAGATTCACCTCCTACAGAGCACAATATCCTGTAAGCCACCAATGACCCCACTCCCAAACCCAAATGTCACAAAACATCATCCTGACTCTCGTGAAACTTTTATAGTAGAGAGAGAAAGGGCCGTAAAAGAGAAGAATGTGGTTACAATCTGGAGGCGTTCTGGACTTTGGTATTTTTCTCTAGAAAGGAGATTTTAAAAAATAAATCTCTTTATTCATTACTTTAGGCTGAGAAATTCCCACTCTATTTCATTTCACGAAGTTTTATTATTCGTTAGGTAGATAACCATAATACTTTTCAGCTTAACAATCAGGTAGTGTTTGGTGGATACAGCCACGCAACCCTTGGAGCACAACGACGCGCCTCTGCTGCCCCCAAGTGGCAGTCTTGTATTTCTACAGTCGTACTTCACTTTAAGCCATAACTTGTATTCGATTCTGAAGTCATTTTCATGACCTCAGACTTCAAATAGGAAAGAACCGCTAAGGACTTGAAGAAAGTAGGATCTGTCCGCAGGCAATTTGCACTGTAAAAACAATTAATAAATGAATATCAAATAGGAGTCAACAGCCCAAAGAGAACATATTATCTTGGGTCAAAAGAGGAGCAAACAGAGCATTAGTGTGTAGCAATTCAAGTCACTGCAAAACTGGGGTGGCGATGAGTTACCATTCATTGAAAGGATTTCAGTGTTGTGAGCAGAAACGAGGAAGGTTTGTGGGAATGTTTGCAGAAGAGAACTGAGAAGCCATGGACCTACGGGAAAGAGGTTACATTGCTGGCAAACCGAAGAGCCTACTGCTGCGTTTTGCGATCATTCATGACACAGGTGACCCCAGGACTCTCCCTGGGTGGGTGGGAGACAGACACATACGCCATGCAGAGAGAGCTTGGGTATGGAGTCTGTTTGGTAGGTATTGGAAGCAGTGTAAGAGTAAGGAGTTATGGGGGGAAATGGGGGGACAGAGAAGGGGGTTCAGAGAAAGAGGAAAGAGAGGGGGAGGGAGAAGCTGAAGCTGCTTCCTCAGGAAGACCGACAGAGAGAGAGAGAGAGAGAGAGAGAGAGAGAGAGAGAGAGAGACAGAGAGAGAGAGAGAGAGAGAGAGAGAGAGAGAGAGAGAGAGAGAGGAGGAGGAGGAGGAGGAGGAGGAGGAGGAGGAGGAGAAGGAGGAGAAGAAGAAGAAGAAGAAGAAGAAGAAGAAGAAGAAGAAGAAGAAGAAGAAGAAGAAGAAGAAGAAGAAGAAGAAGAAGAAGAAGAAGAAGAAGAAGAAAAGATGGAGGGGCTGGAGAGATGGTTCAGAGGTTAAGAGCACTGCCTGCTCTTCCAGAGGTCCTGAGTTCAATTCCCAGCAACCACATGGTGGCTCACAGCCATCTGTAGTGAGATCTGGTGCCCTCTTCTGACCAGCAAGCATAAAAACAGAACTCTGTATACATAATAAATGAATGAATCTTTGAGAGAGAGAGAGAGAGAGAGAGAGAGAGAGAGAGAGAGAGAGAGAAGAGATGGAGTGGAGGCAGCAGATCTGCCTCTGCAGGAGGAAGGCTGGAGATGGGGAGTGGGTGGGGCTTGTCTCTTAAAAGGACAGGGTACCCAGGTGACTGGGCAAGCCAGTGGATTACAAGTACTATAAATTGCCAAATAAAGGTAGACATCTTGAATTGTCATAGAAGCTTATTAAATCAAGAAAAAGACAATGTATTACAGAGGTAAATCAAAACTTTTTATGGCACGCTTTGCTGCCAAGACAAAAGGCCTGAACTGAGCCTATGACCCTAGCTAGTCATGGCCCTGCAGCATGCATTGATTCCATACAGACCTACCTCCTCAGTCACACGGGTATGAATTTATACGAACATAATTCTCTCCAAAACCGGAGATAGCTAGTAGGCCATGTCCCCTAATCCTTTGCTCTAACTAGGCAATTTAAAACGAGAGTCCGGAAATCAAAGAAAACCACCCCATCTCCAGGTGAAAAACTAGGCTTTGAAAGCAGTAACAAAATAGAGCATGCACAGATGGAAACGGTCTCTTGGTGTTTTACCGAGGCATTCTGTTTTGATGAGGTGCACTTCGAGAGGGAGATCTTCAGAGGATGTGAAGGAACCCAACCCTCACCACAGGGGTTCAACGAAAACTCAGGGAAATGCAGGATTCTGGAAAGGACTGAGGTCTTGGGACTTGTGCCAGGCGCATGAGCCTCAGAAGCAAACGCGAAACTCCAGAACTTGATCTCTGTTCTCAAAAATGATTGATAATTTTAATACCTTAATGTGGGCTAGATATTATTGGATGCCTTTTTTTTTTAAACGGAGTCATGGCGCACCACAAAGAATAAAGAATCCACACAGTGACGCTCCAGTAACAGCTTCTCGGTCCTCACACAGGCGAGGTGACAAGGGAACGTCACCCAGCCCTCAAGAGAAAACCACACATCGCAAAGAACACAGTAAATGTTCACCCTGCAACCAGCCGTGTTTTCTTTTGTGATGCCGTAGGCCCAGATGTTACTAATCGTGACCAAAGTAGGGCTTTCCATGCAGAAGGGCCCAGAGCTCTCTGACTCTCAAACATATTCACTCCACCTTAAACTTCGAGCCAGATGAGT
Source organism: Microtus agrestis (assembly GCA_902806775.1). NCBI lineage: Eukaryota > Metazoa > Chordata > Mammalia > Rodentia > Cricetidae > Microtus > Microtus agrestis. The sequence goes on from CADCXT010004929.1 coordinate 1,474,986, forward strand.
CCCAAGGAGGAGGAGCTATTTGCGATGGTTAGCTGCTTGCAAAGGGGAGGTCAGGTTTTCTCCAACAGAGTGTCGCTGGTGCGCTGGTGCTGGTACGTCAACAGCACTCCAGGATGGCCCCAAGCCCAGGAGTAATTGGCCAAGGCCAATTGAATCCATGTATTGGGGGTTGTTCTTTTGTTTCCAAAGGCTGCTTTTTGCTTCGCTTTGCTCTTTTGTTTGTGTATTTTTGTCTCACTCCGTTTTCATTTTGATTTTCATCTTTTGTTTTATTTTAGAGGGTTTTTTTTTTTTTGTGGAGAAAGAAAGCATGAAGTTGGGTGGGTGGGGAGAAATTGGGGAGAGTTTGGAAAAGCAGAAAATGTGAACAAAATACATTTCTAAATGTTGAAAGTCATGCCTGAGAAATTTTTCTTTTAAAGTCTTTTGCCCCCCCACCCAGTGGCCACTGCTTAGCCAAAGGGAACAACGATGTTAAACAGAAACTTTTTTTGTTTGCTTTCTTTTTTATTTATTCTTCTCTCATATAATCCATCCCAACCGCAGTTTCCCCTCCCTCCTCTCCTCCTAGTCCTGTAGCACGATTAATAAAATCCCAGAGACAGAAATTGGGATTCAACCTGTAGGTCAGAAAAGCAAAACAGCCAGTCACTGGCTCTTACGTCTACCTCTGTCTGAAATGATGATCCTGCCTGCAGGAATCGCAGAATGAGATGGTGTCTGAGAACTGTCTCCTCCCGTTTTATATTCATCGCAGAATGAGATTGTGTCTGAGAACTGTCTCCTCCCGTTTTATATTCCTCTCTAGGGCTGGGATTAAAGGCGTGCACCACTACCGCCTGGCTTCTATGGCAAACTAGTGTGGCTACTGGGATTAAAGGTGTATGTCACCATTGCCTGGTCTGTAAGGCTGACCAGCGTGGCTGTTTTACTCTCTGACCTTCAATCAAGTTTTAGTTATTAAAATACAAATGAGGGGCTGGAGAGATGGCTCAGTGGTTAAGAGCATTGCCTGCTCTTCCAAGGGTCCTGAGTTCAATTCCCAGCAACCACATGGTGGCTCACAACCATCTGTAATGAGGTCTCGTGCCCTCTTCTGGCGTATAGGCATACACACAGACAGAACATTGTATACATAATAAATAAATATTTAAAATAAAATACAAATGAAATATCACTACATAGTTGCCCACAAATACACACACACACACACATCTTACCTCTCCCCCCAGACTCACTCCTCCATTTCCTTTCAGAAGAGGGCAGGCCGCCCAAGGATATCAACCAAACACAGCATAACAAGTTACAATAAGACTATGCGCATCCCCTCATAACAAGACTGTACGAAGCAGCTGGGCTTCATAAGAAATACAATAAAAAGTGACCCATTATGTATAAGTACACTTCACCTAACCCCTGACTCTCCTGGCCAAGGATGTCAAGGGAATGTCTGGATTTCCCAGAAATACTTCATTTCTCACGAGACAGTTAAGTTTTGTGGAAAAATATTATCCTAGCCCCAAACTGAGTTGAGATATCGACATCTGACTCAGACATACCAAAGAAGGAGACCACTAAACTCCAGTCATGGGGATGCATGCCTATAACTACCATGGAAGCAGGAAGAACAGGAGTTCACCGTCATTTGCAGCTACATAGTGAACGCAAGGCTACCCTGGGCTTTATGAAACCTTGGCTCAGAAAAAATAATGAAAAAAATAAGTGGAGCATATTTTTATGGACAAAGGCAGCCAGTCTGAAGGGAGATTCAGGTATATCCCTGAGAGAAAAAGTCACCAGATACAAGAAAATTCTGTATTTTTTTCCTTTAGTTAAAACATTATGACATCATTTCCCCCTCCAACCCTCCAGTGCCCCTTCTTTGTTCCCTTTCAAGTTCATGGCTTCTTTAATTATTATTGCTACATGAATATATACAAGTGAATAAATGTTCAATTAGCGATGTTTGAATGTTTTTAGGGGTGACCATTTGGGATTGGACAGCCAGTTAGGGGGCTCACCTCTTGGGAAAACTAATCCTCCCTCACTTAGGAGCTTTTAATGGCCTGTCTCTCCTCTCTGGGAGCACACTCTGTAATTCATCAGCATTGAATGTCAACTGGTGTTTGTATTGCTCAAGTCTTGTTCCGACAGCTGTAGTTCTGAGATTTTTATGGGTGTAGCTTCTCTGTCATATCTAGAAGACACAAACTTGCAGCTGACTTTCTGGTCCTCTAACTCTTAAATCTTTCCTCCCTGTCTCCCACCATAGTCTCTGAGCCTTAAGTAGAGAAATTGTTTTTAATGGATGTATCAGCCGGGACCAGGAACTCTGCAGAGAGTTATTCTCTGAATTTTGATCAGGGGCAAATTTCTGTAATCATCTCTGCCTGCTACAAAAGGAAACCTCTTTGAGGGATGAGGGCTACACATGGCTGTGGCTGTGAGAACTTGTCCTTAGAATGCAGTCAGGAAACAAACTGACATAAGGAAGTGGTTCTAATACAGACTCCTCCAAGATTCAAAACCTCTTCAGCCATGGGTGATTTGCAGAGTTTACAGCATCAGCATAACTTCCCTCCTGCTGAGTGGGCCTTAGGTCCTGTTAGACAGCTGTTGCTTACCATCAAGACATCAGTGGTAATCCTTCAGCTCTTCCTTGCCATGCTGGGCCATTGTTGTCATTTGTAGGCATTAAAGCTGGGTAGGACTACTGTTGCCCAGCTAGCTTAGACACAAAATAACCACACGGAAACTGTATTGATTAAATCACTCACAGAGATCCCACAAGAAGACCAAGTCACACACTGTCACATGGAGGACCTAGGTCAGTTTCACACAGGCTCCCTGGTTGTAGGTTTAGATTCTGTGAGTTCCTATGAACCCAGGTTCGTTGATTTTGTGGGTATTCCTGTGACTTCCATGACCCATCTGGCTCATACCATCTTTTCTTTCTCTCTTCAGGAGGATTCCCTGATTGGCTGTGGGTCTCCACATTTGTTCCCATCTGTTACTGGGTGAAGCCTCTTCGATGACAATTGAGGTAGGCACGAAGAATCAATTTCTCTCTGTCTCTTGTTTGATTGCTTTTGTGATGTCTAAAGCTGTTTTGACATTTGAGAATATATTTTCCTGAAATGAATCAGCATACATTTATGGTGAAATTTTAACGTACCAAGCCTCTGCTCCTGTTGGGGTTAAGATACCAGTGGCTCTTCCCTTGGGATAGTTCAGAGACAGCCCAAATGGGAACTATTATTGACATATGGACCGCTCAACATAGACAGATACCCCTAATATGCAGGAACCATGAACATAATGCACACATAAAGTGTTAGAGAGGCATTACATGCTTGGAATTCAGGGCTAAAGTCAAAAGAACTCACAACCTTTGCAAACCTGACAGCAATTGCAGCAGTCCTGACATCGGGGTGCATTTGTTTGTTTGTTTTTGTTTCTCTGTGTAGCCTTGCCTGTCCTGGAACTCGCTTAGACCAGGCTGGCCTCGAACTCACAGAGATCCGCCTGCCTCTGCCTCCCGGGTGCTGGGATTAAAGGCGTGGGCCACCACCTTTAATCCTGGACTGCGTCGCCAAAGAAAAGAACGTGGCAGAACGCTGCAGAGATCCCGTGGCAACTTAGCGACGCTCACAAAAAAGCGACAGCTAAAAAGCTACACTTTATTTACTACTGTAGCTAAAGAAAGGGCTCTTTCTACTCCCAAAATAATAATAATAATAATTTTTAAAAAATAATAATAATAATTGGCGCCGGCTGTCGCTCACAGAGACAGAATGGGCGAGTTGAAGAGGCCGAAGACATAGCTCTTTGTATTAAATAACCGCGGCGGTCTCTGGTAAGATTTAATTTTGCGCGCGGCTGTTCGGCTCCACCCTTTCTGCAAGCGGCTTTAATTTGACAGTGCCCAAACGAAAGATGGCGGCGCAGGCGCGGCGCTGACCACACTAACCATAGAGTCCCAGAGCTAGAGAAACCCGCGGAGGACCGCGGCGGAGACCCACGACCCGGGCTAGCCGGCCCGGGAAGGAAGTCGGTGGTGAGGTTGGCGCTCGGCGGCTCCTGCGCCTGCGCGAAGATGGTGGAGGAGCGTGTCCGCGTGGTTCGCTGCGGCGGCAGCCGACTGAACTTCAGGAGAGCCGTGTTCTCGGCGGACTCTAAGTATGCGGGGGGCCGTGGGCAGACGGGGCCGACGGGGCGCCGCGGGCCGGGGAGGGTACTGGAGGCCGAGTGCGAGCATGGGCTCCGCGTGTCCGGACCCGGGGATCCCGGGGCAGCCTGGCCTGGCTGCTGCATGGGTGAGCCTGGGCTCCCCGGAAAGATCGGGGTGCAGGAGCTAGACCTCTAATGATTCCGCCGTCTCCCCTCGTCCCGGAGAAAAGCATTTCTATTGCCAGCCTCTTCTCTTTTCTGGAAATTTACGTAAAAGCCGATGTTAGATCTCTAGGAGGTAATCGGCCTCACACAGTTTGGGAAGAATGAAATGTCTGTAGGCACACAACTTTTGCAAAAGTGCCTAGCTCAGTGGTCTATTGCATGTCAGCTGGCATCCAGGCCGCTACCTTGTATCATCTTGAAGAGATGCCTACTAGTAGGGAAAGCCTCTGGACAGCGATACTTAAAGCTTGGGGAGCATAGAGGAGAGTCAGCCTGGTCCTCACTGCTTTGAGCCTTCTGATAAGTTGTTATGAGTGTAACCGCTTGGGTTGGGAAGGAGCATCAGCTTTGTGGGAGGAAGCCACAGCTCCAAAAAGCTTTAGACAAAAATCAGCCTTTCAGCAAGTGGAAAGGAAATCGGTAGGACTTAGGAGCGCCTGGACCTCGCCGTTGAGCGGAGTCTTTAACTCAGCATTTGTGAGCTGCTGTCTCCGGTCAGCGTGGAGCATTTTGGAGCATGGTGCACATGCAGCCGGAGAAGAGGAGCTGGCTGTCAGTGTCTGCATCCGTTCGGCAAAGGAGTCACTCAGTTGTTTGTGGGGCGATTTTGTATCTGTCACCTCGTGGTTTTCTGCGTTAACCGATGAGTCCAACTTCGATATCCTCCTAAGTTTAGCGACTCATCCATTTGACTATACAGTTCTTAAGCTATTTTGAAAGATATTTGCGTTGTTCTCTTTATAGTAGGTCACAAAAAGATTACGCTCTCTGTGTAATATGTGGGGCTTAGCTTTTCTCCTCTCTCTCTGTTTTCCAGGTATATCTTCTGTGTCTCCGGAGACTTCATTAAGGTGTATAGCAGTACTACCGAAGAGTGTGTGCATGTTCTACATGGACACAAAAACCTGGTGTCGGGAATTCTCCTCAACCCCAACAACCATCTGCAGGTGCCAGTCTGGGATGGAACATGCTAGCATTGGTCTTACTGTTGACAAAAATAAACTAGGTTAAATTTTTAGGGCTGCTTTACAGCCCTAAATATCTGCTGGTTCCCCTAGTCAGGGGATTTTTCGATTATTCTTGGTGGAAAGAGAACCATTGCCTAGAACTACACTGCTCGTGTTCTACTCAGGGAACTCTTTCAGCCACATGATGCTAAGAGCTATTACTTGAGAAGGATGTTCTTGTCTGTATGTGCTTCAGAAATAGAGGTGCAGTTAAATGGGTTTCTTGATTAGATACCTTCTTGCGTCTCCATATCGCATTTGGCATCGTGAATATCCAAACACAGATCCATAAATTTCAATTAAAAAATTTAAATTTAATTCAGTATTTTGGTCTTGCTATAACAAGTTCCTACTTTTTTTTTTTTTTTTTTTTTGGTTTAATGAGACAGGGTTTCTCTCTTTATCTCTGGCTGTTCTGGAACTTATTCTATAGACCAGGGTGACCTTGAACTCCAAGATCTACCTGCCTCTGCCTCCCAGATTGCTGGGATTAGAGGTGTGCACCCCCCCCACCACCACCACCTGGCTTAAGTTCCTGTTTTCTATTTTAGTTAGCAGCTTGGAGGCTATAGCTTGGTTTAGACAGGCTTTGTGTTGCTGCCCGAGACCACGTCACACAGTGGGCCATAGAGTGACACTCCTGTTTTCTCTCCAAAGTTATGTGAGCTCTTCTTAAAAATCAGAGCCAAATAACTGTTCGGTGTGGCCCAGGTATGTTTTTAATCCTGTCCTCTAAGAACTTGGCAAAATGAATTATAATGAGCATCCTTTGAAGGCTTTTAATGGGGAAAAAAAAAGTGTTCTTCAGTTAAAATCAAAAATTTATTAAGTGTGTTATTAACCTTTGTCAAAAAATGTATATACATTGTATAAAAGTTTGTCTCAATAATAAAATCAGACAAAGGTATTTTTCTTTTTAAAAAATACTTTATTAATTCTTTGAGAATTTGAGACATTACATTTTGGTCATATTCACCCCCTCCCCTGTCTCCTCCCAGGTCTACCCTTTATCCCATAGCCACCCAACTTTTTTTTTTTTTTAAGAAAAAAAATTTTCAATTAGTGCTGTCTATACAATCCATTGATGTCTGTTCCACTTACCAAAGGCCGTACAGATGAGGGCAGCTTTGTCAGCAGATTGGGATGAGGCTGTGGGATAAAAATTGTGTGAAAACTGCAGAGGTCTCCATTGTTCTGACGGCATTTGTGTTTTTAACTGTTTTACTCGTCCATATGTGTGATTCTTAGATAAAATAGCTGCCATTAATTTTTTACCTAACATAATTATTCTGCCTGAATAGATACTGTCTGGCCCAAATGTGTTTTATCTTAATCTGAATCCAGTTCACAAAAAATGGTCAAGTTGGCGCTTTCTTTCGAGTTGAAATTATTTATAAACCTTATAACCAAGCTGTTTTTATCTAACAACACAATTCTGTGTTAGCCCTAGTAAAAAGCTAAGGTTACTTATCATAACTCCATAAGATCTGTGCTCACCGGGAAGGGTCCACAGACTGGTGTAACCTTGTCAGGGTGTCTGTAGTGATGTACAGCAACTAAGAGTTCTGCACCTTGTTGTCACCATGGCATGGCCATAGAGTCAGTGGGTAAGATTTCCTACTGTGTTCCTGAAAAGATTGGTCTTTCATGGATTGGATTTTAAAAAAGAAAAAAGAAGGCTGTGTTATTTGGCTATATGAGGAACTTTTTGAGATACTTATTAGGTAAGATGAATGTCATGACACTAATTTGAAAAAGGATTGGGCTCTAGAGAAAGCAGGATGAATTCTTGAGTCTTCCTCCCTCATGCGTTCCATGTCCCGCAGCCGAGCAGAAGCGTGACTCCCTCCCCCTTCGTCCCTGCTTAGACTTGAAATTGCTAGATTGCTAAAACTAGATTCTTTTGCAGAGACCCCTGGCTGGTCTCCTCCAACTCAGATACTCAGGGCAGAGGTGTCTCAGACTCCAGAGCTTTGGAATTTGGGGAATATTCGTTTTACTTTGCCGGCTCAACAGCCCCAAATCCCAAAGCTGAATCTGATACTTTTTGAGTATTGTGCTGGGGCTCCTGAAGCTTTGCACTTAAATTTTAAGTAGGGATATTCAAGTTTTATAAACTCCACTGTCCCTTAAAGGCTAACGATGAGCTAATGAACAGCATGCACAAAGCAGCCCTTTAGGCCCATAGTTATTCATTGATAATTTTGGAATACTGTTTAATCCGTTCTGTGCTGTTTTACCCTTCTAGCTCTACTCTTGTTCCTTTGATGGCACAATTAAGCTATGGGACTATCTTGATGGCATTTTGATAAAGGTATGTGTATTGTTCTTTAACAAATTAGTAAATCTATATTATTTAAAAAGATACATAGTTCTGACTATATAAAAATTTGAAGATCCTATCACAGAAAGAAGACTGATAAAAGCATTGAGAGAAAATATTTTAAACACCAGTAAGAAAAGACTAGATAGACCAACAGGAAATATTTTAAACACCAATAAAAAACAACTAGTTGTTCCAGCAGGATGGGAAATAAATGATCCTGGACATTGAGGCTGTAGGTCAGTCGTGGGGAGTCTGTGTGAGGTGCTGGCTTCTCTCCCAGCATTCTCTGGGAAGGGTAGATGTAAGTTAGGGATTATATAAAACAGGAAAAGACATGCCAGTTACCATGGTGAGATGGTTCATCCCATTAATGTTAGAAGTATAAATTTAAACAAACAGAGTGATTTTTTTCCGCCCTGCCAAAATATACATTATAAAAGAGCGAAATGAGCACGGTTTAGAGAGAATTTGTATGTGTAGTCAGCAGGAAGAAAACCAAAAATACAGTTCTTTTTCTGTAAGAATTTCTCACTGAAATATCGTGTGTGTGTGTCCATATATATCTTCCTTAAATTGTTTATGGTGGAACAAACTCTATATAACCTTGATGTTACTTAAAATTATGGTAGGTTTAGTCACTGAGACGCTGCAATCATTGATTCAGGAAGGCATATAAAAGATTGTTTGGCGAATAGTGTGCCTGGCCCCTATAGACAGGCGCTGTCTTGTGGTAGGGAGACAGAGGTGAGAGCCTCAGACTACACCGTGAGCTCAGGGCTCTGCTGGGGGCACGGGGCATAGTGTGACCTGTGATCTCTTTCAGACGTTCACCGTTGGACCTAAGCTCCATGCCCTCTACATTCCTCCCAATGCTGAAGACTCCGTCTTCCTCACAATCCTTAAAGAAGACCCAGGTACAGCATAGTGCACTTAATAGTTCTCGTGGCCGTCAGCTGGATCTTTGCAGTTTCACAGAACCGTGTTACTCAGCGCTGCTTTTAATCTCGAGTTACCATTTAAATTTCTGTCATTTTTTTTTGCCCCAAGAATTTTTGTTTTATTTATTTTTAATTAAAAATTTCCACCTCCTCCCCAATTTCTGTCATCTTTACATCAGGGTGGGGGTTCTGTTCTGAGGTCTTCAGCGGGATTAAAGGCAAGTGCCGTTTTAAACCTCAGCTTGGTATTACTGAAACAAAAATACCCGTGTAAGATTTTTATTTCTACAGTTATAGCCAGGAGTGGCGAGAAGTTGTGGGTTCAGACCTTGTTCAGATGCAGAGCCCAGGAACTAGAGAGATGGCTCAGAGAGATGGCTCAGCAGTTACGAGCATTTGCTGCCCATGCAGAGAACCCGGACTTGGTTCCCTTAGCCCTGGGGCAGCTTACAGCCACCCATTGCTCCGCTGCCAGGACCCCGTGAGCACCAGGCTCTACATGAAGTGCACTTTTATACAAGCAAGCAAAGCTCATAGACATTAGGAAAATCATTTTTTAAAAAAAATGATGAGTTCAGCCAGACAGTGGTGGCGCACACCTTTGATCCCAGCGCTCTAGAGGTAGGGGCAGGTGGATCTCTGAGTCTGAGGCCAGCCTGGTCTACCAAGCAAGTTCTGAGGCATCCAGAGCTACACAGAGAAACCCCGTCTTGGAAAAAAAAAATGAAGAATTAAGCTTTTTGTTCAATATGACCTTAAGTTACAGTCTTGGCATTTGAGCGTACAGAGTAGCAGTTTTGTGTGATTCAGTGTGCTTGCTTTAGAGAAACCCTATAACAAATGGCTTCCTTTGGCTAGACGTATTTCAGCTGGTTTCCGTGAAACTGCCCAAGTCATCAAGCCAGAATGTGGAAACTAGGGAGCGGACCTTCGTTCTGGATTATGTAAACCGGTCACCCAAGTGCATTGACTTCGGAAATGAGGTACGTTTCTTCTGTTAGTTTCTGCTTATATTTAACATCTGTTCCCTGTAAGTTTTCCCCTCAACACTGGTGATCCAGTGCAATACTATAGTTTTGCTGGGAACTAAAGATCTATGACATTGTTTTAACACGCATTCCTGGATTACGGTCTGTATTCTTTTAGAACCTTCCTTATGTTATATATTCTGCCCTTTGTTCTTTTATAACTTCCCCCAAATAACAATGTCTGGTATTGTTACTCTTTTTGCCTGTTTCATATAAAACCCACTGAGAGTGTTCCATTTTAAGAAAAGGAAAAGAAGTTGTTCTATTTTAGGCTGTGTCTCTTTAGACAATATAGACTCTAACTATAATTGACATACCCATTATAGGAAATTCAGATATTACAGAAAAATACAATGAGGAAAGAAAATCTTCAGTGTCACCAGGGATAATGTTTAAAGACTTTTCTAAGCTGGGCGGTGGTGGCGCATGCCTTTAATCCCAGCACTCGGGAGGCAGAGGCAGGCGGATCTCTGTGAGTTCGAGACCAGCCTGGTCTACAAGAGCTAGTTCCAGGACAGGCTCCAAAGCCACAGAGAAACCCTGTCTCGAAAAACCAAAAAATAAAAAAAATAACAATAAAAAGACTTTTCTTGACTTTTTTTTTTAACACATAGAAGATGACAGTTCCCAAAGGAAATAAGATCAGAAATAGTTGTCTCTTTTCAGCCAAATATTGCACCCTGCATGTTTTTGACAGGTACTTGATGATATTCATGCCATTATCTAGCTACCTGTTAAATAACTTATTATTTTAAAATAAAATGCCACTGAAGACCTATTACGTCAGCCTTGGGGTTTGTAGGATTTCTTTTTCACTCTCTGGGGCAGGGACATCCTGGGCGAAGATGGCTTTATCATGGTCGGTCAGTATTCATTGTCGCTGATCCTCAGTTAGAGTCCGCCTCACCGCTGCTACAGTTACCAATGGTGTCAGGCTGAGATCAACGTTAGACCCCCTGGCCCCAGATTAGAGCATGACCGGAAAGGAGTGTGTGTGAGACTGACGGTGTTCCCGTAGCTCTGAAACATAAGCTGACAACCAGAGTCCGCCAGCCAGACGACAGAATTCTGGTGCCTTACTCAGCTGAGGGCTCCTCCGTAATGAAAAGACATTCAGAATCTACATAGAGGTGTCTTTCAGAAGGGTGGTTGTGTTGAGCTACAGTTGCAACACACGGTAAAATAAACTGTGATGATACAAATGGTGAGAGTTGGGACGTTGACCAGACAGGGAAGGGGCATTCAGGGGTGAAGGAAATGTTTCTAGGTCTTGGTTGTGGCAGCAACTGTGGACAGACTCAAACGTGGCGTGGTATCATATGTATGCCTAATGGGAAAAAGAATTAAATCACTGCAATTAAAGCTAAAGAGGGTCATTGTAGAATTTAGGACTTGCTTCCTCTTGATTTTAAAGGTAAGACAGTCTTTTCCATGGCCGAAGTCTAGCATGCTGTTTTGCAGTAGTACAGTCTCAATGAGCTTTCCTCCTAATGCTGCCTTCTGCTTCAATCACCAGGGAGAATATATCGCTGCGGTGCGGGACTTCTACTTATCCGTTTACTTTCTCAAAAAGAAAAAGACATGCAAGTAAGACTTCCCTTTAACTGACTTCATCGTATTTGCCAGAGCCCTTGTTACAGTGTTGTACAAACCTGCTTCCTGGGTCTTGTTTCTAGAAGTGGGAACCTCCAGTGTAGGTGAGGATCCTAGCTCAGGGCCTCCTCCATCCCAGACCCCATATATGCAATGTACCAACCGTACATTGACTTGGTGTAAAAATGGATTTAGATTGACAAGGCCTGGCCTGATGGTTCTCGTTGGTCGGAGGAACCGAAATCGGCATGAGGTTACTGGGGCTTTGTTGTAGTTTGCTTCTTGTTGCTGAGAAGAACACCTTTACCAAAAGCAGCCGGGGAGGAAAGGGCGTTATCGACTAGCATCTTGATCTCACAGTACCTCATAAAGGGCAGTTAGAGCAGAAACTCAAGGGGGCAAATAAAGCAGAGGTCGAGAATGTTGTTTATCGGTGCTCTCTGTGGCTCCCTCAACTTGCTTTTTATACCCCCCAGTCCTGCTTGCCCAGTGGTAGCATCACCCCTAGAGAGCTAGGCCCTCCCACCTCAATGTCAATCAAGAAAATTCCCCACATGCTTGCCGACAGGCCAATCGGAGGCATTGTCTCAGTTGAGCTTTCTTCTTGCTGGATGGCCCTAGCTTGTGTCAAGTCAACAAAATCAATCACAGCATGGTCTTAAACTATTTCATAATTCCAGCCACCATGTACTTCAAATTAATATGTTGAAGTAGAGACAATATCTCACTGAGTTGTAAGGATGAATAAGGTCCATGTTTAGAGGCTGCGGTGAGAGCTGGGTGTTGTGTAGACCATCTGTCAGCCACGGGCATCTTCCCAGCCTGCCTTGTAAGATCCTCACGTCTTTGCAAGTGAGCCCACCTAGACAGAGCCAACAGTTGATTCCTCTGTCGTGGCCCTGTAGGACACAAAGTCGGGTGTTGCAGTTAGGACTTAGTAAGCATGGCCGTGAGCTTAATGCTGAAAGTTTGGTTCAGAGAGAAAATTGAATAAGCTGTCCCCAGGCCAGGAAAAGGTCCTAAAAAGACTGTCCTCACGGCCTACCTTAGTAGCTTCCGTTGGCCAGTTCTTGGGATAAGATACGAGTCACGTGAAGTTTGTACTGTGTTATAATAGATGTCTGCCAAACAGAATGCTTGGTTCAGAACCCAAGGAATGTTGTCTCTCTTTTTCCTAGCTTTACGTTACCATCAACCAAAAATAAGAAGAACTCTAGGAACAGGTTCACCTGTGTCGCCTGCCATCCAAAGGAAGACTGCATCGCATCCGGCCACATGGATGGCAAGATCCGGCTTTGGTCAGTGAGCTCGGGGAAACTCGGGGTCCCTTGCACTCTGCCTCCCCCCTCACCCTGAGGAGCACCCCTGCCTCTGGGCTGTGCTGCCGAGCTCTGCCTTCCTTGGTTCCGTAGGACACCTCACCCTAAGCTTCTGGAGAAAGGAAGCGCTCTCTGTCACCCGAACCATCTTAGGCTCTCAGCCTTTGAACTAAAACAGGACAGTGTGGCATTGCCGCGCGCCTACTGGGTGGTGTGGTAGGGTCATAACAACCTGTCTGTAGCGGTGGTTGTGGTTAGGAATAACAAGCTCTTTCCCAATACTGAAGCCCGAATGCTGGAGATGGCCATTTGTTGGATTTAGCATGCCGTCGTTTCCTATCTTGCACCTGAGGTCAAGTTAAGAGTTTTGTTTCCTCGGCCCTAAGCAAATGTCTCCATCAAATAGCTTTGCTCGAGGTTCAGGGAACCCCTTGGAAGAGGAGGCAGAAAGAGTGTCCTTTGCCTGTGTAGTATGGCTTCCAGTTCAGTGTTTCTATGGGATTCCTGAGCACAGACGAGTGGGTCTCTGTTCCTGTGCTTTCTCTTAGTTTTTTTTTTTTTAATCCAATTCTGATGTGTTAATTTTTGTTTTACTATAGTTTATTTTTATTGCTCTCTGAGAAGCCTGTTGGTTTTCTTATCAGAGACAGAAAGGAAGTAGGTCTAGATGGGAGGGGCGGGGAGGAGTTGAGGGAGGGGAAACCGGAATCAGGGTATATTATGAGATGTTATGAGAGGAGAAACAATGTTGAAAAGCACTTTGTTCTCTGCAACAGGCGGAATTTTCATGACGAAAAGCAGTATACATACACCTGTTTACATTGGCACCACGATTTGGTGATGGATTTGGCCTTTACGGTGTCAGGTAAGGCCACTTTGATAATGAAAAGGATGTTTAGAAGTATCTGAGTCAAATGTTGGGACTCACAACGTTTATAGTTTAAGATTTAAAATTGTATGAGGCACCAGGTATGGTATACAGCTGTAATTCCGTTTCTAGGGAGCCTGTTGCAGGAGGATCGTCAGGAGTTCCAGGCCTGCCTAAGCTCTGTAGAGAGACCCTGTCACAAACAACACGTTATGGGAGTCAAGTTGTGAACGCTTTGTTCTTCCTTGAGACAGGGTTTCTCTGTAACTCTATTGGAGTCTGTCCTAGAACTCACTCTGTAGACCAGGCTGGCCTCGAACTCACAGAGATCCGCCTGCCTCTGCCTCCTGAGTGCTGGGATTAAAGGCGTGCGCCACCACCACCCTGCTAGGACTCTTTGTTCGTGCTTTGCTCGCCACCATAGCATGTGGTTTTGGCTCTCCAGATTCTAGAGTGTACGCATGTGCTCATCTCTCCTGACATGTAAAACCCGTGAAGTCTAGGCAGCCTTAGAATAGAGTTTAGTCCATAATCCGCTGCTGTCTGTCAAATGCAAATAGCTGCCAGTGTTTTCCGTCATCTGTCTTCCTACCTGTGAAGTGTGTTGTTGACCGTCCTTTCACGGATGAAGGACGTGAAGAGCTGAGGCAGTGGCTAGCTAGCATACTGTCTGGTGGTTAGCAAGAATTTGGGCAGATCTTAGATGCCCGTGTGCTCTGGATGCTGCAGGTGAACATAGGGCTAGCTCCTGGCTAGACTCGGTCTACTGAAGCCTTAGACAGGTAAACTTAGGGTTAGAACCGACTTAGAGCCAGGAGCGAGACTCTGTCTACTGAAGCCTTGGACTTGAGGAGCCATGCCTGGTGTCTGCAGGAGTATCATTGTGACATAGGATCGAGACATAAAAGAGAAAGAAGGGGAGCTAACCCTACAGATGAAGAAATGTGGGCTGTTTACTTACCTTTACCCTCCTTTCCTCTCACCTCCAGAAATAAAAATTAAATACTGTGTGGTTTTGGTGTGCTGGTGTACACGTCTATGTGTATTTGTGTGTGTGTTTCATGAAATGTCTTGGTTCTCCCTCATCTAACCTGTCCTTCCTCTTCATCTCTCTACTGCGGCCTCTGCCCACCTCAGGTCCAGGAATGGTCATAAACATACAGTAGTATACACTGTAAATGTCACGTGACTAAATCCTGTCTAGACTTTGTTTTCTGTAACGAGCGTGCAAGAATTAATCCCTTTTCTCCACATTCCAGTGCAGTGAGACACTGCCTCATTCTGAGTGTTCGTTTGCGTGTCTGGTAGTTAATGATGTGGAGGATGCTTTCATACTCCTGTTGGGCTTCTGTGTATCTTCTGGGAAATAAATGTCTATATTAAAGGGTTTTCTTTTTGTCCATTCTTCAGTTGTATTATTTATGCTTTTTTAACTATTTGAGTTATTTAGACCTTATAAATATCAATCCCTTATTAGATGTTTGACTGACAGACATTTTATCTGTAGGTCATCTTGTCTCTGTTTCTTCTGTTGCACAATAGCGTGGCTGTAGCTATTACTATAAAAGGAGATTTTGGGCCGGGCGGTGGTGGCGCACACCTTTAATCCCAGCACTCCTCGGGAGGCAGAGGCAGGCGGATCTCTGTGAGTTCGAGACCAGCCTGGTCTAGAAGAGCTAGTGCCAGGACAGGCTCCAAAGCTACAGAGAAACCCTGCCTCGAAAAACTAAAAAAAAAAAAAAAAAAAGGAGATTTTGATTGTTTCATCACAAGGAATTGATAAATGCCCAAGGTGCCAGATGTTCAAATGACATGATTTGAGTATTATACTATATATGTGTGCAAGCATCTTGTTGTACCGTGTATATCTGTGCAGCTACGTCAGTTGAAAATAAAATTGAAATAAGACTGAAAGATAATCAATGAAAGCAGTTAAAATGGTAGGAAGACACGTTTGTCAATGTCTAAAGAGATCCCCTAAATGCTGGTCATATTTGCCTTTGTTTTGTCTCCCTCCAAACTCTGCCCGTGTGTTCTCTTCGGCTGTGAAGGCAGCAGTCTGCTGAGTGGCGGGCGCGAGTGCGTGCTGGTCGAGTGGCGGGACGGAGCAGAGAAGAACAAGGAGTTTCTGCCTCGCCTGGGCTCGACAATCGAGCACATCTCTGTCTCCCCTGCAGGAGATTTGTTCTGCACTTCTCACTCTGACAACAGTAAGTCTGAGTGTCTCGGTGGCGATACATTTGTCAGCAGCCTCTAGATGGGAAACAGGGACCTAGAACTAGCTAAGAACAGGAAGAGGCTTACTAATACATGGTTTTTTTTCTTCCATCCTCTGATCTTCTCCACTCCTCTTTGCCTCACATGCCAGCAGAGCCATCATTTTCAAAATTGTTTTTATGTTTATTGCTATGGCAGTTATATTTTCAGAATCTTTTAAGATGGAAGTTGTCTTTGAAGTGGGCTTTCCTGCTCCCACAAGTAATGGCATTGTCGTGAGAGGGCTCTGAGTGTCTTTCGTCACAGCTCTGGGGAGTGAAGGAGCGCTGCGGCATGCCATAGGAGGAGAGGCATGGCTCTTCCTCCCATGCCTTCTCAGCTAGATCAGTCTGTGCGCCATCGATTTGTCCATGAGCGCAATCTGTAAAAGCGGGTAATAGATGCCCTCCGCTTACACAGAACCCTGCTCAGTTCCCAGCACCCCCATCAGGCTCACAACCCCCTGTAACCCCAGGTTGGGGATACCCAGCATTCTCTTCTAGCATCTTAGAGCACTTGCACCCACCCCGCAACACACACATGAACACACAGACTTTGAGAGAAAAGATTAATGGCCTTGCCAGAAACATCTATTCCCGTCCCTGATTGTTCAACTAACTTGTAAAATGTAGCCCTGGTTTTCTAATAACACGGGCGTAGTTGAACTTACTGGATCGTCTTGCGTTCTGGCACATTTCAGAGTCACATAAACACGGGTCCTCTTCACCTTGGCACTCTGACCTATTTATGTTTAATGATTTGTCTCCCCGCTTTAACAGAGATAACCGTTATCCAACGAAACCTCGACGCATGCGCAGTAATCCAAGGCCTAGTGAAAGGTACTGCAAACTGCTTGGGGATGCGGGACTGACCTGACAAGCAGCCGCTGCCCACACGTGAATCACCGTCTCCTCTCTTGCAGATAGGAGCATATCCACTGGCTTGATGGTCGACCCGAAAACCAAGGCCTTAGTTTTGAATGGAAAGCCTGGTCACCTGCAGTTTTACTCTCTCCAGGGTGATAAGCAGCTGTATAATGTAAGGTTTTGATCTTTGAGCAAAGTTTTAAAACGAGGGTTAGGTCTTTCCAATCACGCCTGATGTTGATCCTATGCATTTGTATTTGAATGTGGCTCATAGTTGTCTGTGATTACTCTAGTGCCGTTGTCGCTGCCCACACGTGAGCTTTCAGGCGCAGTGATAGGGCTATAGATTTAAGTGCACATAAAACATAAATAGATTTTATGTGTAGACTTGGGTCCTAGCCCCCTGATGCCTCCTGAGACTGTAAACATCCTAAACGTCGAATACATCTGAGACCTTTCGGATGTGCTATTCAGATGAGCTGTTCAAATGAAGGTTCCCTAGCCAAAAGCATCCACTTCATTATCTTAACAAACGCTAGACGACCCATTGTGAGGGAGTAAGATCCGCCATCAATGAAAAAGCTAGCCTACTTAGACCGTCACTTATCTTTTTTTTTTGTTTTATTTTGTTCCTCTCTTAAAGCGAGAGAATTCAGTTTAGCTTTGAGAAATTATGATTGTAAATTAAAAGCACTTGTGTTCATAACATCCCGTCCTCTCTGATCCGTCAGTTAGACATCATCCAGCAAGAGTACATCAACGACGACGGGCTGGTCCAGATCGAGCTAAAGAAGGCCGCCTTTAGCCACTCCGGCACGTGGCTGGCCACCGTCGAGCAGCGGCAAGAGAACCCATCGGAGCTGGAAATGCAGATGAAGCTGTGGGTTTTCAGCAAGAAGACCCAAGGGTAATCCTGCTGTGTGGCCCCTCGCCTGCTTCTTGTCTCACAGTTAAAGCCGTCAAGTCTCTCTGTTCCATTTTGACACATGGGAATGGGCTTGGGGCATCATTCTAATAGTAAAGCTTTGTTTAGCTTTGTGTGCTGAGAAAGCGTTCGTGTAAAGTAGGTCTTACTGCGTCATCCCAGACATGATGAACCGTGAGAAAGAATTATAGCCCCACAACACAGTACACAGTTCTAGGCAAATCCAGAATTCGAATCCAGATGTGCCTCAGTGTCTGTGAGAGTTGAGTATAGACATGTGTCATTATAGACATGTGTAGCTGTAGACATGAGTCATATGTTTATGTAAATAACCACCGCTGGTTTGAGAACGGCTCGTTGGGTCTTTGTGTGCCAGCCGTCTTTTGAGACAGGGTCTCTCTGTGTAGCCCTGGCTGTTCTAGAACTTGCAATGTAGACCAGAGTGGTTCAGACTCAGATTTGCCTGTGTCTGCCTCCCAAGGGCTGGAGTCATGGCCCGCGCCACCACACCTGGCTGGGGAAGTTTCTAAAGAGTATGTATGGTAGCCTGAGCCTGTGCCGCACATTGCACGCATGAGAAAAGAGGCCCAAGAACCAAGTGATTTTTCTTCCTAGTCCTCTCTCTTCGCACAGAGATGCCTGATGCACTGCTTTGCTGCTCTCTCTGGACACAGAACAGTCTTGGGACTCGGGCAGTTCCAATAGTCATTTTTATCCCGTATTTCCACGTTATAAACATAGTGGGGCCTTTCAAGGCCATTCTTTTCTTCTGGTGTCTGCCTTTAGAAGCAGATCTCTAAGTTCTGTGTAGCTAGCCTACGGAGCCTGCTGCGGAGGCCTTCAGCATGGCTTTCTGCTGTGGAGACCTTCATTCAGCATGGCTTGTTTGTGTTTGGCTCTTTTTTACCAGTGAGCTGGCCGCTGTATATAGTGATCGGCGTTTGAGATGTGATGTTAGAACCTTTCCTGTGTCCGTGACAATCCATCACCCTCCCATGTTAAAGATATTACCGCACTTTGTAAGGAATATTAATTAGCCTACCGTATCTTTTCCGAGAGTAAATGTATGGTTTTCCTTCTGCTAGGTTCTCCCTTAACACCAAGATCGCCATGCCTCATGACGACCACATCACAGCTCTCTGTTTCAATAATGCGGAAAACTATGAAAGACCCATGCTGGTCACAGCTAGCAGAGATGGCCACTTCAAAGTGTGGGTGTTAACCGATGACTCCGATATATACAGTAAGTTAGCATGTAGGTCGTGCTGAGAAATCACCTCTTGAAGAAGTGATGTCTTTGTATGTTGTTAATATCCTCTTTGAGAAGGGGTTTTCTACCTTGTTACCTTCTATAAACTATTGCTTAATTTCAGCAGATTTTTTTTTCATGTTAAATGTCTACGTATGCTTTGACCAGCATCTGTGCCTTTGGGGAAGTGAATGTATCTCTCTGGTGCAGCTGAAGGGGCTCTTGTGCTGTGCCTTTCCTTTCTCCACTAGGGGGCGGTCAAGGTCTCCAGGAAGGGAAGATACCAGAAAAACACTTTAAACTCAGCACAGTGTGGGGAATCTGGTTTTTGCTTTTATTTTGCTTTCTTTGTTTAGCTTTTATAACGTGTCTGTAATGTTATTTATTAATATTTATGTCATTGTTGTCATGACTTGTTTTCTCCACAGAAAAAGCCATCGGCTGGACATGTGACTTTGTGGGCAGTTATCACAAGTACCAAGCAACCAACTGCTGTTTCTCTGAAGACAGCTCCCTGCTAGCAGTTAGCTTCGAAGAAATAGTTACAGTGTGGGATTCAGAAACGTGGGAACTAAAGTGTACGTTTTGCCAACGAGCTGGGAAGATAAGGTAGGTAAATGAGTTTGAATTGCACTACCACAGTATGTGTATCTTTGTGATTTAAGTAAGTCTCTAAAGTTCAGTAATGATGTATGGGTTCCCCAGTAGAAGTAAGTAGTCTTCGTTCGCTGGGGAGTAAGGGTAAGCTATTCAAAATGTTCGAAAGCTGACACTTGTGTGCATGTGAGCAGTTTACAAGCATTCTTAAACTAGGATCGACATTGAACAACCGTATCCAGTTCCGTTAGAACAATGAACAATTGAATTGGGGTCCTGGGAAGCAATTAAAGCTATATGCTAGCCCTGTGCTCCCGTAGAACATAATGTAATGGTCAAACTGTTACTGCTGGTACCCAGGCTGTGTTAGCCTCTGTGCTCCTGTAGAACACAATGTAATGGTCAAACCGTTACTGCTGGTACCCAGGCTGTGCTAGCCTCTGTGCTCCTGTAGAACCATTGCTGCTGGTACCCAGACCTGAGGACTTTTGTGACAGGTGACTTATTCCATCTCGTTTCCAATATATCAGATTTTAAATTTACTTTGTAAAACTTTCTGTAAAATTTTGAGTGCAGATTTTCTCCTGTAGGTAAAGACCATAAGGTTTTGTTCATTGTCACACACATTTTACATAAGCTCTGTGTTGTGTGGCGATTGTTACATGACGCAGCACGTAAGAGTCGATCGTCGAAGTTCCCTAAAGAGCTACAAGTACCTAAGCACCCTTGGTATGGCCTTAGCCCCTATTCCATTGCCGCCAGAACATTTAGGAGCACAGAAAGAACAGGTGTGCCTGCTCGTGGTCTATACTGAGTAGGACTAAGCCCAGGGCTCACAGCCCGCCGCTCTGTGTAAGTAAATGTACTGGCTGCTGCTCACCCTGGCGTGCTTCTGACCTAGGCACCTGTGCTTTGGAAGATTGACATGCTCCAAGTACCTTCTCGGCACCACTGAGAATGCCATTCTGTGCTGCTGGAACCTGCTCAGCTGTTCATGTAAGCTGTGTTTACGCTGAGGTGACTCGGCTGTGGGCAGGTCGAGTAGCTGCTGTGGCCTAGGGAAGCGCGTGGGTGCTGCACGTAGGCGCTGACGGTTCAGGAATTCAGGGTCCTGTGGCCGTGCCCTTCCCATAACAATACGTATGTAATCTTTCACTTGACCGAAAGTTTCGGATCAGTGGGCTGGTGGTAGGTTACTGTAAACTATAAGACCCTTGTGCCCAGTGTGCTCCGGGTGCAGGCCTCCACCTTCATCTTCTGAGTTGAGCAACGTTCTGGTGATGGTAGGATCCCCGGGCAGTGTAAGATCTGAAAGCAGTCTCTCCTGGAACTCCTGGAAAATGAGGCTTTGGTGCCTTTGATTTGCACGTAGGGAAGATGTGATGTTGACTGTACCGAATGTGTGTGTGTAAGAGCAGACCAGCCGCATCCCTGGATCTGAGTGAGCCTCGCTTGGTGACAGTGTGCGGAAGGACCTGAAGTTCTTTCTGTAGCTCCGCTGTCGGCTGCACACTTCACCGAACCCTCCACAGAGGATGGCAGTGTGAGTGAGTCTGTTGTTAGGGAGAGCTTAGACTCCTTCCATAGAATAGTGACACGCTAGACTGCCCGGAAGGATGAAGAGGACCCATGTAAAGACGGAAAGAGCTCCTTACATACCTGCTCTCAGAAGTCTTCCTCTTCCCACAGTGCAGTGGAGCGCGAAATTAAACGTTAGCGTTTTGGAAGCCGACCCATACTCAGACCACGTTGCCGCGGTGTCGCAGTCTGCAGCGGGCTCAGACTGTAAGTACTCACCACGCTCTGATGGCATCAGGCCTGTTTCCGAAGTGTTCTTTCTAGTGTCTTTCGTATAACATGCGCTGTGGATCAGAAACCCGTCTGCGGCTCCTCCTTTCCTGCCAGACACCTATAGCGAGTGTTTTCACACTTAGTGCTCGAGTGTTCTGTACATGGCTGATTTGCCACAGGCCAGGTCCGACTCAGCCTTGACAGTCTCCTTTAGATGTCTGCCTGGGCTTAGTCTGCTTCTGAGACAATGTCTCCATCTCTTTTCTGATGCTTAAGACAAACGCTTGGGGGCTGGAGAGATGGCTCAGCGGTTAAGAGCATTGCCTGCTCTTCCAAAGGTCCTGAGTTCAATTCCCAGCAACCACATGGTGGCTCACAACCATCTGTAATGAGGTCTGGTGCCCTCTTCTGGCCTGCAGGCATACACGTAGAAAGAATATTGTATACATAATAAATAAATAAATATTTAAAAAAAAAGACCCTATAAAAAAAAAGACAAACGCTTGGGCCGGGCGGTGGTGGCTCACATCTTAATCCCAGCACTCAGGAGGCAGAGGCAGGCAGATCTCTATGAGTTCGAGGCCAGCCTGGTCTACAAGAGCTAGTTCCAGGACAGGAACCAAAAAAAAAAAAAAAGCTACGGAGAAACCCTGTCTCGAAAATCAAAAAAAAAAAAAAAAGACAAACTCTTGGACAATATTCTGGTGCCTCTTCTTTTGTGCCCCTGGTCTCTGGAACAGAATTCCTTGTCTCTTTCGGGTTCTCGTCCTCATTCCTTCCCTGTAGGCACTCGGTAGATTAAACAGAAACAACAGCAGATCTGAAACACTTACCAGGTGGGCTGGGCACAGGATGAGTGTGACCCTGCAGGCTGAGGGAGAGGCAGCCTCCACAGGTAAAGTGCCATCATCCGTCTGTTTCCCCTTAGTGTTCATCTTTAAGCCCAGCGAGCCCAGGCCGCTATATGTTCAGAGGACCATCTCCAGAGAGGAAGTCCAGTGGGGCGTGTTCGTGCCTCGCGACGTCCCGGAGTCCTTCACCTCGGAAGCTCACCAGTGGCTGAACAGGTCCCAGTTTTACTTCCTAACGCAGTCACAGGTAATTACCTCTCCCTAAGTGGGAGCAGTTTATGGACATAACTTTAGAAAGCTGGTTTCTAGGTAGAACTGTGGCCTTACAGGGTCATTTCCAAATGAAGTCGTCAGATAGATGTCAGCCCAGCGGTGCTGTGAACATGGTGTCTTAGCGCATTACCTCCGCATCCACGAGGCTGTCTCTTAACTCTGACCCAAGCACCAGAACCATTTTAAGTTGCGTTTATTAACATTTTCCCTAATTTTATGGCTTGATTTGCTGTTGAAGAAACTGGCGGCCATTATTTTATTACCAGGTCTTACATGTCTCAGAAAACATAGTCTTGAGACCCAGTCTTGTAACTCTCACAGGACCTTTCGAGCAAGTTTATATCCTTCCTAGCTTTTCTGTGAGCAGATGTATATTCAAAATGGAAATTTGACATTTTAGAATCTTGTGTCGTCTCATTTAATATTGTTCATATACTCCATTAATTTACCTGTCGTTTCAGTGTTTATTAACCTTCAGTACAAAGTCTCCGGAAGAGAAACTCACGCCAACAAGCAAACAGGTAGGCATTTGCCGCTGTCTGTGCGCACTACGCTGTCTTCCTAAAGAAAGTCGGCTTTTAGAATTCAGCTCTGACAAAAGTGGTTAGCTGGGCTGTAGGAAGGAATTAGAAAATGCGAGGAGGTGCAGCAGGCTTGGAGAGAGGGGGACAGGGAGGTATGTATGTCTTTCTGTTTAAATAGGAAGTCCGGGTAAACCTTACTGAATGTATCCATCTTACTCTGCCTGCAATACCGGGCTCCCTGGATAGTTGTGAACGGGGACTGACTCAGGGGGGTCCTGACTCCGCCTCCCACACACCCCCAGCTGCCCTGGGTTTCGTTTTTAAATAAAAAAAAATTCTCCTCAGTCCCAAGCCTTTTACTCTATTTCAGTTTCTGTCTATTTTGTGGGCAGTTTTCTCATGTTTATCGACAGCACACACACACACACACACACCCCTGCTTTTCTCACAGCTGTCTGAGAATGTTGCTTTCTTGGCTCTACTAAGATGCTCTCCTTCCAGCATGTCATGCGGCCTTTCACCCTGTCCTCTGCCCCTGTGAGCGCGTGCCCTCTGTGGTCTGCGGCATCTGTGGTTGGCGTTCCCGTGTAGAAAGTGGGACCCTAGGCATTAGTTGCTTTTCTGTGACATGAGAACAACTCAGTGATCTCTGCCCCTTCGCCAGAACCACCTACAGTTCAGTGGCACTTACCTGTTAAGTCCAAGAAGTTCCACCTTTTCATTGAAATAATGTCCTTTTCTCTTCTATCCGTGCAGCTGCTGGCAGAAGAAAGTCTGCCCACAACCCCGTTTTCTCTTCTACTGGGAAAACACAGGCGGCAGCAGGATGCGAGGTCCAATGAGACTTCAGAGAACGAGCTGGTACAACTCCCCGTAACGGAGAACATCCCTGCGATCAATGAGGTGAGTGGGGGTCCAGCAGATGTGGGGAGCCCTGGAGCTTCAGGCTCTGTCTCCAGGAGCATGCGATTCATCCTCTGTCCCTCAGTGGGGTGATTCTCTCTCTCCTGGACCTGGGTGAGAAGAGAGGGTTGCTCAGGTGTGGTCAGCTGGAAGGCCTGCCTCCTTTGGCTTCGTTATTCCCCGGGGGAAGCCTTTTGTGTTCAGCTTAGCATATAGAACAAAGGGAATTAGGAAGGGAAGTAACCCTGTGCCCAAGGAGGATCTTTTACCAAAGTCTGCCTCTCTGCATACCTCTAGCTACTCCACACCCCGGCCCACGTCCTGCCGTCGGCTTCGTTCCTGTGCTCTCTGTTTGTGAGCTCGTTGCTGCTGTCTAAGGGGACTGAAAGGTAAGAGTTCCAAATAGATCATCTCCAGTATTGATTGGAGAATGTCGTCCACTGTCTTTATATCGTAGCTTTGCCATATAGCTGATGACACAGATGATAAGTGCGTACCTGTAAGAAACTGGGGAGATGTGTTGTGTGTGCTTAGAGATGTGCTGAGAATCACACTTTCTCTACGTCCACCTGCCCCTTTATGGCCGTGCTCCGTAAAGACTCTCGTCACGGGGTCATCTTTTCTGTGTGGTATGTCAATGTGGGTCTTACAGTTATGCTTTCGAAACGTCTAACGGTGTTGATATTTTATTCTGCTGTTGTCAAAGTGCTGAAGAAATTCCCGATGTAGATATGGAAGAGAACAAGGAAAGCGACGATTCAGACGAAGAAAACGATCTTACCGAAAAAGCCCAGGAGACACACAACACGGATCTGAGGGACGATGTCATACATCAGCTGTCAAAACGTGAAGAGAAAGAGCTGAGAAAGTTCAGAAAAGTAGACTACAGCTGGCTAGCAGCTCTGTAGGCCAAGGCTGTGGACAATACAGAGACATGTTGTACTTAGGTTTTACCCCCTGTTAATACTCAAACTCTTAAAGTTATTTTATTTTTAAGACAAAATATTAAAAATCTTTTCTTTCTGTATTTGCTTGTTTATTTAGAGTCTTGCTAAGTTGCTTAGGCTAACCTTGAACTTGAGACTCCTCTCTCAGCACCCCAAGTCAGGAGTAGCTTTCTAGACCTGCTATCCCTGGTCCAGTCAGGTTTGTTTGTGTGTTTAGATTTTTTTCACTTCATGTGTATGAATGTTTTCCTTGCATGTATGTTTGTGTACCACTGGCTTCCGTGGTGCCTACCAAAGTCAGCTGAGGGCATCAGGCCCCAGGAACTAGTTACCCACGATGATGAGCCGGCATGAGGGTTCTCCGGAAGAGCAACAGGTACTCTTAAATCACCGAGCAAACTCCCCAACCACCCAGCCAGACTTTTTAAAAAAAAACTCAGTGTAAAGTATAGCTCTGTTGGTGTCGGGCCTTACAGTTGTGGGATCTATGCATTTATTTCTGTACTGAATCAAGGAGGAACCTTTTTTTCCGGTAGGCATTGTTTCCAGGTGACGTGACGGAGCTGGCTGTACTTTACACACGTGCTTCGTCTTTAATTTGAAGACAGAAAAGGATTTCAAAAGTCAAGAGGCTTTGCCACTGTTACTTTTAAATCTCACAGCAAAATTCGTTTATTTGCCAGATGTGGCTGATGTATTCGCCCATATAGACGTGACTCCCTTTGGTCAGGTTTCCCAGTCTCTACCACTCAAGACAAAGTGGAAGCCACCCAGTCAGCAGCCTTGTGTTGTGTTAGCACTAATGACCCTTATTTTAGTTGATACTGAGTACTACCTATACTGAGCTAGAACTCCCCACTCCCGCATGTAAAGTGAACAATTCTGTGAGCTCCGGTGTCTTTACATAATTGTACACCATCATGGAATCCAACCTTTGAGCAATTTCATGCCTCCAACCCCTACCCCCCCCCAAAAAAAAAAACCCCACCTAGTTCCTTCAGCCTCCCCACCCTGCCGGCTAGGCAGCAATAATCTAACCTGACAAACTTGCTACTTCTGAACAATTCATCTCAACGGAGTCGTGCTGTGTGAGCTCTAAGGTTCTTCACTGTAGCACGGTTGAAAGAACAAAAGCCTTGGTCGAGGTGCACTGTGTCCGTGCTCAGCTGAGCCCCTCGCCACAGAACTGTATGAAGTAGCAGAACCTGACTGAGGAGGATGTGGGGTCAGGCTCCCTGTGTACAGTGACTGCAGGAAGGGGAGGAGGGGTGCGGGACAAGTTAACCCTTCAAATACACCTCAAGGACCTCGGCTGCCTGGCCATTCAGCTGTTAAATCTGTGAATTAGTCCCCGGAGGAAGAACTTAGTTTCAGACACCACAATCCTGTCACCTAAATTGTGTCCCCGGCTGGAGCCCGGGCCACTAAGTGAGCCCGTGAGAATACTGACTGCGTTTTCAAACATGGCAGCATGCATGTCGGTTGTATCAGCACCTCGTTCCTTCCATGGTGTTCATTTTCCTTGCATGTTTACCTAGTGCTAGAACTATGGGTCGATTTGTCTTCACGTCCTTGGAAATGCCGCCGTACTGAACTGGAAAATCAGTGGTGCCGTTGAACATCGCTTCATAGCCCAATCCATCCGTCTTCAGTCCCTTGAGAAGAACAAATTGTTCTTTATTGTCTTGAGGCTTTTTAAAAATACATCATGTGAGCAGGGAAGCCTTGGGGGAGGGTGAAGGGGAGGGGAGAGACAGGGAGGGGAGCCGAGAAAAAATGTAGAGCGCAATAAAAATCAAAAAAAATACATCGTGTATGGGGGTATAAGGAGCTATGAGTGCAATGCCCACAGAGGCCACTAGAGGAGATCTTTTCCCCAGAGCTGGTGTTATAAAGGGTTATGAGCAGTCTGAGGTGTGCTGAGAGCTCTCTACGGCCCTTTGCAGAAAGTACATACTCTGAACCACTGAGCCACCTCTCCAGCCCTGATTCTTTTTTTTTTTAATATTTATTTATTTACTCATTATGTATACAGTGTTCTATCTGCCTGTATGCCTGCAGGCCAGAAGAGGGCACCAGACCTCATTACAGATGGTTGTGAGCCACCATGTGGTTGCCGGGAATTGAACTCAGGACCTTTGGAAGAGCAGGCAATGCTCTTAACCGCTGAGCCATCTCTCCAGCCCCTCCAGCCCTGATTCTTAAATCAATTTTCAGTTCAAAGCTAAATTGAGGAAAAGATAAGAAATTTCTCAAAGTCGCCTCCCCTACACATGAGTAAGTTCTAAATTATCAACTTTACAGCGATTACATCTGTTAGAACTGCTGAACTTGCATTCACATTATCGCATAAAAGACCCACCAAAAACTGCTCTTTCTGCTCATCTTTACCAGGGCATGAAACACCCTCATCACTGTGTCTGTCACGTGAGGCACAGCTTTTCAATCACTGGTCTATCAAAAGTGGAATTAAGACACAAGGATTATGCCTGGCAAATTGCAAATGCTAAGCACTTTGAGAATAAAACTGTCTCCAGCACAACAGCTGTCTGTCATTGGGAAAGAACCGAAGTAAACAAAATGGCCCAGATTTAGGGCTAATCCCCACCGAAAACGAGATCTCCTCATGGCTCTGAACCAGCTGACGGTCTTTAAGCTGTCTGCGCTCCAACCCCTCTCCTTGAAGAATTCCCCTGCTCAGGCGGTTGGTTTGGTTTTCCTCATTAGGTCTGTCATGTTGCAGATAGGAAGGGGGATGTGTAATATGTGACATTATGCACTAGAGAATAAACAAGTTGTGATTTAAAAAAAAAAAACTAAGCTTTTGGATGGTTTCATATTAGTTAAAACAGGTTTTTTGTTACTATGGAACGCCATTCTTGGATTTTTCTTGGTTTGTTTTGGGTTTTGGTTTGTTTTCTTATTAGAGGCCAGCACCCAAAGAAGAGCTGTAAACTGTGTTGTAATCTTGCGGATGTTTTCCAAGTCTTTGTACCGTGGCTGCAGAGGAACTTCACATAGAATCCTCTAAGTTAAATATAACCATCTGGTTGAAATGACCTGAGTTTCATAATGCAGTGGCCACTCTGTACGGCTACCTTATTTGAACTTCTAGAAGCTGTGTTTTCCTTTGTTAACTCGGTCGCTTGCAGCCAAGAAAATGATCAAATTACTTTGTAACGCCAAATTAAATTTCTCCCAAGTGGAGGTTTACAGAAAAGATGATTGATGGACACAGATATAACGGAGGGAATAACTTCTAATGATCTGTAGCACATGAAGAAAGCAGTGATTGACAATGAATCTGAAAACAGCGAATAATTTAAATGTCCCTATCACAAATAATGAAGGCCCAGAAAAGTAAGTTACAAGGGGATAAATATATCAATTATTCCAGTCTGATCATTATACATGTATTCTGCATTGAAAGATCACACCATACCCACATGTATGAACACCTGATTTGTGCAAGCTAAAAATAAAAAATTAATTAAATAATGAGAGAGAAGGGCACCCAAGAAGCAAGGGCAGAGTGGGCCATCATGAAGGAAGAGCCACCTGCGGGGAGGCTCTTCCAGCCCGCAGCTCACAGTGGGCCCTGAGGTGTCCCGCAGGGCCACTGAAGCTCCGTTTGCCTGGCTCTCTACAATGGCCTTTCACAATTACTCTACTTCCTCTCCAGACTTTTCATTCCTCAAAGTCCCTTTGTCAATTGCAGGGCCTTCTTACGGCTTTCAAGCAACTGAAACGAAGACCATTTCAGATGACAGTAGTGAATATCCGTATAGTGTCAAATATTTTCCGTTAGAAACATTAAGTCTGGTCAGCTCAATAAGAAAAGTATCACGGTAGTTATCTTCTGGTTTGGGAGCCATACATACCCAAGAGAAGAGTTTTAATAACCCCTTGTTTAATCTAGATCTTTAAAAGATCCAAAGAATGTGTTTAAAACAGGATTCTGTATTGTCCTATGAGGCTGGCTGAAATGGCAAGAGGTAAAACCTGGAAAGGACTTAAGACCCGACAGGATCATCGCTGGAAAATGGCTCTGAGACGGAAACAAAGCAGAAAGCCTGAACTAGCATTGACTGCATTCAGGGGGCCTGACTAGAACAAAATCAAAACAAGCAGCAAATCTGAGACCTCAGCAGCGATCACGTTTCTCGCTTGATTTGTTTGCCAAAACCCCGTGAGCAAGCCACTGCCTTCTGAATCACAGTTCCTTCCTCGAAACTGCAGAATCAGACAACAAGACATCCCGCAGTTCTGCTTCTGTGCCACCGCAACATTAAATTAGACCCCGGAGCCCTGCCGTGTGGCTCGGACTCCCACCCCACCCCAAAGCGATAAACTGGTCTGTCATACTAAATCCATGCCTCACAGATAGGAAGTGTGGAAGCACAGTTCTGGTTGGTGAGCCAGCTCAAAGACGACACACCTTTGATTCAGAAACTCCTTGGGAGATCAGAGCACTGGGCTCACAAGATGCAATAATCAGACATGAAAGCACAACGGTTCCTCCTATTGTTTTGTGGGGTTTTCATAAACCCCAGCACTCCGCGGTCGACTGCCTTAACGGAAGGGTGAATGAATATGTGATCCCAAAACAAGCATTTGAAATACAAATATTGATATTGTGCTCTAGTTCACATAGGAAAGTAAGAAACACCTTGTTTCCTCAGAAATGTCCGTCTGGCTTTATGGCACCATCGCCTACTTACGTAGCTCAGTAATGTAGCGAGTGCCGTCTATGCCAGAAGGAACTCCATGCAGGACCTGGAGACAGCTCACTTGATGTGGTACTCCCCTCTGTATGCTACAATTACCATTAATGAATAAAGAATTGCTTTGGGCCTATAGAAGAGCTATAGGGGAACCAGAGTTAAATGGGGGAAAACTAAACTGAATGCTGGGAGAAAAGAGGCAGAGTCAGAGAGAAGCCATGTAGCCCTGCAAGAGGAAGACACCGGAACTTTACCTGTAAGCCACTGCCACATGGCGACACACAGATTACTAGAAATGGGTTAAATTAAGATGTAAGAGTTAGCAAATAAGAAGCTAGAGCTAATGGGCCAAGCAGTGATTTAATTAATATAGCTTCTGTGTGATTATTTCGAGGCTGAGTAGCCGGACAAGTGGCCTCTTCCAACATTCGCTCATCTAGGCCATTGACACAATCTTTAGTGATGTATTATTTGTGTTTTAATAAGTAAAGCTTGCCCGAGGATCAGAGGGTAAAGCAGCCATACTAGTCAGTCATACAGGCCAGGGAGTAGTGGCATACACCTCTAATCCCAGGATTTGGGAGACAGAGGCAGGCAGATCTCTGTGAACTCAAGGCCACCCTGGGCTACAACAGGATTGAATCTGTCTAAAAGAGAAACAGAGCTCACACAGAGGAGATCCCAGCACTTGGGATCAGATGCCTTTAATCCCAGCAGAAGGGAGGGGAGACAGGAATGATATGGCTGGGCAGAGACAGGACTATAAAGGGGCAGAGATAGGAACTCAGTGGAGTGTGGGATGTGGAGTCTTCAGGATTCATGGAGGCAGAATCTTGCCCATTTTCGGTCTGAAGTAGAAGTAAGAGCCAGCGGCTAACTGCTTTGTTTTCTGATCATCAGGTCAAACCCCAATAATTTTTTCTGGGTTTTTATTATTTGTGGTACATTTGACACTCAACGTTTGGTATATGAATCCATGAAAAAGACATATGTCTGCAGCTCTACAGCCACCGGCATAGGCTGGAGCTAAACATGGCTACAGTCACTGCCCTACCGTCTAGGTTTTCCTTTTTTCTTTCCTGGTGGGCTCACCCTAAACCCCCTTCTCAGGTTGCTGCCAAACTAGGTAACTGCCTTGAAATCGAGCCAAGCTTTTATTTTTCTATGCAGCAACAATAAGCCTCACCTTTTCATCAACATCAGCAGCAGATTGGTAAGAAAATTAGGAATGTTTAAAGGGAAGAATTAGGCCGGGTGGTGGTGGCGCACGCCTTTAATCCCAGCACACGGGAGGCAGAGGCAGGAGGATATCTGGGAGTTCGAGGCCAGCCTGGTCTACAAGAGCTAGTTCCGGGATGGGCACCAAAGCTACAGAGAAACCCTGTTGCGAAAAAAACAATTAAAAAAAGCAAAAATTAGTTAAAAGAGAGTTTTCCTCCATATTAAAAAAAAAATTGGAAACACCATTATGTAAGCAGACACTCTGCTTTGATTTTCCAGCTGCCCAGACTGGAATAATCCCACAGAAACTATATTAATGGCAACACTGTTTTGGCTCATTAGCTCAGGCTTCTTGTTAACTAACTCTTACATCTTAAATTAACCTGTTTCTATTATTTTATCTTTTACCATGAGGCTTGAGGTTTGTAACCTCTTGCTTCTTGGGTGGCTACATGGCATCTCTCTGACTCTGCCTTCTTTCCTTCTCCATCTCTCCTTGAATTTTTCGCCTTGCTATATTCTTTAGTTTCCCCTGCCTAGCTCTACTCTATCAGACCAATCCAGTTTCTTTATTCATTAACCAATAAAAGCAACACATAGACAGAAGGACCTCCCACACCACTTCTCTTGAACAAACACCATCCAAGGATGATGAGTCATAGCAGCTTTAGGTTGTGTTTAATTTTTTATTTTTACTGTTTGCCATTTTTTTGTGGTTTTAGTATTTTTTTTAAATATTTTTATGGTTTATTTAACTTTTTATTTTATGTGCATTGGTGTGAATGTGTCAGATCCCTGCAACTGGATCTTCAGACAGTTGTGAGCTGCCATGTGGGTGCTGGGAATTGAACCTGGGTCCTCTGGAGGAGCAGTCAGTGCTCTTAACCACTGAGCCATATCTCCAGCCCCAGTTTTAGTATTTTTTAAACCCATTCCCTGGACAGAGCAAAGGGGATGTCTCAGACCCTCATGCTCGACCTGCTGGTGGAGTTCTGAGCTGACACTGAGTGGTCAGAGTGACGAAGGTGTCCCAGCCCCTCATGCTGGATCTGCTGGTGGAGTTCTGAGATTTTGGTTTGGATCCTCTGAACCTCCATCCATACCTCTCGCTGCCTTGAGTCTGGGCTCTTAGATATAAGCCCACCTCGGAGAAAACCTGGAGCGTGAAGCTAGCAGGAAGGAATGATTTATTGCCCTGGATATTTTTGTGCAAACTGTGTCTGGGGAGAATTACTATTCTACCAGAATGAGTCTCTTTAAACTTGTAGGGACCAAAGTCTACTACCCTCAGGCCTCTGAAAAGTTACTAGCACCTTGCCTTGGCATGTATGACTCCTAGGGCAGTAGAATCATGCTTAGCTTCTCTATTGCTGTACTAAAACACTGGCCAAAGGGAACTGAGGGAGGAAAGGGTTTACTTCACCTTACAGCTCACAGTTCATCATTGTGGGAAGTTAACTCGTGAACTCCAGCAGGAACTGAAGTAGAGCACAGGAGAAAGCTGTTTACTGGCTCACTCTACAATTTGTTCAGCCTGCTTTCTTGCACAACACAGTGTCACCCACCCAGGGGTGGGGCTATCCACATGGGCTGGGCCTGGACCTTCCCACATCAATCATCCATTAAGAAAATGCCCACACCAACCCAGTAGAGATAATTGGCCAATCAAGGTTCCCTTTTCCTAGGTAACTCTAGCTTGTGTTGAGTTGGCAAAAGCTAACTAGCACAAGTAGAACCCAGGCCTCCATGTCCCTGACCTCTGTTCCTACAGCCATTTAATCTGTTCTGTCATTTCCTCCAGGTACAGGGATTCCTAGCTCTAGACACCCAGGACTCTTTTCACTTCTTAGCCACAGCCTGTGTCTTCCCATACCTGCCTGACATTTGTAGGGTTGGTTTGGTTTTGCTTTTTCCCTTTAACAAAACGTGCTATGGTTTGGTCCCGTTTCTTTAGAGAAGCCAGTGAGAATGCATCCACACTTGAGGCTACGTCTTGACCGTCAATTCTCCAGACTAGAAACTCAAGCAATAGTTTTATAATTCTGTCAAAGATCATTGAGCTTGTTAGTGTTCGTCTTAATGAATCTTGTCTAGAACATACAGAGTGTTCTGGATCAAAGACAGATTTCCTGTTGATTACAATAACTCACAAGTGTGAGCACACTCACACCCACGTACACTCAGGTGTCATAACGAGGAGGACCAGGCGAAATGATTTACAGGGCAACTGGAAATTCCAGTTTGACGAGCACCAAGAAGCAACTTCTCTCTTTACCTAGCAGGAAGGCCAGGGTTCTTAATGCTCCTGAAGTAGCGTTCCTGGAGACGGTGAATCTGATGGCTTGTTTCTAGAACAGAGCTATTTCCAGGGTCAGGTGGTCTCCACGGCTGGTGATTTATGAGCTGGGATGTGTTCTATGTTTGGTGCCTCTATATTGGCTCCATCTTCTCGGTCCCCACCTCCTCCCAATAGTTCATTCGATTCTGAACTCACCAGCAGATGAATCCATGTTCATCTCACTGTCCACATTTACCCTGGGGCATGTGCTACTAACAGAGCCAAACCTATCGGGTCCCTCTGCAGTTTACACGACGTAACAGATAGAACACCCGATTGATCTAATTAACTATAAGTTAGCAGAAGAATGACCGGGACAGCTCAGAAATGACTTCCCCAAAGTCAAATGATGGGTAAGTGACAGTGCTCAGACTCTAATTCCCTTCCTTTCACTCCACAGCCCAAATCCTGGACTTCATCACGTGTAAGTCCGTGTGAGCGCCCAGTAATGCCAGTGACAGACTGTGAACTGGCATGGCTGGTAATCTCAGTTCATGTGTTTGTTTAAAACAGAGACTCACGCTCTGGCTCTGGCTTGCCTGGAATGGCTGTACAGCCTCGGCTGGCGTCCTAGCCCAGGCAATCCTCCTGCTTCAGCTTCCCATATGCTAGCGGAGAGCCACCGTGCCTGGCTACTTCATCCTGCTTCTGATCATATTAATGTATTCAATCTTCCTAAATCAGTTAAGCAAACGTAAGGGCATAAGGATGGATTGAGAGCGTGTTACCTGTGATATAAACCAAATACTAGATAATGACAGGTTAGTCGGGTGTGTGACAAGCTATAATGACGTCACCTTTTCTTTTTTCTTTCTCAAGATTTGAGTATGGAATCCACAAGGGGATCACTTCTTTCAGCGAGGAAGACTTATAAACTTCTAAATATATGAATTTTTTAAAGATTTATTTATTTATTGTGTACACAGTGTTCGGCCTCCTTGTATGCCTGCAGGCCAGAAGAGGGCACCAGATCTCATTACAGATGGTTGTGAGCCACCATGTGGTTGCTGGGAATTGAACTCAGGGCCTCGGGAAGATCAGCCAGTGTTCTTAACCTCTGAGCCATCCATCTCTCCAGCTCATCTATGAACGTTTTAAAGCACAAGGCCTAAATTAAGTCCAGGATTTGTACAACAGAAATATGCGTTAAAATGCTGACCCTGGGAGACATCACGCAAGTTGGGTCATTAGCTGTTCATTCTCAGCCACTCTCTGAACCCCAAGGCTACTCAGACAACAGGAGACAAAACCCAGCCCTCCTTTCCCACACAGAGAGATGCCCAATAGCTATAAATACCTTTGACTCAGCTGTCACTGAGTTGCCGAAGGGTACGCAAAGGGTACGCGTAGGTATTTGTTCCAGAGCTTGGGAGAGCCTTGTCTTCAGAAGTGAGAAAAAGGGTAAGGCGGGCGAGGAGGCAGTGTGAGGGACGCCCATCCTGCCGTCCCGCACATGCGCAATGCTTATCCCTTTAGAGGTCCGTGCATGCTAGAAGTATCCAGAATAGTGACTACTTTCACAAGGTGAAGAGAGTTGGTTTTGTAAGTGAGGTCACATGATCCCGAAAGCCACTGGCATCCACCTGGAGAGACTGAAGAGTTGTGTGAGGGTAAATCATCTTCAAACCCCCGGGGTTTGACAAAACTAGATTCATTGGCTTTCAGAACAGCAACAACGTCTTTTGGCACATACACGCACCATTCTCCTTCTGTGTTTTATTTGCACAAATGGTGCAAGCCCGTGACACAGGACAGGTGAGCCAGAAGCAACACTCCACACCCTCTGAGGAAGGAGTAACTACAGAACCAATGAGTTTAGGGGAACATCAAGCTTGGATAGTTTCTACGTTGCTGAGACACTGTACAGCATCCCAGCGTGGCTTTGCAGTCTCCTGATGAAGAGGCCACTTTAGTGACTGATTTTAATGCAGTTCTGATCACAGATGGGGCTGTGCTATGCTCTCCTTTCTTGCTTTGCTCTTGTGTTTTCTTGCACCGTCCCCTTGGCGTTCAGAAAACATGCCCATTGACACTCTGGAACAATCCTGCTTACTATGATTCTCCAGTGTCTCATTGTGAAGAGTTCCAGGAACTCCTGGCCACACATTTTTTTAGAAATAACCCCATAGGAATGGATCCACAAGCTCCCCACTTCTCACTGAAGAGCCATTTGATGGCTTCTAAGGAAGGAAAGTTGATTTCTTTTAAGGGTGTGGCCCCTGGTAGGTCAACTCTCCTCCACACCCAATAGTATATAGGCACCAAAAAATGGATTCAATAGATGGTATTTTTTTTCTAATTTTAGATGAGAACACAAAGTTGGGGGAGGTAGGGAGGTGGTGATGGATCTAGGAGGAACTGGGGGAAGAAGGGAGTACATTTGATCAAAATACACTCTGTGAAATTCTCCAATAATTAATACCAATATTACATTATAAAGATATCAGAAAAAACTTTAGAGAAAATAATTCAGGGGCTGGAGAGATGCCTTAATGGTTAAGAGCCCTGACTGTTTCTCCAGAGGACCCAGATTTCATCCCCAGAACACACATATCAGCTCACAACCTATAACTCCAGCTTCAGGGGACCCAGTGCTCTCTTGTGACCTCCTGTAGTACTGCATACACGTTGTATATAGACAAACAAGTGTGAAGAACACCCATAAACAGAAAATAAAAGCAAAGGAAAAAAATTAAGAGAAAACTCTGTCACAGCATTAACTGTATAAGACACATTTAAATAAGGATTCGTTTTCTATTTCTAATCTCCTGGAGTAAATAATTCATAAGAATTTCACATCTTGGGAGCCAGCTCTGGCCATGCACGATGGTTTGTGATTGAGAAAACAATTCAGCAGGCTTTGTCACGTTTGTCGTCTGCACTGAGGAGCTGGAATGCTGCCCTTTGATCGCCAAGCCTGGAAGGCTTCCTGTCTGGAAGATCTCCTGCTCTCGGGCTCCAAGTTTCAACAGCAAGTGACATGTAACTTCAAACCAACCTCAGAAGTCATCGTCTGTGGCCTCTCTGAGCATCTTCTGGATCTAGGAGTTAACTAGGTTGACTTCCTGGTTAGGAAACCCTTCGTTAAAGGATTCGAGTTTCCCAGTTCAAATCACACTTATGATGATCAAGACATCTTTCCAGCCTACCCTTGTTTATGTGTCTAAGCACATTCTGGTTGTACCTGTTCTGAATCTCACATGCAAGAGACACTCAGAGTGCCTCAGAAGACCGGGCATGTCACCAGTCCCTGAGGAGCCTACAATAACTCAAGTGACATCATACTTTTCAACAAAAATGCAAAGGTTTCATAAAGAGTTTTTCAGTGTGCTCTTGAATCCAGTTTTGTCTGTTTTGAGTGCTAGCATTTCTACTAGCTAGTTCGTGTCAGCCATATTATTTTGTCTTTGGTTAGGGAGGTCTATCTCATTAAGTTTTTAGGCTAACATATTAAATAAAGGGTTTCATTACAGCACCTACACACACACACATGCACGCATACACACATGTCATTATGGTTTGTTCTTACATGATCACGTCCCCAGCTGTTCTCCCATGTTGCCAGCATTTTAAAGGATGCGTTCTTACTGCATAACCAGTCATATAGTGTGGCTAACTTGAGGCTGTGTCCTCCCCATGGCTGCTCTCTCGACGCCAGGGGATTCTGCCAGAGCACAACAACATCAGGAACGGATTTTTCTACAACTGAGGAGGCCTGTGTTGTGTCTGCCTTTAAGAAGCATTGGAGTTGTTTGTTTGATTAAAAATAGTTCTCCCTGCTTTCGTATTTTGTTCTTCCAAAACAAACAGTTTCCAGTAGCATAGTGAGTTCTTCCGGGACTTTCTGTGTATCTAGTTTTCTACTTCCTGTACTTGGCTCTTTATGCATCTCTACTCATAATAAAAAAAAAGTGTAGGCAGCATTCTGCTTACTTTCTCTCCCCTGATTGACACGTTATCCAGTCACAAGTGGTCAGAGCTAAACATGTCTATATGTGAACAACACTATTGGACACAGAAGGGTGTGTGTGTGAGAGAGACACAAAGAGAGAGAGAGAGAGAGAGAGAGAGAGAGAGAGAGAGAGAGAGAGAGAGAGAGAGAGAGATACAGAAGAAGTCATAAATCTGAGAGGGAAGTGGAGGAAGGAGAATTAAAGGGGGCAAGGAACAATGGAAATTATGCAAATACTGTATACTCATATCTAAAACTCTTATTTTGTTTTCACTTCATATCTAAAACTCTAAAATAAATTATTAAAAAAAAATAAAGAATCCGGTCATGGAGAATACCTCAATTTCAGCTCCCAGGAGGCAGAGGCAGGTAGATCTCTGTGAGTTCAAAGTCAGTTTGTTCTACAGAGTGAGTTCCAGGACATCCAGGGCTATGTTGAGAGACCCTGTCTCAATGAATAATTAATTAGCTTTTAAAAAGAAAGAAAGATCCAGAAATCCTGATTAAATAAAAAGTTTAGAGGTGAAAAGGCATCAGTTTTGGCCAGCTACTAAATTGTGTTATCCAGAACCCAAAAAGCAAAACCATTTTGAGAAGTTCTCGACGGGCTATTTTTGTTTAGTTCATGTGCCTAAGATTAGGCCATTTGACTTTGTTATGTCTGGAAAGAAGAAAGGGGATTTGTTTAGCGTGATTTTGACTCTTCCTCTAGAGCTGGGCAGGTTGCCACTTCGTTCCTAGACTCCAAAGCAAGCAGCCACAGCACCTTAGTGGTCGGTGACTGATTACCGGATTTGTTCACAACTGGTTAGGCACAGTTCGAGTGCACGCACGTGCTCCTGTTTACCTCCCATGCAGTATCATTCTGGCATCACTGCCAAGCTGAGCCACATTCTCACGAGGGGTGGCAGAGAGTGCCTATCTCCAGTCAGATAAAATCACACAAATAACACATGGCATCTCTGATAATGTCATGCCCAATAGTAGTTGGCCCATGAAACAAATTACCTGGCCAAGTTGAACATAAATGAGACAAATATATATACTTATCTAGTGGATATATCTGCTCTTGGCCTCTCCTCACTCTTTGTCCCCGTTCCCAGCAGACTAACTAAACAGATCCTTGTGGAAAACTCTGCTTTCTTCTCTCTTGTGAAGTCCCCCAATGGCTCTTCCCATGCATAAGTGTCCGCTCCCAAGACATAGAAATACATTTGACCTGGAACCCCAGTGGTCACACCTATCAGGTGACCCAGAAGTATTTCCTACCAGGCAGAACTAGCCACTAATCTCTCCTGAGAACCAGAGACAACATCAGAAGCCGAGGAACAAAACACCCAGCCAACAAATTCAAAACTAGATATCATCACCTAGAATTACAGCCTTCCCCGAATCCAAATGCTTACTTAACAGCCAGCATAAAAACTGCAATCAATTACAGCCAGACAATCTATCTCTGCTAGAACCCAGTAACCCACAGCAAGCTCTGAGTATTGTAACATAGATGAAGCACAAT
Source organism: Microtus agrestis (assembly GCA_902806775.1). NCBI lineage: Eukaryota > Metazoa > Chordata > Mammalia > Rodentia > Cricetidae > Microtus > Microtus agrestis. The sequence continues at coordinate 1,513,393 of CADCXT010004929.1, forward strand.
TAAAGACCTCTATAAATATGGGAAAAGTCTTAAAGAGGAAATAAATAAATCTATGAAAATAAAAACAAATAGTGGAAGAAAATAAATAAAATAGTTCAAGACCTGAATAAATAAAGAAAACCCACATAGAAGGAAATAAAAAATTATGATCTCAAACAGGAACCTCAGAGGCAAACCTCACCAACAGAATGTAAGACATGGAGTCTCCTCTGTCTTCTCTTTTCCCCCAACTCCTGTCTCCTCTTCTGATGGATTCCCTGAGCTCTGGGGAGAGGGGATTTGATGGAGGCATTTCTTAGTTAAAGTTGGATGTTCCAAGGTCTCCCTCTCTCTGTGTAATGGCTGGCTGGGGATCTCTGTATTTGTTTCCACCTGCTATAGGAGGCCGCCTCTCTGATGATGGACAAGGCGCTGATCTATGAATATATCAGAATGTCATTAGGAGTCATTCATTGCTTGTTTTTGTTTGTTTTGTTTTGTTTTTCAGATGGGTAGTAGTATTTGGCTTTACCCTATGTCTATAATCGTCCTGGTTCTTGGTCGCCCAAGCAGTGTCTTGTATGGATTCCATCTCATGGAGTGGGCCTTAAATAAATCAGAAATTGGTTGGTTGCTCCCACACGGTTTGTGCCATCATTGCCCTAGCATATTTTGCAGGAAGGACAGATTGTAGATTAGGTTTTGCAAGTAAGTTGGGGTTTATGTTTCTCTTTTTGTAGTCTATGGAGTACCTATACTGGCTGGTTTTATGTGAACTTGATACAAGCTAGAGCCATCAGGGAGGAAGGAACCTCAACCGAGAAAATGCCTCCGTAAGAGCCAGGTGTAAAACATTTTCTTAATTAGCCCATAATTAGTTTCCATCCCTGGCCTAGTGGTCCTGGGTTCTGTAAGAAAGCAGGCTAAGCAAGCTATGGAAAGCAAACCCTGCATGGTCTCTGCATCAGCTCTTGCCTTCAGGTTTTTCCCGTTTGAGTTCCTATCCTGACTTCCTTCAGTGATGACTAGCACTGTGAAGTGTAGGCTGAATAAACCCTTTCCTCCCCAACTTGCTTTTAGGTCATGATGTTCTATCACAACAATAAAAACTTTAACTACGGCAGTACCTTTCTGTGTCAAAGATACTGGGGGTAAAGGTTCTATGTAGGCACCAGCCTACATGTTCAATGAGTCATGTGGATATTGTCTTCAGCAATGGGGCCTTGCTGTCCACCTGTGGAGAGCAGCCTGTTGTCTTGACAACAGCCTGAATTGTTTTCAGGACTTCCATGAGACCTTTCTGGGCAGCAACTCAAGTGGATAAAACCTATTCTTGGTACTGAAATATTTGTTTGGTGACAAGAGATGGTCAGTTAGAATTCTTTTTCCCTCATTATTTGGAGACTACAGTAGGATCAATTTCATATCCCTCAGGAAGTTTCCATTGCTCTAGGTCTCTTTACCACCCCTTAAATGTCCTTCCCTTCTAGTTGTCTCTCCCCTCATTCCCTCGCTCAACCCTATCTCCCCTCCTCCTTCCCACTTGAGCTTCCCAGTCCCATCCACCTCCCACTGACTCCAGTTCGCCAGTAAAATCTATTCTATTTCCCTACCCAAGGGAAATTCATGTGGGGTCTCTCTTTTCCTCGTGGTTCATTAGCCACCAGGCTACAAAGACACAGGGAGCGGAAGCAGCAAGTTGGGTGTGTACAGCTGTAAGCACAACAGAAATAACCTCCGAGAGTTGGTCAGCATCAATGAGCCGGCTCAGTTTTATTCCAGGGAGTGAGAGTAATACATAGGATGGGGACAACATCTGGGGAATCACCTAACAGGTACTCATAGTGTGTTGTATTTGCATTTGGCAGCAGGGTCCCATCCCACAGATGAGAGTGCAGTACCTAATTATCATCTGGCTGGCAATGGGGAGAGCATTTGCAGGGAACTGTGTCAAAGGTCACCCTTAAGATAAGCCAGGTATTCAAGCTCAGGGATAGCACCAAATAAGAAAGGCAGAGAGTCCTGAATTCTCAAAGAACTAATAAAATATATATATTTTTTAAGAAACAGAAGAAAGGCCGAGGAGACGAGGAAAGAGAATCTGAGTTTGGTCCCTAGTACCCATGTAAAAAGTCAAGGGTGACAGTAGCTATAGTCTCACAGATGGGAAGCAGATACAGGATGATCCAGAAGCTTGCTGGCCATCCAGTCTGGCCAGTCTCATTAAAAAGGCACGTTCCACGCACACAGAGAGACCCTGTCTGAAAATCCAAGTTTAAGAATGTCTAAAGAAGATACTCTACATGCACATGAAGTCCACCTGCATACACTCCTGCACACATACAAACATGCAGACACATAAAAACAAAACAACAACAACCACAAATCATATGAACAAAGATTAACCAGGCAGTGGTGGTGTATGCCTTTAATCCCAGCCCATGGGAGGCACAGGCGGGTGGATCTTTGAGAGTTCCAAGCCAGCCTGGGCTACAAAGCATGTTTCAGGACAGCCAGGGCTACACAAAGAAACCCTGTCTTGAAAAACCAAAGTAAGCAAACAAAAAAGACAATAGATTAGGGAGGGGATGAGACAGGATGAAACAGGATGGGACAGGATGAGACAGGATGGGACGGGATGGAATGGGACAGGACGGGACCTGATGGGAAGGGATGGGAAGGGATGGGATGAAGGAGAGAAGACAAGATGAGATGAGGGAGGGGCGCGGGAAGGAGAACATGGTGAATGTTATCTGGTGTAAGACTCTTAGTGGGGCAGATGATTTGTGAGCTGTGGGTGGTTCCAATTTACTTGTAAACGATCACATGAGGTTTTCCTAAAGCCTTAAGCACAATCTGTTATTTTACCAATTGGCATCATCCCAGAAATAAGAACAAACCTGGACAAGACTGGGGACTCGCCACTTACTTTCCTCACCCCTGCCTGTCACGTCGCTCAGCAACGAAGCCAACTAGTACGGCTTTTACAATTGTGCAAACGCCCTGCCGTAAACGGAAAATAGATCCCATCATATGACCGCTGTCAGTGAGCCAAGTAAGGAAAAGACAACGGTATTTATTGTAAGGACAATGGTTCATTAGCACACTTAGAGTTTTTCAGTGTTATTACTTGTCCACTAATAAGTAGGTGTGTATCTGTGAACAAAGAGAACCCTTGTTATACAGAGATGTTAAACACATCTGTCGGTGTTTTTGTGGGCATGGAATATGAAAAGGGATGGAAACGAGGCAGGATGGATTGTGGAATAAGTAATAAATGTTTCCTGTGGCTGACTTACTGAACATTGATTGCAATTACCTGTTCTTCTGACTTCTGAAAGATCCCTAGTCCAGGAAGCAGGGCTTTCAGCTGGCATTAAAAGAGGCCAACAGGCTTTCAGATTACCGTCCTGCCAGAATACCCACAATTCCTCTAAAGTACTGGCATGGAACATGTGGCTGCCTTAGTGCATCATAAACTGTGGTCATTTAACAGAGAAAACGTCCAACGTCACAGGAAATAGGGGACCTTCCAGGGGGAAGCAGCCCCGTCGATACACAATGAACTGAATGCAGACTCACGTGTCGTGAAATGCGATGAACAAATGCATATTTGTGAAAGTACTGAGTCTGATCGACTCGCTAGAAAAACCTACAATCGATCTGTGGAGAAAGCGCTTCCTTGTTTTTCCCTTGGGAGTTAAAATGGCCGTGACTAGATCTCATAGACTTACTCTGAGATAAAAGTCTGACTCCACTCGCCTGCGCGTCTTTCTGCCAGGTAGGACCTCAGATTGTCACCGAATACAATCAGCTGCGCTCTTCTGGCCAGTATCCCAGTGTGAAGGTTCACATAGCTTCCACAAGCCCTCGAGGTGTGACAGGAGCCTTCCGATTTTGCCACGTGGTTTCACTCTTGGCACTCATCCGGAGAGATCCAAAAATGACTCTGAGGACATGGAGCAGTACCGATTATAGAACCAAAGGAAATGTTGTCCAACTCTGCTGGAGTCAGTTCAAGATCATTTCTAGCTCAGTGTACAGCTCATATCTGCTAATATCTGTACTTGGAGGGCCATGGCTTGGTACCAGCCTGGGCTTCACAGGAAAAAAACTAAACCAACCAAAGAACATCAACACTAAAAAAGACATCTGCCTAATACTTGACTACTTTTCTATTAAAGGAAAAATTGTAAAAATAACAATGACATTTGTTTGAACTAATTTGACTGTTTAATAATTCAGCAATAATCAAAAGAGATTTAACTTGACAGCTTGACCTTTTGGTAGGATGCATACAACAGGATATACAATGACTTAACTGCTGAACCATCTCTTCAGCCCCCCTTTTTCTTTCTTTCTTTCTTTCTTTCTTTCTTTCTTTCTTTCTTCCTTCCTTCCTTCCTTCCTTCCTTCCTTCCTTCCTTTCTTCCTTCCTGTCTTTCCTTCTTTCTCTCTTTATTTCTTTCTTTCTTTTTTTTGAGATAGGGTTTCTCTGTTTAACAGTTCTGGCTCTCCTGGTACTGCTCTATAGACCAGGCTGGCCTCGAACTCACAGTGATCCAGCTGCCCCTGCCTCTCCAGTGCTGGCATCAAAGGCGTGTATCATCTCTGCCAGGGCAGGAACTTATTCTTAATTACAAATGGAAACCTCATTTGGCAAAGTCTTAACACAAGACAAACAGGGACTTACTCTTTAACCCCAAACAGAACCCTTAACCCTCGCAGGACAAACAGGAACCTCTTCTTAGTTGCAAATAGAAACCTTAACTTGCAAGGCTTAACATAAGACAAACAGGAACTTATTCTTAACTGTCTTAACAACAAACAGAACTCTTAACCTGCATGGTGTATTTTTCCTGTGTGGTCTCCCATTAACTTGTAAGGTATATCGCTCCTGTTTGGTCTCACCCAAGCTTTATGGCAACAGTCTATGTCTAATTTCAAAAATATTTATTTAAAAATCACCTATAAACTTACATTGTGGCTTTAATGTCAGCAAATTTCATATGGTTATCACTTTCTCCGCTGTGTCTCAATACAGGGAAGAAGAGGATATAAAAAACTTGTGAAATATTTTTTAGCAGTATAGACATTTGCAGACACTATCGATTGTATAGTTCAACACTAATTTAAAAAAGATATCTACCCTTTCTCAGGCTAAATGAACAACCGTCTCATCCCACTGAAGTTCACTGGAAAACTACACATCCATACAGATCACCTAACCTCTGAAAAGTTAAGATGGGGATGGGGGTGCTGTAGGGTAGAGGAAGCCTTATAGCTAAATCTGCTGGCCAATTATTTTCTAGTTTGTGTTAACTGAACTGTATCACCAGGGAAACACATATCAAATACTTAACAAATATTTCAGTTGGAGGAACTTCTGGCCTGAGAGTGGAGGAACTGCCAGATGTCCAGAGACCAGGAGTGCACAGCTAAGCAGGTCTTTAAAGGACCATCTTATGGTGGTCAGGATGGCGGGTGCTCATAGGTCAGTGCTCAGAAGACAGAGGCCAGATTACATGTGCTCAGGAATTGTACATTTGTATCAGTCTGGACAAAAATACAAGACTTTGTCTGAGTATGTTCGTCCTTCCTTCCTTCCTTCCTTTCTCCCTTCCTTCTCTCTCTCTTGTCCTCCCTCCCTTCTTCCTCCTCCTCCTTCTTTCAACTTAAAATAAACTGATTACTTGGATCTGAATTCAAGTCGCCAAGCACGACTCTTGCAGTCGACCTACAAGCCAGACTGTGTCAGAGAGACTCCATTCATCTAACTGTCAAGGAAATGCCTCCTGGACATGCGTATTTTCCAGTTCAATATTAACAAAATTGGTGGTCATGAAAATACATTCATATTTTGTGTAGACAGTTTGCTCAGATAACATCATAATAGCCTCTTCTAGTTCCTCAACTACCCTACAGTCAGGTTTCCCTGGACATACCCGATCTAGCTTCTGCCCCCCCTTCACCATCTCCGTCTTTGGTCTGTTTCTTCCTCCGTGTGACTACATTAGCTTCCTATGCCTCAAATGCCCGTCCAGGCTGTCGTGTTATTTTAGCCTTGGCCTGGCATGACTCTTATGTATCTTTAGGTCCTTGCTGTCTTTAAACACTTCCCTTGGCATGTATGATCCATCTTTGTGTATATACGGTGGGGAGCCACAGGGCAATATGATTTTAAAACAATTAAAATAACATTGTCACACATTCTCAAAATGCTACCGTGGTTATTTTTTCTTCTTTGACAGTCTCCCTATCTGTACTGTCAGCTCTGTGAGGTCAGAAGCTATGTCAACATAGCGCACAGATGGTGCTGTTTGTCAAATGGATGGATAACCCAGCTATAATTTCCCAATAAGTCTTTTCAGTGACGCCTGCTAACGCATAGGTTGAATACACCCCGTGTCTATTTATAGCCCTCTGTGAACCCAAGTGATCTCTGCTGCCACTGCCTGGCTTTGTGTCCCCACATTAGCCTTCCAGCTAGGCCTTGCTTATTCCTACAAGTGGGAAGTAGCATGAGGCTCTCTGGTTGTAGGGTGAATTATTCTCTTCAAATCAGAAAAGATCACACAGCAAATGCATTGCCCTGTTCAGAACGAGGCCTGTGGGCTCCACGGAGAGATTCTTGAAGAGACATTGCACTTTCTAATCTTCACGTGACAGAGTGCTGAGTTTGAGAGTTTACAGTCCGAAACACAGACGCCTCACATTTGGTGGTAAGATGAAGTCTAACCGGATAACTATCTCACTCCCGAGGGATGTCTTCTGCATCTGCCATCGTCCCTGTGGTTCTTCCAGCATCGTTGAGGCTAAGAGTTTTCACCGTCAGCCTAAATCTCCTTCTCAAGGTGATTTTAAATGCTTGCAAGAAAGGGTGTCCTTATGAGAGCCTGGGTTGTTTTTCTCTGAAGCAAGTCCTTCCTATTTTTGCTGAGCCACCCTACGGTTGCTTTTCACCCAGCTGAAATGTGTTTATGTATCTAGTGAAAATAGAAACAACGCTGTAATCAGTTCTCCAGGACAGGAAGGAAGCGCTGGCTCTTCCTCCACAAAAGGACACTGGTTCGTGGGAAAGTGTACCAAAGCACCGAATTTCTCCTAGACTCCTGTCTCCTACACAAGGTTCAGGAACTCTTTAGAAAGAAACTACTCATTTTTTTTAAACAATTATTATCTTAACTTCAGTACATCTAAACAGTAAACTTAGTGAATCAAATTGCACAGATATGTTTTATATTTGAACTTTTTCATAAGGAAGCAATGATTGTTCTTTGTCATAACTTAAAACCTAGATAACTTCTCAAAAACAACGCATTTTTATCTCTGGATAGTTTATGGGAGGAAGGAGGCAGCACAGAGTAAAAAACTCAGTAATTGAACAAATATTAAAAGGGAAGGGAATATATATATATATATATATATATATATATATATATATATTAGAGAGAGAGAGAGAGAGAGAGAGAGAGAGAGGAAAAGAAATGGACTCCATCAGAGACTTCAGAGGTGATGTCATATACTTAGAATAAGAGGATGAGTAGTTAAACAGTTAAAAGAAAGGTTGGGAGCCATCCCTCTAAAGACAAAGAACAAACATTATGAAGAAGTAATGAAATTCCAGGAAGCGCTAAGTACTTACATGGAAAATGAGAATTATCAAAAATTCATCAGTTGTCCAGATAAGATTCAGGATCAGTAGTCATGCTCACCATGGCTTTAAAATCAAACCGTCAGAGCCTGGTCTGGTGGTACACACCTGCAGCCCCACGGTCAGCTTAGAATGCTTTCTTTTGTTGTCAAACATAGATCAAGTTTCAAAAGGAACACTTTTTGTTTTTAAATTTATTTTCAACTTTATTATAAAAAGTTAGAAATAAGAAAAAAAAATCGCACACCCAACCTGAGCAGATCCAAAGATCCTGAGCAGTTCAACCCTCTCCTACAAGGAACACTTCTCAAAACTCGTGGACGGGTTTGCCACACAGCACAGAGACAATAAGGAAAGCTGTTCAAAGCAGCCTCTGGTCCCGGTGCCATCCACGGGAGGTCACTGGGTGGTCTGTGGTGGATGACTCTCAGGGTGTTTGTAGGAAAACTGGTAAAAAACTGCAGAGTTTGCTGACTAGAGTGTGGCTTTGGCTCCTAAATCCTGCACCGGGTGAGGAGTCAGGCCTTGCTTCTCAAAGGCATGTGGTTCTGATGTTCTCTTCTGTCATCTCCACAGCACCTGCAGAAACAGCAAGCTGGCAAAAGGTGCCTGACCAAGCTGGCAAAAGGTGCCTGACCAAACAAACAGTATAGGCCAAGAAGACCAAACCCTGGGGAAAGAAAGGCGTGATGGTGGAGTTCATTCATTTTACGTTCGGAAGATTAAGGCATCGAGGAACAGAGGCATTAAGAATGAACTTCAGAAGCTACTAAGCGTGTTCTCTTGAAAGTGTCTCCCTGAACAGCATCGACCACTGCCAAGGCTAACACTCCAGCACAAAACAGCCACCTTGGAAGGATGACCCCAGGCCAGCAGGTTCCAGCCTAGAAGCCAATGGTCAGAAGATCAAAATCCTTCTGCCTCAAAGCATCTGTTTCAAAGCATTGGTTAGAAAAACCAAAATAAAGTGCAGTTATGAAAACAAGCAAAAATCTTACTATTTATATTTCACTAATCTCCTACAGATGGATGGTGTGGGAGATTTTTCTGTATATGTGTTGCTTTTATTGATTAATGGATAAAGAAGCTGCTATGGCCTGTGATAGGGCAGAGTAGAGCTAGGTGGGAAAACCAAACTGAATACTGGGAGAAAGAGGGCAGAGTCAAGAGAAGCCACACAGCACCAGAGACAGATGCACTGGAAACTTGCCGGTAAGCCACAGCCACGTGGTGATACAGAAATTAATAAAAACAGGTTAATTTAAGATATGAGTTAGCCAGAAATATGCTTAAGCTATGGCCAAACAGTATTGTAATTAATACAGATTTCTGTGTGATTATTTTGAGAGTCTGGGTGGCCAGGAAATGAACGAAAAGCCTCCCCCCAACAGATGAACATCTCTTTTTTTTTTTAAATATTTATTTATTTATTATGTATACAATGTTCTGTCTGTGTGTATGTCTGCAGGCCGAAGAGGACACCAGACCTCATTGCAGATGGTTTTGAGCCACCATGTGGTTGCTGGGATTGAACTCAGGTCCTTTGGAAGAGCAGGCAATGCTCTTAACCATTGAGCCATCTCTCCAGCCCCCAGATGAACATCTCTTATATTATTCCCTGTCAGTTGGTCAGTGGGGGCACACACCTTTAATCCCAGCACCAGAAGACAGAGACAGGCAGATCTCTGTGAGTTCAAGGCTAGCTTGAACAAAAGCAGATGCCAGGACAGCCAGCCAGGACTATTACACAGAGAAACCCTGTCTTGAAAAATCACACACACACACACACACACACACACACACACACACATTATTCACTGTCCTTTGAATTTTAAATATGATTCACTATTTATAATCTATTGGCATTCATTTTACTATAAGACAAGTGTCCTTAACTTTCCCTGCTGTATATTTCAGAGTGACTTCCCTAAGGAAAGCAACAACCCCTCTAAAATTGCAGTTTCTGAAGTCTTCACTAATTCTGCTCCTTCTATAAAATGGCCTGACGCTCACAGTCCTCTCGGCCAAGCTACCAAGCTATTAAGTACTAGCTTATAGCGAAGACACAGCCCCAGTTGTAATAAATCCTCTCTGCTTCTGCTTGGGAAGCCTCTTGATTTCTGCTTAGATTTCTTCTCCCAAAAAGATCTGTGTGGATCTTCTGGAGGCTCAGCAAAAGCACCGTCATATGGCACTCTCGAGGGCCCATGGCCTCCCGTCTGTCAGCTGCGAGCAGACATAGTCTCATGCATGAACCTGCCCATAAAGGCCTCATTGCTTCGTGCACAGTTTGGCCCGGATCTTTTCACCCCGTGTCTGTCTTTCCAGAATGTGTCTCATTTCTGGAGAGCCCCCATGGAGATTCATCAGATAGCTGAACTTTCAGGTACAAAAGGAGTGAGGGTGATTTTACCTTCCAAACATTATCATTGCCTCAAAGAAGATTGGGTTTATTCTGTTTGTTCGTTTGAGACAGGGTTTCTTTGTGTAACAGCCCTATCTGTCCTGGAGCTAGCTCTTGTAGACCAGGCTAGCCTCGAACTCATAGAGAGCCACCTGCCTCTGCCTCCCGAGTGCTGGGATTAAAGGCGTGCACTACCACCACCCAGTTAGACTTATTCTTAAAACTCAAAGTGCATTCGCAGTGAAAAACAAATTTCTATTTGAAAGTTTGACTGAAGTCAAATACAGGACAAGAAACTGCCTCTCTAGTCTTCTTCAGGTTTGGGGAAGGAAATGTTTCCCCAAACAGCACTCATGTCTAGTAAGAACATTTCTGAGAGGGAAGTTCTGTGCAGCAGAAAAAGCAGAGGGCCAGCAGACATGGCACTGAGCAGGAAGGAGGGGGCTTCAGGGCCGTGGCTTCCTTCAAGCATAGCTTGGGGCTACAGTGACTTACATGGGGTGACCTGAAGGCACTTTCTGGTCCTTTTAACCTAGTCTAACAGAGAGAAAGCAGAGACCGAACAGCCCAGCAGTTAACATTCATTAGGGAAATCTAACCATCTGTGAACCAGCCTGGGCTAGTTTGCCAATGTTGTACAGGAACAACAAAGCAGCCTCTGAGCAGAACAGGGCAGGTGAGGAAAACAAGACTTAGAGCTAGAAACCCAGCCAGAAGTCAAACGCCCGGCAAAGGTTTCTTCCCAAACAAGAACAAGACCCCCCAGTGGAAGCCCAGAATTGTCTGTTTAAGCCTGTGCTATCTCCAGAGAAGATATAATGAGGAACCAAGAGCAACTCATAATTAGCACTTCGGTAGTTGTTTACAGAGTACTTCAAGGAGCTTCAAAGCAGTTCTTCCAAGCCTCAAGTGTTTGGGCATGCTATTAGCGCGTGTTGTAAAGAAGGCGTGAAGAACATCGGTGTGTGTTGTTAAGAGCAAATGTATACACTGGTCCGAGCCAATTATGACTAACTTGAAAAACACTGTCGGCCAAACCAGCAGGCTTTATTGCTGTGTTTGTCCATGCTACTAATTTAGAATGTAAAGTCAAACGTAAAGGCAGAAACCTATTACTTTTTATGGAATTTCACCAGTTAGTATTAAGGGCTTGAACATTCTTACACATGAAGAGTGTGTGTGTGTGTGTGTGTGTGTGTGTGTGTGTGTGTGTGTGTGTTGCATCTGAAGGCAATAAGAAAGCTCTAAATAGATTACAAAGACTGGCAGACTTCCCCAGCCAATTACCTTTTCTGTTCAAAAGCATTCCAGCATGATAGAGTCAGCCATGGGCAGGTGACCACCCCCCCCCCCACCGCCAGGTGGCCAGCATTCCAACACGGAGGTGGAGGAGGGGGTCAGCCATGAGCTGGTGTCCCTGCTGGCTACTGCCAAGCACTCTAGCTGAGGAATCCCCACTCTTAACAGATCGGGACCAGTCTGAAATCTACATACACAAAAGATGCCTATATTGAAGACTGGCAAGGAAAAGCTTGATTTCAGCGAGAACAGAAGGAAAATGGAGATGGAATCTGTGAGAAAAACTTTCCCTTCTGTTACCTCCGGACTAATTTGTGGAGAGAAGGCTAAAACAAATGTCCCCACGGAAAGGAACACAAGCGACTTCTAAAATATCGACAAATGCTGCCTAGACCGCTGGAGCTTGGTGCTGTCTAAGATCTCTCAAACATTCTAAATGAGAATCAACCACGAGGTAGAAATTAGACATCACAGAAACGTGTAGAACTCTACCAAAACTGAATGATGAAATATATACCAAACAGAGGGTTTCCAAACCTTCACTACGCCATTGCTCTCAACCCAAGAAGGACTGTGCTAATAAATGCTGAAATTTGGGCCACCCGTCTGCGGCTTGAGTTCCTTGTGTGGTATTCTGTCTGGATGTTTGAAACCTCTCATGGTGGCTCAGTCCATTTTAGGGCAGCTCTAAATGTGAGCAATGTCTTCCTCACATTGAGACTCAAACTGACCCTGGTCACCTTTTCCTTTCCTTAGCTATAGCTTTTAAACACCGTGTGCTTCTTCTCATTCTGAGCACTTAACAAAAGTGACGGATTGCCTTCCTCCAGGAGAAAAAAATGTAGGCAAAACACAGACGTTTTATAAATGATTCCTAGGGAACTGTAGGATTGTCTGTGGACCTTACATATAGAAATGTTTCTAGGCCTGGCGGTGGTGGCGCACGCCTTTAATCCCAGCACTCGGGAGGCAGAGGCAGGCGGATCTCTGTGAGTTCGAGGCCAGCCTGGTCTACAAGAGCTAGTAGAGCTAGTTTCAGGGCAGGCTCCAAAGCTTCAGAGAAACCCTGTCTCCAACAACCAAAAAAAAAAAAAAATATTTCTAATAGTGGCCCTTTAAGAGCCGTTAGGAAGGTGTCTTCCTTTTCTGCATCTTGTCCAACTGTGCGGGCTTCTGAGTTCTCCCGCTGGGCTCATTTCAGCCCATGGAGACCTCTGACCCAGGTTGATGATCTTATCCTTTAAGTTGCGTTTAGACCCATCAGCACGTTTACTATGGCCACTGGCAAAGACGGGAGGACCAGGAAACAATTGGAAACAACACTGCAGTCAGAAAGTGGTCATCAGAATACGGGAACTCTATGCAGCCACCACGTTTCTTCCCCTACAGATTGTATTCTGAAATGAAGCACAGGAAAACACAAGGAACTTCATGTAAGGATCAGAATTGATCACGTGCCGTTAATTTTACCCAGCCAAAGAGAACTGCTTTTGCTTTCTTCGACAAGGGCTTAGTTCAGGTATTAACTCAGGGACTATGAAAACACGTGACAGCCACATGCTAGAGGAACTAAGTAGTCATTGCGAAATTCCCTTTGAGAGTATAGTGTATGACCTTAGGAAGCCCATGTGCCGTTTCAAACCTACAGACCCCCACCGTTCTAGCCCTCTTCAACAAACAACTCTTACCCAATAGCTGCCTCTTTGTTTGAAGAATTCTTAGAACTGCTAGCTGAAGCGTTGGGCTTAGCATCAGCACTTGGCAGCTCAGTTAAATGGCTCTCTGGCCAACTTTCCTATGCCTTGTGAGTCTCTTACTGCTGGCGGGAGAGTTCTGTAGCAATGTCCCACTGACCTTGTCCCTCTGCATGGGGGACTTTACAAATTAGGTTAGATCCCTTCTAGTGTTTTCTATTTTATTATAAGGGTTTTAATTTAAGAGCCAACATTGTACATTAGGAAGAAATGAAAAGGATTTGTCAAAGGATTCTGGTATTAGCTAGCCAAGTGACTAGGAGAAACCCAGCTATCCTCCGGTGAAGTAGATCCTAGAAAACAGTCCCCCAGTTCAGCCGCTCAGTTCAGTAAAATGGTTTCACGTTAGAGACACTAAGGGGATTTTCAAAACTGCTGTCACACAGATCTCTGACTCCAATGTTCTGATTTATGAATGAACAATGAATGGGATGAAGGATGTTGCCCTCTAGAACAACAGCAGCTTCTTTAGTTGCTGACAGCTGTTCTAACCCGCAGTCCGCAAGTTCGTCTGCACACAAGAATCACCTGTTGAGTTTTCAAACCTACCAGGGCCTCTGCCCCCGTACAGACTCAGGCTTAATAGTCCTGGGAGACCCAGGCTTTAACGTGTTCTAACACTCTCCAGCAGGTTATGATGAGCAGTCAGGGCTGAGACCCACACTCTGACTCTACCTTCCCGGTCCTAACTAGCTGATCAGCTGACCCTCTAGCCAGCATTGGCCACTTAGCAAATAACAAACAAACCCTGGGAGCTTGCTGAAAGGTACAGTTCTGTCTCCACTAGATCAACCTGACACCAACTACCTATTTTCCACCTACGATCACAACCCTCTAATCTTGCCGATACCAGTGTTTCCTGTTGTCTCTACTTCCCTGCCATGTTGTAGCCCCATTCTTTTTTTCATTTCCTGTCTGCTACGTCCATCCACTCTTCCTAACAGCGTGCCTTTGTGCCTTTGCTGACTGCTCCAATTTTCTTCTGTGTCCTGGGTTATCTGAGTCAAAAATCCTCTGTGCTATTAAGAAAATTAGAAGTGTTATCAAGCTGAAAGAAGGCTGTGATTGGCACTGGACAACCAAATGACAGATGAGTGTATTGAGAAAATTGAACTGCACAGTGGGAAGACCTGTAAGACTGTGATCCTTTCTTCTGCAAAAGATCAGCTGTAACCAGGATCACAGTAAAACTGCGATTATAATCAGATTGTCTCAAATATGGGTTATGAAGTACTGAAGAAGTTGTTCAAAGAAAACAAAAGGTAATATTTTGTAGTAATTACAAAAACAAAATTCTAATGAGCTTCAGAGGATAAAAATGCGTAGAGTCATTGAAGGTTTAGGTAAATTTGACTATTGACTGAGATAAATAAATTTCTCCTATTGTACAATATATCTATGGGGAAAATGTTCCGACCTCATAAAGTAGTTTTCTGCATATGGTAATATTCAATTGTTCTGAGTACGTCGCGAACATTGGGCAGCATCGTGGAGACAGGCATCACCTGTCCCATGCTTCCACGAGAGGCTCTCTGACGTGGGAAAGTGGTAAGACCTTTGTCCTATCAGGTGGATTTATCATGAGGCTAATAAAGCTTTTGGCTTTAACCTCCTTTCTTGCAAGGATTCACAAAACCCTAGGAGGGTCCCCACTGACAGATTCCACATGAGTTTTTTTTGTTTTTGTTTTTATCAAAATGTATTCTTAGCAAAAGTAAGTTATGGCAATTTGTTGTGATTTCATTTTTATTATAAATATTTAGCCTGGATATGTTATGTATTGAAAATTCTGTATTTTGGAGAATAGATCCACCTATTGCCCCTTTTAAGGCATGGGGGTCCTGCTTCCCCTGTTGATCAGAGAAAATGTGTTTCTGGGACAGAGAAGCTGAAGCCAAGCTTTCAAGACAGGTTTCTCTGTGTAACCCCTCTGGTTGTCCTGGAACTCACTTTGTATGCCAGGCTGACCTCGAACTCACACATTCACTTGCTTCTGTCTCCCAATGTTCACAGTGTACTCAGAACAATTGAATATTACCATACGCAGAAAACTGCTTTACGAGGTCGGAACGTTCTCCCCATAGATATATTGTACAATAGGAGAAATTTATGTATCTCAGTCAATAGTCACAGTGTGCTAGAATTAAAGGTGTAAGGTGTGAATTACCACCACCCAATGAAGGCTGTTTTCAGAAGATGAGCTCAGCCAGCGTCTTCCAGACACCTCAGGACTGACATACACACATGAACTCATGGAGCGTGTGGCGTTGTCACATAGGCTCAAGCTGCTGGGGTCCCCGGGCTGAGGGGGGGACACGGACATGAGCTCCCATCCCTAGACCTGCCATCACTTGCAGAGGAAAACTGAGTTTTCTGCAACAGAGTCTCACTGGGTCGCAAAACACCCTTCAAGGGCAGCCCTGTGCCCAGCAGAAGGCCGACATAAAATGAACGCGATGCTATTTTCGTAAAATTTTTGTCTCATTGATTTGTTGAGGTTTTTTCCTTTCTTTTTTGTTTCATTGGTCTTTGGCTTATATTTCATGATTTTCAGTTTTGTTTTTATGGGTTTTAATTTTGTGTGTGTTTCTTGTCTTTTTCTTTTCTTTTTATTCTGGTTTGCTTGTTTTCTAAAGAAAGAAAGGCCATGGGGAGGCGGGGGAGGATCTGGGAGGAGATGGAAAAGGGGATAACCATCATTGAAATATATCAATAAAATATTTCAATAAAAATATTACAAAGAAAGCTAATAAGAAAAATGAGCTTAGTCATAATGGTGCATATTTATGCCATACAATGTAACCTATGGAAAATGCTGTTCGGAAAGAGTACCTTGTGGAGACGAGAGTATTGTGCAAATGTTCCTTGCCCAGCCGTGTTCGCTCCTCCTCGTCCACTCTGAGGTGGACAATCTCAACTTCCACGTTGGAATGTTAACCTTTACCCTGTGGGTGACCCCTATACCCTCGCCTGTCTCCTCCATATTAAACGCATCATTTTAGTCTTCCCCCTCCCCCCTCTCCCATCCCCGGGACCTCTCCAGCTGTCTTTGGGCACACACGGCCCTTCTTGCTCTAATTAGTAGCTTCTCTCTTGTAAATTTCCATGTCTTTCACCAAAAGAGAAAACACAGCAAACATTGAGTGTGTCTTTTTTCTGAAGTTGCTCCAGCACACAAACCTTCCAGTGAAGGAAGGGATTTGTGGCAACTGAGCCTTGAGAAGTCCACCGCTTTCCCGAGCAGCCAAACTGTCAAAATAGACAGTGGCGATATAAAAAGAAAAATGGCAAAATCAGCTTTTCCTTCCACGAAGCGTGGTCTGGTGGCCCTGGAGTCCGGGCTCCAGCTGCACCAGGAGGAGGAAGGCTGCCATAGGTCCCGGGTGGGAAGTACTTCCAAAGACCGACTTCAGAGTCCAGTGTGAAGACATCTCATGCCCTGGTCAGCACAGGCTAGGGGAAATCTGCATCCTACAAAGATTTTAATAATTCAAGTAGGAGTTTAAAGTCGACTTAGGTTTTTAATGTTTATCTTCCAAGAGGATATAATTATTAGGTTATCTCAGTCCTTGAGTTATGTTAGTTTTCATAGTTTTTTGTGGATTCATGCTAAATGGTGATTCTGGGGAAATATTTAAAACATTCTAAAATACTGCAACCTTTTAACATCCCCCAACCCCAGGAAAAACAAATAAAAATCTTCTAACGGTTTCAGTCATTTGAGTAAACATTTGAACAAAGAACTCCTAAACGGGAGTTTGCTGGGCAAGCAAGATCAGTCGTGTGACTGGGTGGAAACGCAGAGTCTGCCAAGAAAGAGGACACCCAAGAGTCTCAACTTTGCCTTATATTTTAGTCTAAGAATTTGGAGTAGCTTGATACAGCATATTTTGCTCAGCTTACAAAAACCCATAATGTTTCTGTAAGTCTAGGAGAGTCAAATTCTGCTCACTGCTATTAATATAAAGAAATATCAACACTATGCTAAAGTTCCCTATTTCCTCTTATTCAGCAATAGACTGATTTCCAATGTGAAAAAATATTTAATTACTATAATAAATTATTTTGCGCAAATTTATAAACCTAGATCTTTTTACATGTCATTTACTATCTCCCCAGTATTGACTTCATTATTATTGTGCTAAGGATTAAAAATTAGCATATACATAATAATCAAGACCTGTGAATTGTGATAGACACATACCTTGGTTTCCTTCTAGCCATTATTACCAGCCTGGCCACTTCCTTTCAGTCCTGCAAGAGGCACTCTCTCTGATATATGCTGAGTCATGGTGATAAGAGGTATTTATGCAAACTCATGCTTCGGGTTGCCCAACAAAGGAAGTTCAGCGGTGGTGAGCTCAACATTGACCTCTGTGGAATGCGGTCAGCCAGTACCAAGATTGGCTATCTACACGGCAAGCTGAATTTTCCAGGCCTAAAGGGTCTTTAACACAAGGCAACAATTGCTCTTACAAAAGTGCTGGCCAGATTCCTTGCCTTATTAGAAGAGAGCCTGCAGCAGAACCAAGGTCTACAGGAGGAGACAGCCAAGATTGGAGACCTCAGGCAACCAAAAGGAGAACCCTTGCTTGGGTCAGTCTTAGTTCTTCACAATAGGAATGGATCTGTGTTCAGTCGAAGCATCCGCGACAAAACGCAGACAGACTGAAAAGGCCCAAGCATCCTGGGACACACAGCCGGGCAGTTCTGCCTCCTTCCTAGCAGGCTGCCACAGCAATCACCTTCCAGAAAAGCCCAGCACACCAGCTCTCAATAAGTTAATGCTTGTTCCAAGGATTAAAGCCAGCTTTAGGCTGGGCAAGGAAGCACATGCCATTAATCCCAGCACCTAACAGGCAGAGGCAGGAGGATCTCTATGAGTTCGAGGCCAGCCTGGTCTACACACCGAGCTTCAGGACAGACAGCTATATAGAAAGACCCTGCCTCAACAATAAATGATAGGTAGATAGATAGATAGATAGATAGATAGATAGATAGATAGATAGATAGATAGATAGATAGATGATAGATAGATGATAGATAGATAGATAGATAAATAGATAGATGGATAGATAGATAGATAGATAGATAGATAGATAGATAGATAGATAGATAGATAAATGATAGATGGATGATAGATAGATAGATAGATAGATAGATAGATAGATAGATAGATAGATAGATAGATAAATGATAGATGGATGATAGATAGATAGATAGATAGATAGATAGATAGATAGATGATACTGTGAATTCGAGGCCAGCCTGGTCTACAAAGAGAGTTCCAAGATAGGCTCCAAAGCAACAGAGAAACCCTATCTTGAAATACACACACACACACACACACACACACACAATATCCTGTATGAGTGAGGAAGCAGCCTTAGGCAGTCACTCCCAGTCACTTATAATAATGTAAAGAAATCAAGTTCCTTGGGACTGTAGAGGTGGCCCAGCCATTATGGGCAACAGCTGTTCTTCCAGTAGACCTGGGTTCAAATCCCAGGACCCAATTGACAGCTCACAGTAGTCTATAACTCCAGTTCCAGGGTATTCGACAGCAACTTCTAATCTCTCTGGCTATGATGAATAGATGTAGTGCACAGACACACGTGCAGGCAAAACATCCATACACACAAAATAAAGAAGAAAGAAAGAAAGAAAAAAGAAAGAAAGGAAGGAAGGAAGGAAGAAGAAGAAGAAAGAAAGAAAGAAAGAAAGAAAGAAAGAAAGAAAGAAAGAAAGAAAGAAAGGGGATGAGTCTCACGGGAATGCCAACTTGTGGAAGAAGCAGCAAAACCCAGAGCAGAGTAACCTCTGCTCCCTAAGACTGTGACACAGATGGGTTTTCCTTTCTTCCAGGAATGAACAAAAACAGTTGAAGCAGTTAAACGAACAAACAAACAAGGAAGAAAGGAAAAGGCAGGCCGGAGACAAGTTGTTCTGTCTCAGAATGGCCGTGTAGACGGCGTTTTCAGGTAGCCAGCCAAAACCGAGTGCTGAGAGCCCAGACAGAGGCAAGGGTGGGATGTGGTTGGCGGTCACACCTCACACTCATCCCGCTCCCTGATGCAGCTCACTATGAGCTCACGGAAGGTCTGGCAGCTCCACACCCCTGTCCTGCCACTGACAGTCTTCGTGACTAAGTACCACGTGCGTCTCTAAACCTAGAATTCAGTGAATCTGAATTCTAACGAAGCTCATTTCACTTAATCTATATAGATGTGCTCATCATAATCCCCAATACACAGGGTCCCTAAACATTTTTATTAATGGTTTTCATTTCTAGAATAATAAAACAGAGCAAGCCTCCACAGACGTGAACTGAGTAGCCGGATAATGTATTCCCAAAGCATCCGAGGGAAATCTGGAAGTGGACAACAGCTTTTGTGAACTAGTCTCTCATTTCTGGAGTCCAGCTTGACGTCCTATGCGCTGTGGAGTTGGTGTCAAGTCAGTTAATGGTTGAGGTCAAAGGTCAGTCTGAGCCGGACTTGGTGGAGCCAGAAAGGGACACGTGATCAGAGTGGGGTAGGTGTGGTGCCTGCCCGAGAAATAAACACTACCAATGGCAAAACAGTCACAGCTGAATGCAGCAGAGGAAGAAGCTGTCAACTGAAAAATTATCATCTCAGACCCACAAGACATGTTCTGGCTGGGGCAACTTTAAAACGCTTTCTCTGTAATTGTTAACAGCTGTCGCGTGAAAACTATTCCAAGCTCTTTCCTATGTGAAAAGCGAGGCAGAAAGAGTCAGTATTTTCCTGTGACTGTACAACTTCTAGGTAAGAAAGCATCCACCTGCTTGAAGCAGCCATGGGCACCAATTCCATAACCTTCACACGGCCTGGGACAGCCCCCGGCGCTCTGCGGAGTCAGCCGTAGCCAGCGTGTCCTTGAGGATTCTGAACCACACTCACTGTTGCTGCTGTCTCTTGACAGAGGCTAACTCCTTGGTTCTAGGTGTTTGGTAACAGGCATAGTTCTTGATGAAACAACAAGGCAAAGATAACACCAGATGGCTCTTACCACATCCTTCAAGTTTGTTGGAGTGGGTGTGTCTTTGTTGGAGTAAGTATATCACTGTGGGGGTGGACTCTGAGGTTTCCTATGATTAGGATATGGCCATGTGTCCCCATCAACTTCCTGGGGCCTGCCGACCAAGATGTCACCAGCACCACATCTGCTTGCTCCATACCATGATGACAATGGACTGAACCTCTGAAACTATAAGGGAGCCACCCCAACTAAATGTTCTCTCGGTAAGATTTGCCGTGGTCATGGTGTCTCTTCACAGAAAATAGAAAAAGTCAGATTTTGTCTCTATAAACCCCACTAACCTATGTCATCCATATAAGCCCCACCAACATGTATCTCTGGGCCACATAGCTGGAAAGTTTCCAGGTGGTAGTCATGACCAAATTCCACTTAGATCAGTATTTCAAATTTTAATAGTTTTGTTTTAATTTGACCAAACTGTTAGAACTGGTTTTCCTCCAGTGAATTTCAAAAGTAATTTCTTTTCTTATTGTATTTTTTTGTCATATGTGGTTGTTTTCTCTTGGAGAGCTGGTCTTTTCAGAAGGGAGACAGAGGAGGAGTGGATCTGGATGAGAGGGGAGATGGGAGAGAACTGGGAGGAGGGGTGGGAAAACGGTGGTTGAGATATAGTGTATGAGAGTAGAACCTCTTTTCAATAAAAAATTAAAATTTTAAAAGAATGTGTTCAGCTTATTAAAGAGGAGCAGAGCAAAACTGGGAACAAAATTGGGAGACCCCCTGATTACCCTGAAGAATGGGAGAGATCTCTTTTAAAAGGAGGAGGAGGAGGGAGGAGGAGGAGGAGGAGAAGAAGAAGAAGAAGAAGAAGAAGAAGAAGAAGAAGAAGAAGAAGAAGAAGAAGAAGAAGAAGAAGAAGAAGAAGAAGAAGAAGAAGAAGAAGAAGAGGAGGAAGGGAAAAGGGAGGAAGAAAAAACTAACCTGAGGTGTGGTAGTGCAAACTTTTAATCCCAGCACCTAGGAGGTAGATGCAGGTGGATCTCATATCCAGTCTGATTTACAAAGTGAGTTTTAGGCCAGCCAAAGTACATAGTGAGACCTTGTCTCAAGTAAAAAGAAAAAAAAAAAGAGAGAGATTGCAGTGGATCATCAGGGAGACAAGAATGTTGTCTTGAAGGCCAGGAGAGGGGATGCCTGCTTCGCTGTCTGGCCTGCTTCCTCATAGGGTGATGGGGGGCTTCAAAAAGGGGAAGACAGCTGCTACCAAATAAGACCGTGTGACCTCCTCTAGCATAGCAGAAGAGAAACAATCTGGAAGGGAAGAAAGCTCCTGAGAAGCATCTTTTCAAAGTCACGAGTAGAGGTGGATGTGGGAAAGATGAGGAAGATCCAACTCAAATGCTCGGGGCACTCTCAGATAACTAAGCAAAAACAATGAGGAAGCTGAACAGTTAGGGGGCAGTTGGAGCCCCCAAAAGAGCTGAGTCACTGTTAGGATGGGGTGTCCTGACCCTGAAGAACCTGCAGAAGGCATAAGATAACCCAGCTACTGAGATGTTCCCTTTTTCCCCCCAGGAAGCCTCAAGCAGGGTGATTCTGACATTTCAAAGACGTTTCTCTGGCCTTATTTCTACCAGTGCCTTACAGTAAATCCTTCAGAATTTGAGGGAATCTGAGATAAACTCTTATCTCTGTGGTTAGAAAAAAAAAAAAACGTTGCCCAGCATATGAGTGTGGTGAGCAGAAGCTAATGGAAGTTTGTTCTTCTCACCCAGTGGGGAGTGGGAATAGGAAGGGGTCCTTCCCCATCCCAAGTCCAAACAGCGATGGGCCAGTGGTGGGCAGGACCACACCTTGGCTGGAACTGCTTAGAAGAACACATCCTTGGCCCTCTGTTTAAAGTTTAATTTCGCTTTAGGGCCTCCCAAATCAAAGATGGGCGTTGAGGAGTCGCTGTCTATCTTCGTCTCTCTTCTGTCTGTGACCACATTAAACGCTTTCTATAGAGCTGTGCATTTGTTATTAACTCAGCTCTTTTATTGACGATTATGGGTGGCCTAATCTAGCCTGTTTACAGCCTATGACTCCTAGGTTCAGCAACAGTGGGAAGACAGACATTAGGTAAATCATCAGACCTACGGGGACACCACTCTGCACAGGGGTGAGGAGACCGCACCGGAAACACCACCCTCGAGCATAAGTTCACCCTTCTCTTCCTCTGCACCCTCCCCTGGTTGCAGAAAAAGATCTCTACCAAAAGACTCAGGCTGTCTCCCACTCTCTGTATATCCCCATTCCTATCAGTCAGCCTTCAAAAGCCTGGGCCTGACTGGAAAGTCCGCAAGCAGAAATCCTTGTCTCTGTGAACCTCTGAATTGAGTCTCCAGCCCTACCTCCCCTATCCCTCTGGCTGGCTCCTTGCAAGTGCTTAGCCCTTCGTTAAGATACCCAATGAAATTTCCCAGTTGTCTTTGTACTCTAACCAAAAGCTACCCTTTTCATGAGAATTCTACTGTTTCCCTCCAGTCTCCTCAGATGGTGGCAATGAACTCCCTAGTTAGAGCGGCAAAATGTTTCTTCCTTACTTAGCTACATTTTTTACTCTTTCTTCTTTCTAACCTCTCTTCATTCCTCTTCCGTGTCCTCCCCTCTCCCTGCCCCCTCCTCTCTCAGCTTCGAATCCCGTGTCATCAGATTTTATTCCGCATTGCCTTATACACAGGGGTCATAGGCCTCTCTTTACTTCTCCCTTTGAGCTTTTCCCAATACCTTTCCCCCTCCATACCTGCCACTTCTGGTTAACGACATAATTCTCCCCTTCAATAGAAAATGGGAGCAATCAGAAAAAACAAACAAAACCAAAAAGAAGCTTCCACAGCTACCTGAGTCATTATTTCTAAACCATGCACTGTCTTTATCATCATCAGAACTATTTTTGCATATAACAAGAGCTACTAAAGTTTAGCTCAAAGGTCCAACTTCTGCAGCTCTTCCTCCAGCATTAAACCTAGGGATTATTTCCCAATGGCTTGCCAATATATTACATAGTTACCCCCTCAAAAACCTCCTTAAACCCACTTCCTCCTCTAGCTACTTCTTTACTTTTCCATCCTTCTGTACGTTGTCACTGGCTGTGCTTTGCCTTGACTCTAATCCAGGCTTTACCCCATAATTTCACAGTAAAAAATTCTTTCCATGGTGTCCTTATACTGAGAAAGTCAATTGTCAATTCAATCTTTGTTGTTGTTGTTGTTTGGTTTTTTCAAGGCAGGGTTTCTCTGTAGCTTTGAAGCCTGTCCTGGAACTAGCGTTTGTAGACTAGGCTCGAGGTGGGATTTATGCTGTGAATATCATTGGTTAATAAAGAAACTATCTTGGGCCTTTGCAGGAAATAGAGGTAGGCAGGGAAACCTAAACTGAATTCTGGGAGAAAGAAGGAGGAGTTAGAAGGAGAAGGCATGGAGCCCCCACTGGAGACAGAAGCCAGATGTAACTTTACCCAGTAAGCCACAGCCACATGGCGATACACAGATTAATAGAGATTGAGCAGTTTAGGATATGAGTTAGCAGAAATATGCTTAAGCTATTGGTCAGACAAAGTCCCACCCCCCCCACACACATACAACCATTGTAATTTCTTAGCACTTGAAGGACACCTATCACTCAGCTTGTACAATGTCTCCCTCACCTTCTGATGAAAAACCAAGCTTTTGCACTCACTGTTCTTCAGGTCATATATGACCTGGCCTCTCTTTCAGTTCTCTTCTGCAATTTCCTTCCCACTTACTGTGTGCCAACCATGCTCACCTTGTAATTACCCTTTAAAGAAGAAAAGGCAAGTGTCGTAGCACACGCTTATAATCCCAGCCCTTGGGAGATAGAGGTAGGAGGATCAGAAGATCACGGTCATTCTTAGCTATATTGTGAGTTCAGGATCATCCCAGGCTACAAAAGGAATAACACCAACTGGCTCAGTTGTGGGGAGAGTCAGTATTCAAAGAGCAGAAAAAGACAAGGGTTGGACTATGTAAGAGGACAGACTCCTAAGAACAAAGCTAGAAAGAGAGGCAGAGACATGGTTTTGATGGACATGCGAGAGGAATGTGAGCAATGTTGGAGGTGGAAGGCGGGTACAATCCAATGAAATTCGTGTTTTCGAGCCCTTCAGCTAGTGTAGTAAGGGGGTCAGAGAAGATCAGGGTAGAACTATCGGAACTAGCTAAGCTCTGGAACATTCCAGGTAAGAAATGATGGTTCTGTGAGCTAACAAACCAGAGATGGGAATGAGGGAAATTCTAAACATGGAATTCTAAAAATCAAAGGGCAATGGAGGGAACTAGAAAGGATGGGAGGCAGGGGAAAGGCTTCAACAATGGCTCCCCAGTTTATTCACGTAACAGATGGCAGAAGTAGTCCCTAACTGAAGGATACTGGAAGAGAAACAGGCTGGGAAGGGATGAGTTAAGCATTTAACTTGGGCATGATAAACCCGAGGAAGCTTTGACTTGGAGTCCATGTTATTCTAGACACAGAAATGAACTTCTGAACTTAAAAATCAGTCTGCACTAAAAAACAAAAAATTATGTTCAGGGGTGACTATAAAGAATATATTGGGGCTGGAGAGATGACTCAGAGGTTAAGAGCATTGCCTGCTCTTCCAAAGGTCCTGAGTTCAATTCCCAGCAACCACATGGTGGCTCACAACCACCTGTAATAATTTAATTAATATATTAATGAAATTATAATTTAATTAATATAAATATAAATCACACAGTTTCTGGGCTAAGCAGTCGGGACCAACAAGCGGCCCCTCCTCCAACAGATGACCATCAAACCCTTCCCCTTGGGGAGCTACGTAGAAGAGGAGGTGGAAAGACTCTAGGAGCTGGAGAGCATAAATGACCCCAAGGAAACAGGGCCCTCCATACAAAACAGGATTGTTGCACATACAAAGTCATAGGTCCATGGTAGCTTGTTTAGGGCCTGGGTAAATTTGAGCCAGATGGGGTATAGTTGGTTGTGTTTGTTATTTACTCTCTTGGGGGGTGGGGGTACACTCACCACCCAGCACCCAAATAAATCACACACGAATATTTATTCTTATTTATGAATGACTGGCCTTCGCTTAGCTTGTTTCTTCCCAGCTTTTCTTGAATTTTTCCATCTATCTTTGCCTCAGGGCTTTTATTTTCTCTTCTGCAATCTTACGTTCACTCTTTCTCTGTGGCTTGGGAGGCTGTCTGGGTGGCTAAGGGACTGGGGAGCTGGGGGGGATGGGGGACTGGGAGGCTGGCCCCTAACATCCTCGTCCTCCTCCTCTTGTCCTCCTCTTCTCTGCCTGCCAGCCCCGCCTATCCTTGCTCCGGCCTCGCTATTGGCCGGTCAGCTCTTTGTTAGGCCATTAGGTGTTTTAGACAGGCAAAGAGTCACAGCTTCAGAGAGTTAAACAAACGCCGTAGAAACAAAAGCAACACATCCTTACATCATTAAACAAATGTTCCACAGCACAGACAAAAGTAACACACCTTAAACTAACATTTCCCAACAATGGGCTTCTAGCGCAGAGACAAGGAAAGAACACAGTTCCCATCCCTAACCAGGAAGATCCCTCCAATTGACAAGCACTTGCAAAAGACAAGTTAGTTTTTGTCAACAGAGTCTCACTGGGTATGTAAACCACCCTTAAAGGCAGGCCCCATGCCAACACAAAAGGAACTCTTTTTGCAGATTTTTTTCTCATATTGCTTGTTTGCTTTTTTTTGTTTGTTTCGTGATCTTTTGCTTGTAATTTATGGTTTCTGGTTGTGTGGGTTTTTCGTGTGTGGTTTTTTTTTTTTTTTGGTCTATTTGTTTCTTGTGGGTTTTCTTTTTCATTTTTATTCTGGCTTGTTAGGTTGTTTTTCTTGTTTGATTTTGTTGTTGTTGTTGTTTGCCTGTGACTTTTGTTTCCTAAAGAAAGAGGAAAGACAGGCAGGGCAAAAAGTTGGGTGTGTAGAGAGGTGAGGAGGGTCTGGGAATATATTGTAAAAAAAAATATATATATTACATTATATATCAGGCAAGGGAAGTCTATCATCTAATTCCAACAGATAATAGAACTCAAATAAATACATGTATGTAAAAGTAGCCGTATGATAGACCAACGCATTGCTTGGGTATAAATTTTGAGGCATAATTTAAACATAAAATGAGGCCAACCAGGGATCAGGGAGAAAGACAGCCCTTTTGAAGTCAGAAACATGTGGGTTAAAACCTGACTTTCTGCTCACCACTAGGCTGCCTTTAAGAAGCCTGGTTGTGTGTCTGGCCTTCAGGCTCTTCCTGTGTCTAATGTGAAGATTAACGGCAATTGCATAAGGTAGCTGGGCAGGATATGTGACTTACGATACACACCAGGTACTGTGTACAAAGTCATCGTCAGGGAACTCACGTGAGCTCCCCTTGCCCACACGCTCCTTGCCAAGCACGGGTAAACAGTGTGGAGACAAATCCCATCTGCACAAACGGACTACACTCAATCTGTTCAAAAGTGCACAACCACTCTCTTTCTTTCATTTCCTAAGCATCAGCCTTCGCTAACCTATTATTGTTTTGTCCCCACCCTTAACTACAGCCAGAAGGTACTGGAATTGTATCTGGTTTTGAGCCATCGCTAAGAGAGGTAAAAAGGAAAATCATTTTCTAACGATTTCACATCTAATCCTCTGGCAGTGATAAACTATGAGTCTTTATTCTTGGATTGTACCTGTTCTTAGAAGTCACCTAATGGAACTGTTTGTCTGTATTCGAATCAATACAACACACATGCCAGGTAACAAGGCAGAGCCAACATACACAAAGACGACGTGACAACTCCGACGTGACAACTCCCCTTCTCTTCTCACCCTAAAAAAAAGCAAAGTATTTCTAGCGTTTTTCTTTTTACTCTTGGTAGCTACCTTCCTAATTCTAGATCTTATGATTGTCTCTGTTTTGATTTACCCGCTTTTGAGATTATCTGCTCAACCCCTTAGGTGTGTGTTTAAGATTTAAGTCGTTCGCTGCTATTGCTCTCAATGTTCTCTGTAGTTAGTTCTGCTAGTTAACTTTAGATGTCTATTTAAGCCTTCTTCATTTCTTATTTCATCGGCTCCTGGGGTAACCCTTTGCTAACGACCACGTGAAGCACATAAAGCTGGAAAGCTTTGTCTGATTTTTCCTTCCCTTGTGCCCGCAAAGCCTAGGCTACTGCCTGTACTCAGTAGGTCCTTGGTAAGTACTGTTGAATAAATGATTGAGTGACTACATTGTTGGTATCAGTATCCCTATCCTTTCTCTCTCCTCTGTGCCTCTATCCCTCCTATCAGCTACTACGTTACCTTCTCACCACCCAGTCTTTCACACTCACGTATCGTTCTGCAAGCTCAGGAAAGCCTTCCATGTTTTGTCCTAGGTGACACCCTAATCTTTGCTTTTCCACAGATAGTATGCAGTTTACAGAGAGACATCAGCTAATGATCTGCCTCCGATGTTTGAGGAAGAAGGACAGAGAGGTCCACAATGCCAGTCCTTCATTACAGACCTCAAACAGGCTCCTTCCCTTGCTGTTGACTCTGAGGCTAGAGCTGGTCAAAGATGCTTCAGGGCAAATCAGCTCCCACCTTATAACTTTATACCATCTATAAAACCACCGATTCTCATTTTAAGTCTCGCGGGATTTTACTAAATTCATTTGTTTGCAGATTCACCCCAAATGTCACTGTGTTTCGTATTATTTGCTTGTTTGTATTTGGCTGATTTACTCTTGTTTTAGTAGATGTTGAAATAAGTGTGTGCTTTACATTTAAAAAAAAAAAAACCGTGTGTTTCTGACAGGAATCTATAGGATACAGAGGATTTGCGCTACACAGTTTCTTATTGCCTTTCTTGCTCAGAATGTGACTTCACACACAAACTGTAATATAATCAATGTGTTGTTACTGATTCTTTGTTACACAGGCCAGTCCTGTGGAGCATCTTCTAAGGCACATCATATTTCTTTAAAAATAAGAAGATATGATTAACAGGTAGAATCCCTTCACACACACACACACACACACACACACATTGCGGATGATCACAGATCCTATGTTATAGAGAATGGAGTAGAGGGAGAAGGGAGGAGGTGTGAATGGTCACCTGTAATATGACTTCTTCCCTACAATGACAGGAAACCAAGGTAATGACTTAACCAGCACATTTTAAAGGGGGTGAGTCTTGAGAATTCTAGAAAGAAATATCTGAAGTATACCTTGAGAGGAGCAATTCTTATTCCACTATCCATTGGCTCACTTAACAAACATTGATTTGGAAGAAAGGGTTCTGATATGCACCGATCATAACACGTTACTCTCCTACCTATGTTATGTTTTCGAATGATTAAGCAAACCTAAGTCAGTTGAAGACTAAACTTTGAAGATCTGGGCTATTTTGTGCTCATCCCAGAAGTACAGCGTTTGTAGTCTTTCTAGAACATTTACTTGGAGCTGATGATGCTGATCTGGAGGCCGAAGCTGAATCGAGGCATTCACAAGGTCGTGGCCTCCTCCCTGCTTCAGTCTGGACTTGGTCTTTCCCCTTTCCCCTTTGCCATGATTGAGCAACTACCTATGGATACTTTCCCATCAGTTAGGGCTATCCTGGTGTCCACTAAGCAGGAGGTGTCCTGCTGTGTTTCCATCCATGGACACAAAAATGCCTACTACTTGATGGGACAAATTAGAAAAGAGTTTTTTTTTCTTTTTCCTTTTCTTTCATTCACTCATTCTCCTTTTTCCCCATCAGACATTAAAATTCAACCCAGTCATGATTCTGATTCAGAATCACTGATCTGCTGTAGCTTTAACTCAGACAGACCATGAATCATGGCAAAATGATTGTCTTGTGTTTGTGCCAACACCCTGCCTGATCTACACAGGTTTCCAGGGAAGCTAAAAAGCAACCTAATCTACCAGATTGTTGTTATGATGTCCCTAATGTGACACTCATTATGATCGGTTACATCCGTACCCAGGCTCTTTCTTGGAAAGAGATGGCCTTCGATGTTGCGGTGACCAAGAGGAAGCCATGACCCGAAAGAGATCCCGTGTGACTACGGCGAAGTTACATACAAATAGAAAAGTATTCTCTTGATATATGAAGCATACTGTAACAACATACCCCAGTATTCATGTATTCATCCAGTATCCCTAATATCCTAAATGATGTCAAAACAATAAAAAAAAAAAAAACCCAGTGTGTAAAGCCCCAAACTTAGCTATAGGCAAATGTGAAGAGCTGGCTAGCTAACAGCTCTCCCCACAAGCATATGAAGTGACTTTAACCTGCTCCTGATCTCTTCTCTGCCTCCTCTACCTACCATCTCTCTGGTCTGAGACTCCTCCCCTGGTACTTTCAGGGTGAGGATTTCTTCTCTACACCTTTCTTAACTTTATGCCAAATCCAGTCTTTGAGCTCTAGCATCTGACCATCTCATACTGCAGCTGGAAATCCAGTCAAATACGCGGTCACTGTCTCCTCTGAGAGGGATTGCCCAACTATTCTTAGTGGTGGGTTCAGTGTAAGACTCTTTACAAGGGAGAGGAGGCAGGAAAGTCAGCCATGGAGATGTGATCAAAGATGCAGATGGGCAGACATCTGGAAACACTACGGTGCCCACTTCTGAAGGTGGAGGTAGAGACCACAAGCCAAGGAATGCAGGCCGCCTCAAGAAAGTGGAGGACTGTAGATTCATTTCCAGAATGTCTGAAAGAAGTACAGCCCTGTCAACAGCCTGACCATCACACAGTGGGAATCCGTTATAAACTCCTGACATCTAGACTTTAAGAGCTTCCATTTCCATTGCTTAAGTCATGTCAGAGGGTTCATTACTACAGCGATAAGTAGCTCATAACTTCCAACGTCAAAAAGTTAAAAAAAGGAACCTGTCAGCTCTTAGAAAATTGAGAATTCAAGGGTAGGTGCTATGCTACACACACACCTTTGATCCAGCAGAGGCAGAGGCAAGTGGATCTCTGTGAGTTCAGCATCATCCTGGTATATATATTGAATTCCGGGACCGCCAGAGCTCTGTAGAGAGAATGTGTCTCAGGGAGAAAGAAAGGAAGGAAAGAAGGAAGGAAGGAAGGAAGGAAGGAAGGAAGGAAGGAAGGAAGGAAGGAAGGAAGGAAGGAAGAGAGGGAGAGAGGGAGAGAGAGAGAAAGAAAGAGAGAGAGAGAGAGAGAGAGAAGAAAGAAAGAGGGAGGGGGAGGGAAGGGAGGGAGAAAGCTGAGAATTCAGTCTGTGATGGTTTATTTTCTCTTTTAAGTAAGTTTTTGAGATTATAATATAATTTTTATCATTTCCCCATTCTTTTCCTTCCACTAAACCGTCCTATGTACCCCTACCTTCCTCTCTTACAAATTTATCCCATTTTTCCTTAACTTTTGTTATATACCTATCATGTGTGTGTATACGTTTCTAAATACATAAATACAACCTGCTTACTCTGTACAATGTTGCCTGCTTTCAACAGGCAACTTATTTGTTCAGACAACTTATTTTTTTCAACATGAGGGTTCTGAGGACAATGACCACTTAGAAGTTTTGTTTTCGTTTGAAAAAAGAAGAGACTAAGTTTGGTTTGTATAATACTTGAGCAGTGGTGAATGCATTATTCTGTTTTATAAGAGAGTATTTTAAATCTAGTGACTGTGGCCTTTCAGAAGTTTTGCACATGCATAACGCTGACCGCACTAGGAGGCGCCCAAATGAATGGTCTTCTGCCCAGGAAGTTGACCCCACGGTAATTCAGCCACTAAGGACTGAGTGCCCTCTACAGAAAGATAACTCGCCTAACCAAGGACACCAATGCTGAATTTTAAATTCAAAAAGCCACTTCAGAATGTGGTGACTGGTTTTCCCTTACAGTAACATTTAATACTGAATGACCATACTAACGTTTCCAGAAATTATAATCACATTCTCACCTATTCAGAGTCTTCCCATATGAATAAGCAGCTTCACCTAGCTTTATTTTTATATTAAAAAAAAAAAAACTCTTGATGGTTTCATTGCGTGACTGGGCAATCATTGTGTATAGGAAGAATAATTCCATTTAAGGAGAAAAGTAAGCTGTCCAGGATGGGGGCGAAGATTCATTACCCCAGATGGTCTAAAGGGCATGCTAGCCAAAGAGTTGTTTTCTCTGAGAAATGAAGTGGATTTGGATCATGAGACAGTTTTAAACAGCTGATGTAGGCATATTCATTCAAAGTATGAGCCAAGCCACTCTGCCCTTACTGTGGATGGGAGATTTTATGTGCATCACCGCAGACTGGCACTGGGGACCCACTGTTTCCAGACGTTAGTGCACACATCCTGTGTTACCTTGCAGAAGAAAAATGTATTGTTTCTCGGTTCTGGAGGGTGGAAGGCCAAGACTGAAGAGTCAGCATATAAGCAAACACATGCCAAGACTTTCTCCTAGATGATCATGGATTGCTGGTGACCTACATGCCAAGACTTTCTCCTAGATGGTCATGACTTGCTGGTGGCCTGGACCAGTCTTTGACAGGGGCTGTATCGTCTTCCTCTTTACCTTCATCTTTATTCATCAGCCTCCTATATTTGTGTCTAAAAGCCACGTTTTTATAAAGTTACCAGTATGCTATATATATATATATATGTATGTATTAGAAGCCCTGGACTCTGGTCCAGGATGACTTCATATTAACTGTCTCCATCTCTAAATTTGGTCACATCCAAATGGATTGGAACTTGGGTCAACAAATGAATTGGCGTGGCACAATTCAGTGCATAGGGAGTTTGGTCCATTGAACAAATCTACTAGAAAAAAAAACAGAATAAAGCAGGTTCCCCTGTTTACCTCTCGCGGTGATTGAAAGAAAATCGCACTATTAGGAGGTGTGGCTTTGTTGGAGTAGCTATTGCTTCATTGGAGGAAGGGTGTCACTATGGGGGGCAGCTTTGAGGTCTCCCATGCTCCTGTTGCACTCAGTGTGGCATGCAGCTGCTTCTGCTGCCTGCCAATCAAGATGTAGAACTCTCACCCCCCATGTCTACCTGCATGCCGCCATGTTTCCTCTCATGACAATAATGGACTAAATCCCTGAAACTGTAAGCCAGCCAATGGTTCCCTATCATGTCCATGGTCATGGTGTCTCTTCACGCCAGTGGGAACCCTACCTAAGACACCTCTGCTCTCTACCAAGTGCACCGTCTTCTTGCTTGGGCTAGTTCCTGCCAGTGCTGTACACAATCTTTCTCTTCGTTTCACCTCCTCTCCCAGGGGGTTTGGACAGAAGCAAGTTCTCCCAAATGGTTCATTTTTTAAGACTAAAATCTTATCTAACCCTGTATTTTCCATGAAATCATTTGCAGAAAAGCCAACAGGACCTGTGGTTGGCATTTGATTTGTTCCTCTTTTCCTTTACTTAACTGAAGCCCTAGAGGGTAACGCTCACAGTGTACGTTCAGGAAAAGTCTGTCTGACCGCTTTTCCTGCTCTAACTGGCCTTGGAGTTGTTAGCATGCTTGTGTTGTCTGCTGGGTTGGAGGCTCCTAGGATGTGAGGTTTCTACGATACTCGCCTTTATCCATCCTTTCAATAGGTTCTTATCTGAGAACGAAACAAAGACAGTTAATTCAAACTAAAAAGGTATCTGAAATGTAACTTGGCATACCAAGAAAATGTGCTTTAAGTCACTCCGCTAAAACACAAGCAGAAGGTTAAAATGATCTGTCTGTCTGAAATTCCGACATTTCTTAGAACTACCCTATGGATGGCAACTTGCAGGCAAGGGATGGAAACTCCATGTACTTAGGAGCTCTGTAAAAGAGAAAGCAAAGAAGTTCTCCCAAACCTTAATCCCAAACAGGCCCTTGCAGATAAGATTTGCATAGGTAGCTGTTTCTCTTGATCTTTAGAACAATGTTTCCTGCCAGAGACTTATGTTGCTTCCTAGTTCCTCCATGGTGGGTTGCGCTCACCTATAGAACTATGGGAGACTGTGTTCTCCAGCGAGGAGGATGTATCCTTCATTCCCTCCCCTGGGTGGATGTCCACTGTCAATAGTAATGTTGTTGTAATATCAGAGACTACACAGTACCTGGACCCTGACAGTTGACACAGTACCTGCTTTGGCTCTGGAAGCTGTATGTGTGCATCTATACACATATGTGCACTTGTTTATGTTGTGTGTCAAGGCATGTTTTTGCCATGGGACACATGTAAGAGTCAGAGCACAATTTTCAGGTGTTTCTCTCTTTTTGCCCTGAGGTTCCGGGAACTGAACGCAGGTCTTTGGACTTGTGGATAAATGTCTTTAACTGCTGAGGTATCTCTCCCACCCCGCTCTGGGTATTCAAACTGTATAATCAGATCAATTTTCTTTTCAGAGAAGAATGATTATACTGAAGTAGCTATTCTGTGGATTCCACCGACTAAAACAAAGCCACAACCAGATGAAAGAACTTCTCTGTCCGTGACAGGATACGGACCCTCGGGGGTAATGGCTGTGTTTAGCAGGGAGCAGTCAAGCCAGTTCCAGAGGTTTAGATTTGCTCAAAAGTAGAGCCCTGGGGGCAGATACCTGGGCTCAAGAATCAAGATCTTCCCTACTAAGAAAGCAGCACCTAGGCTCAAAGCACCAACTCCATCCCTGGTAAATTAACAAATACTGAGATTCAAGCACCAACTTTGCCCTTACCAAATGGGCAGTACCAACTCCATCCCTTCCAAGGGCACAACATATTAAAGGTGCTGGCAGTAACGTTTCCTTCCCCCAAAGCTTTCTGTGACAATCAAATAAGACGACAAACCCTCCGCACTCTAGAATCCCTACTCAGGCTATCTTAACGTAGACAGCTGCCGGGTTCTCAGTTGAATTCAGCTGACTAACCACTACTATGCGTGCTAGTTTGTTTCACTGAGTTAGGTATTTCTGACAAAGCCAGCTCTGTGGAGTAATTCACATCCTATACACTTCTTTCATTTAATGTGTAGTGGCTTTACTATAGGCACAGAGTTGTAGCCATGATTACAATCGAACTTCAGAGCACGTTTCTTTTGTGCATAATAAATTATGGGGTGCTTTTGTGGTTTGGTTGTTTGCTTACTTATTTGGTGTTAAAGCAAAGTCTTACTATGTAGGCATGGCTGGCCTGGAACTCACAGAGAGCAGCCTGTCTCTGCCTCCTGTATAGGTGTGTGCCACCACACCATGCCTGGCCAAATTAACCAATCGTTTTTAGGAGCTGTTTTCGTCTTATGGTAATTATTCTTTCTTTCATCAGCTAAGTTGATTGCTTTTCTCTGAAAACAGAATGTTTCCTTGTACATTCTAGACATATTTTAGAGGGTTTGGGTGAAGATTGAGTACTACTGGTTGGGTTAAAAGTCGTCATAAACAGTGACCATTACCCATTTGAAACACGGAAGGTCTGGAGAACAGCCCTGGAGAGGAAGCGCTGAGAAGTATTCTGCGATTAAGGGAGTTCACTGACGTTCATTTGACGACTAAGCACAGACTGACCCAAACTAGCCTCTCATGGCTTGGCACTCGAGGCCAAGGGTTCAGTGGTGGCTGGAATGCAAGTGGGAGCACCTGGGCAGGAAATGAAACTCCAAGCCACCATCCCGAAGGCCAAGTGGGCTAGGCTGAAAATAAGACCAACTGGCAAACGAAGAACAGTGGGATTGTTTCGCAAACTTGCTGAGGTCCGAGTTAGTTCAGAACACCCACAAACACAAGCCTGTCTGTACCCCACATCTACAAACTGGAAGCACATGAGACTTTGGGTTTCTCTTATGGTCGGTAGGCTCCTAACAGACTAAATATGCACGCTGTGAAGAGCGTCCAGAAGTTTCTTTGGACTACTTCGGAACCAGCTGCTTGAATATTTCTTGTGTTGGCTGCCTGCCCCGCTCTACTTCTTTGCAAGAAAGACCACAGGATTTTTTTTTTCATTCCTTGTATCTCATGTGGGTTGATGGAAAAACATTTCTGAAATTCAATGTTTCGACCATGGCCATGACTCCTGGGAGCTAAAAATACACTGCCAGGCTATTTT
The DNA here is from genome assembly GCA_902806775.1 of Microtus agrestis. Taxonomy (NCBI): domain Eukaryota; kingdom Metazoa; phylum Chordata; class Mammalia; order Rodentia; family Cricetidae; genus Microtus; species Microtus agrestis. Next base: position 1,548,575 of record CADCXT010004929.1, read on the forward strand.
TCTCTTCTGATAGATTCCTGTTTACTCAGTATTCAGTATGCCTCTCACCCTCGCTGGGGTAACTATTATCACAAGACAGACAGTGAGGCGCTGTAAGACGGCCCTGCAGGGCAGGCAAACCATTTCTGAGCAAGCCTGAGGACTTGGGTTCGGTTCCTAAAGCTTCTGTAAGGTGAAAAAAATGAGCTCCACAAAGTTGTCCTCTGACTTCCATCCACACCCGGGGAATCTCTCTCCTCACCAAGAACATACACGATAATAATAAAAACCACAACCAAAATAAACAAATAAAACAGAAAGTTAGAAATGTTGGCCAGGATATGTAAATGCTGGAACCTTTTTGCATTGCCTTGGGGAATGTAAAAAAAAAAAACTAGCGAGGTTACAGAAGAAAACAGCAGGGGACAGATATCACATACCTTGACAATCCTACTACCGGGTATGCACAGGAAGGCACAGAGCAGCAAGCGGCTCCAGCTTAACCTTCCACCCACATTTATAGCAGGTGGAAGCAGCCTGCATGTTCATTGATTGGGAAGCTGGTCAACAAGAGATGTGTGGATACCCAAAATGGTGGGATTCAGCCTGAAAGAAAAAGAACATTCTGATGGATGGTAAAACGCGGCTGAAACCAGGAAGACGCGCCAAGTCAAAGAAGCAAGGGTCTAAGAAAGACAATTACTAGATAGTTCCACTTGTTCAAGTACTGATAATGTCTGACTCATTGGGATAGACATTACAGCGACCATTACCAGGACCGAGGTGCTGACACGCTGAGCTGTTAGTGTCTAATCCACAGACAGAGTGGTGTTCTAAGGAAGATGAGACTGTTTGGGAGAACTGGTGGAGGTGATGATTGCCCCACAGTGTCACTGTACTTTATGTCACAGAGCTATTATTAATTAATATTATATTAATTAATTAATTATACTTAATTTTTTAAAATAAATACATGCCTAAAACTTTATCAAATAAAACAAAATATGAAATAGTTGAAAAATACTCTTTTGTGGTACTTAATGGAACATTAAAATTCATGAAAAGGTCCTTTTTTTTTCCTGATAGGATCTTGTATTAGTTACTTTCTATGGCTATGGCAAAACCACCATGACCAAGGCAACCCCTACAAGAAAGTGTTTATTGAATTGAGCTTACAGTTCCAGGGGACTAAAGTCCATGATGATGGAGATAGGCATGGAAGCAGACATCTGGAGCAAACTGAGAGCCCACAGCCTGATCACAAGAGGACCTCAAAATGGTGTCCAGTCTTCCGAAAATCCACCCACACTGTCCTGCGCTCTCTCTCTCTCTCTCTCTCTCTCTCTCTCTCTCTCTCTCTCTCTCTCTCTCTCTCTCTCTCTCGCAAGGCCACGCCTCCCAATCCTCCCCAAAGGGCTACCAACTGAGGATTCAGAAGACTTGTGGGGAGCTTGTCATTCCAAACACCACAGAACCATGCTGTCAGGCCAGTTCAATGATGAATAAATCTATTGTGTGAGTCAAAGCGTGGTTTTGCCATGGGACACACGGGGAAGTCAGAGCGTAGTTTTCAAAAGTGGTTCTTTCCTTCTGCCCTGTGGTTCTGAGGACTGAAGACAGGTTTGGGGCTTAGGAATAAATGTCTTTGCCTGCTCAAGCATGCAACCCACCCAGATATGGGTAGTTTGCAATGTATTCAAAAAAATAAATACAGTTAGGAGAATGAGGACAAAAGAACTTGCCTGCACATTTTACAAAGTTAGAATTGATCCTGAACTATAAATTTCTAGATCTTGGAAAGTACAAGATAATAAAGCCAAGAAGACATTTTGTTGTGAAGGGGGTAATAAAGCCAAGAAATCATTCGCATGTGAAGTGGGCATTCAGTAAGTTACTGTTTAGCAAGCTCTCATTTTGTGCTTTGTATTATTTTAAGCTCTTTATATACATTAACACGTGAGCCTTGAAAAACACCACCAGGAAAAATCTCCCTGGTTTTGCATATGGACAATCAGGTTTGTCCAGTTGTTAAGCAACAGAGCCAGAATTTGGACCCAGAAAGTCTGACTCCAAGATCTTATCTTTTAATCATTCTACAGTATTTTAAGCCACCAACCAAGCACTCAAACACAGACAACTAACCGAAGCCGGGCTTCATTTTTTATATGGTAGAGCTTAATTCTAGATAGTTTAAAAACACATGAATAAAACCAAAAAGCACCAGGTGGAAATAAATTAAGGCTTAAAATTTTTGTCCTTTAGCAATGTCAACCATGTTACAAAGTATTCTGGCCACCACCCAGCCCTCCTTCAATTCAAAAATTCAAAAAACTCCGAAGTGCACCCAATGCACCTCTTTGACTTTTAAAAGTCTCAGTGTGACAAAGCCTCTACATAGATCACACAAAGGATTACAAGTCGCAGATCAGCCTGGAGCACCTAGCAAGATCCTGTCTCAAAACAGCCAGCGAAGAAGACTTACAAACCAGCTTCCGCAGCATTTAAAACCATCATTAAAGTCACATAAGCAAGGAAGTAAAGTCATAATCACAGTGCATAGAACAGGTCTCCAGAAAACAGAAATATATTTTTATATCAACCAGAGGACCATAAACAAGCCTAAGGAAACATGCAGAACATTTCATAAAAATGATAAAAAAAAAATGGCTAGGTGTGTTGGCACACATGCCTTGAATCCCAGCCCGTGTGAAACACGTGTGCAAAGCCAGCGTGTTTCACATAGGAAGTTCCAGGCAAGCCAGGACTACATAGTGAGACTATCTGGGGGCAAAGGGTAGGAGGGAATGTAAGATAAGAGATATAAAAAGATGTTTAAATTGACAATGTACTAAGGATGCTCACATTTGAATGAAAACCCATGCTCATTCATCTCACTGGCAGAGATATAACTAATTGGTAAAATACAGTGTTGGCAAAGCTATAGAAAAAGGGCTTTTGACTAAAGCTGAGTGATCACTTGTGAGCCCTTAGATTGGATGCAAGGCTTACAAAGTGAAAATTAATAATAAAAACTTTATGAATGGACAGCTCTCCATTTTATTTTTGTTTGTTTGTTTATTTAAGAGAAGATGTAGAAAGACACATGGCACAGTTTCTCTGAAGAGACTCCTGGCTCTCCAGAATTTCACGTATAACATAGGAAGTCTTCTGAAGACTTTTTTTTTTTTTTTTTTTTTGCAGAGATCACTGCCCACGTACCCAAAGCACTGTACACATAAAAATGTCATCACGGCCCTGACCAGAAGGGCAATGTAAACTGAAAACAGTGCCTCTACTCTTTGGTCAAGAACTAACTAAACAAAGTGGCAATGGACCATAAAACCGATGACGTGTTGACAGGGAATGACGTTGGTTCGAGAAAATACAATGGAAATGCTGGATAGCAGAGCGTGGCCACAGAGGTCTAAAGTCGCATGAAGAAACACGTGTGTACCTAGAAGGGCACTCCCTGCAATGTCTGCGGCATTCATCGCAATATGGAGAGGTTTCCAATGAGCTTTGCCGCCAAACAATGAAAGAGACCAGAATACGAAGACGTGGCTTTTCACAAGCCCGTCTTTAAGCAAGACGCGGGGTCTCAGTGAATTAGCGCTGGTAGTGATGCGGGAATCCGATTTTGGCAAAGCGTGTCTTTGTTGGCTTGTTTGTTTGCTTGTTTTTAAACAGAGAGTGTATCTGCTTTCAAGAACTCTCCATTTCTACAGATGCAAACTAGAGACAAGAATAATTTGCCAGCCAAGTGGTGGTGGTGCAAACCTCTATCCAACACAAGGCCAACCTGCTCTACAGAGAGAGATCCAAGACAGCCAGGGCTACACGGAGAAACCCTTTCATGAAAGAATCAAACCAAAACAAAGCCCCCCAAAGCAAAACAAATCATTTGCTCATCAAGAGAGGAGGGGCTAGTGAAGTGTGTGCACACTTCAGGGAGGGGCTAGTGAAGTGTGTGCACGCTCCAGGGAGGGGCTCGTGAAGTGTGTGCACGCTCCAGGGAGGGGCTAATGAAGTGTGTGCATGCTCAAGAGAGGGATGAATGAAGTGTGTGCACACTCACAGGAGGGACAAGTGAAGTGTGTGCACGCTCACAGGAGAGACGAATGAAGTGTGTGCATGCTCCAGGGGGGGCTAGTGAAGTGTGTGCACGCTCACAGGAGAGACGAATGAAGTGTGTGCACGCTCACAAGAGAGACGAATGAAGTGTGTGCACGCTCACAGGAGAGACGAATGAAGTGTGTGCACACTCCAGGGAGGGGCAGGTGAAGTGTGTGCACACTCCAGGGAAGGACGAGTAAAGTGTGTGCAAGCTTCAGGGCTCTTGCACAGGCTTTATCTCTGCCTCAAACTTTCCAGTGAACTCTGTATTTTGCAAAGCAGCGCTGTGCCCCTAGCTCAGCTCAGGACATTTCACAAGATCTCCTTATCAGTCCATTAACTTCAGCATGTGATGTTTGCCTTCTCCAGAGCACAGATTGCCTGCTGGGGTCAGGGCTTCTGAACTATAGTTACATATATGGACTGTGAGCAGAAATGGTCTCTAATTAGTAACTATTACCATGAAATGCAAAATACAGGAAAAGAGCAATCGATGTCAGGTTCCACAAGAGGGGAGAGGAAGAGCTAACTGAGACGACTTAAAAAGGCAAAAGGTCTAAATTCTGTGTATAAATTATAAATACAGTTGTAAGCATTGGTGATCACACTAGCTTCATGGTGCTGGTCCTCTCCTCTGTTCTCCTCTGCCCTCACCTCCCCTCCCCTCCCATTCCCTTCCCTTCCCTCCCCTCCCCTCTCCTATCCTCTCCTCTCCTCTCCTCCCCTCCCCTCCCTTCCCCTCTTGACCCCTCTCCTCTCCTCTCCTCTCCTCTCCTCTCCTCTCCTCTCCTCTCCTCTCCTCTCCTCTCCTCTCCTCTCCTCTCCTCTCCTTTTCTTAAACCAGCGAGTGTCTCACAGCAGATCAGGGTTGTTTCCATTTTAAAGTCTTCTGGAGCCGTCTCGTCTTAGGTTGGTGTGTCCCGTGTTTGGATGGGTGTGATTTTCTCACACTCCTCCAGCCAAGGAAAGCAGCATCACGTGAGAGCCATGAGTCCCACCCTGTCAGAGTCAGCACCACCGACAGGTCAGTTCATGTCTGATTGTTTATTTAATAAACTCAATGAAATTAAGCTTTAAAATGTTTCCAGTACGTTGCTGAGCATAGATAGCTCACAGTCTTTTACCAACCTACATAAAATGATCTATGTGCTTTCTAGTTTGAAGTCACATTACATGAACCATTTCAAAAGTTGTGTCATAGAAAAGCATTTATTCATTAAAAATATCAGAAGCTCAAAAGTTTTGATAAATGTAAAATATTGAAGAATATGGATAAAACATTTTTGGGGGAAGGAGAAAAACACAAGACGACTGGAATCTCAGTTCCAGAGTAGAAAAAAACAAACACTAGGTAAAACAAGCTACAAACTAGTCAGTGAATCTGCACGTGGTGCAAACTGTTTATTTGTTCGCGAATAAACAATAGAACAACAAATTAACACCCACTAATACTACATCTCCAGTATCTTGCACATAATTCTACAACCTGACTTTTCCTTCCTCTCTAAGCAAATACACGTGTGATTATACTGCTTTTAAAAATAATACTTTCAATATATTTTGGTTCTATTCCCCTCCCCTAACTCCACAAAGATGCGCTCTCACTCCCTCCCCAGCCACACAACATAGTCTTCTCTCTCTCTTTTTATTAACCCTATCAAGTCCAATTTGGGTTGCCCAGGGTGTGAGGCCTGCCCTCACCTCTGGTTGACCAACTAAGAATCACCATTAATGATTCTCCCAGCAGCTATCGAAGGCCAATGGATCCCCAGAGAGGGGTAGGACTTCATACCCACACACACCCTTAAGCAAATGCAGTTTTGACTTTCACGAAAGAAAGCAAAAGTAATCATTTGCATGTATTTACCACTTCACAGTACTAGCCTTTGAAGAAGCCCATTTAGCTATTCCTAGTTGTACAGCTCTGAACGGACAATGGAAGTTGTCTTAGTCACTGAAGCATTGATCTCATTAACAATTGTATTTAAGAATGAACTTGCTAATATATACACGGGGAACAAAGAGGTAAATATCATAATCCGCTAGGATGGTTGGTCACTAATTATATCTAATTCTCAATGCTACTAACATTATCTCTACTGCTTGGTTTAGTGATGTAGGGCAACCTTTCTCTCAGTGGCTCACTACCCCAGATAATTAACTCATCTCTACCCCTTTCCCACCCCTTTCCCCAGCTTTTCTCACTATATGTTTGTGGTTTACTACATATCATAATCTCAAATAATAAGTCTCAATGTCCTTTATTGTTTCATGAATTCACACAGCATCTCAGTTTTCTCTCAGAACATTGAGGATGTAGGAATGATGTACGTACAGTACTGTATACCTGCAATGCTAGCAATCTGGGCGCAAGGGCTGGAGGCTTCTGAGTGGGAGGGCAACCTGGACCATGTAGGGAGCCCTACCTTAGTCTGGGCTACACAGCAAGACTGTGTCTCAAAGCCAAGCTCTCAGGTTTTATCAACTACACAATGAGTTAATTGATCAATATTCTGGCACATTCTGTTCCTATTTCATCAAGTCTCTGGTTCATTCATCTTATTAAAATTCTAGGGGGTTGTATAGTCTCTGCTTAATTTATAGATAACATTTCTTCTTTGGTCTTTGGATAGTGTAACTACAACTCTTTAAAAAAAGAAAAGAAACTGTATTTTCTTTCATGAATTATCTGTCTTCTTTGATCTGTTCTTTTCTTTATGCATCTGCCTCTGCTATCTGGTGTCTTACTTTTCCCAGATTTCCGACCATCTTCTATTATCTGTTCACACTTGAGAGAGAGAGAGAGAGAGAGAGAGAGAGAGAGAGAGAGAGAGAGAGAGAGAGAGAGAGACTAAGTTGATTAATTCAAGAAACTCATTTAAATGCCTTCTGCTGAGGAAGTTGTGTTTTCTTAACTGGCATCCTGTGAGGGAGGGGATTGTGAGTAAGTGGGCAACTCACTTTTTTTAGGGCACAAGGCCAGGAACAAAAGAACTCCCCTGCGCTTTGATATGTCATGTGTCTGTTCTTTGGATAACACACATGTTCCGTTGTAGACCTGGAAAGTGTGAACAAGTCTCCATATGAGGACAAAGTCCTTTCGTTTGTAAAGTGTGAGCAATATGACCAATTCAGACCTCTTAGGTAAATGTGCACACGGTGCCACAAGATTCTAACATTTCTGCTCTGTTCTTGAGCTCCGTCTTGTACAACAGACGTATTCTGGAAGGAAAGACCAAAGGAAGGAAGAAGCCATCGTGGAATAATAAGCTGTGCCATTGAGCTGCAGTTATTGGGAGTTTGAAAGAAGAATAACTTGAGGAAAAAGATAAAACTCAGGGTTTGTTTTTTTAGTTTTATTTTCTTTGGGATTTTCAGTTTGCTTTTCGGTCTTAGTTGCAATCTTAGACTAAACTTATTTCCTTTTAAAATTTTTATTGGCTTTTATTCATGTGTATGTATGTGTCCGTAGGTGCATTACATGTATGTAGGTGCTCTCAGTGGCTCTCAGAGGCCAAGACTGAACTGGTCCTGTGGGACAGGACCTATAGGCAGCTGTGTCGCCAATGTGAGTGCTGGGAAGTAACCAGGGTCCTTTGCAAGAACAGCAAGTGTTCCTAACTGCATTTTATTTCTTTTTTAATATTTATTTATTATGCATACAATGTTCTGCCTGCATGTGTCCCTGCAGGCCAGAAGTTGGCACCAGATCTCATTACAGGTGGTTGTGAGGCACCAGGTGGTGACTGGGAGTTGAACTCGGGACCTCTGGAAGAACAACCAGTGCTCTTAACCGCTGAGCCACCTCTCCAGCCCCTGCAATTTATTTCTTATTGTGCTAAAATACATTAGGCAATTTGGGTACTTACTCACCCATGCTGTAAATCTTTAAAACGCTTGATGAATAGACCTACAAGTCAACATGAACATGACTTCTGTCACAAATCAATCAACAGAGGTAAAATCTTGGCAAACAGAGTAGGGTGATACAACAGAACGTATCTCTGCAACTTCATTGAAAAGCAGTAATAAGAATGAATGAAATGTTTACAATGATTGATTCCCAGGACTTGGAGAATGGTAGCAGAATGAGTATTGACACTCAGATTCTACTGTTTTCTTCTTCGAAGAGGAGCGTATTATCTTTACAATTCAGGCAAACTTTCAAAATCATTTTTAAATAGCATTGTTTAACCCAACAGTACTGGCAGCCCATGAAATAAAGGAATGAGATGCCAAATTTTTTGACACATGATAGGTGATAAATATATAGATTATGTGCCATTTATAGTGCTTTGCAATAAGTTTAATAGCTTGAAATATTCATCGCAAATGTTTGCCATGCTTTCTCTGGTTCCCCCGACTTTGTAATTCTTACGTAAATTTCTTCTCACAATCACTAGCTTTATGAAACTACATCCTCTTGTTCACAAACCATATCATTAGAGAACTCTGATTAAAAAAAAAGGTAGCCTATCATGGTGTGTGTGTGTGCACATGTGTATGTGCATGCATGCACACGCGCGTGTATGTGTGTTTCAGGTTAATTGCCAATATTTAAGAATTCCGGGTTCGGGGCTGGAGAGATGGCTCAGTGGTTAAGAGCACTGCCTGCTCTTCCAAAGGTCCTGAGTTCAATTCCCGGCAACCACATGGTGGCTCACAACCATCTATAATGAGGTCTGGTGTCCTCTTCTGGCCTGCAGACATACACACAGACAGAATATTGTGTACATAATAAATAAATATTTAAAAAAAAAAAGAATTCCGGGTTCTGTCAACAGAGGGCCGAGTCACATGACAAGTGGGTCACATGCACTTCCCTGAGAGCCCTGACCATACCTTGTTCCTTACTAACAGGCCTTGGGTGTGGGTACCATCAGAATTCCTGGTGCACTGTTGTTTTCTTTGTAGTATACTGGAAAGTAACTTCTTACCTGCACAAAGGGTAAAGGTTATTGAATATCACGCCTGTTGAGTTTGTTACTAGCAGCTGGGGGACAGGTAGGGGAAAATGGAGGAATGGAAGTTTATTTGTTTGAAAATAAAATGAAATAAAATGGATTAGAAAGAGTATTCCATTTCCCCCGTCATTTTTAGAATCTAGAGGGATGGAAAAAAGGGAAGACTAAGTAGATGAGCAACGATCAGAGAAGAGGAAGGGGGTCAGACGGAGGGAAGGGGAGACAGAAAAGCGGGTGGATTGGTGGATAGGACCCTGCTGTGCATATACCTGAAATCATCCCAACAAACCGGGTTGTTTTATGCAAGTAATGTAAATTAGTATAAGACATAAGAGGTGAGGGCTTCTTCCTTGTGCTTGATATGCAACTAAAGGAGTTTGCACCAGAAGAAGCAGCTTTAAAAGCCTACAGAGGATGAAAAACCCATGGAAAAAAAAAAAAAAAAAACATAATGAATGTGTTTTCAAGTGGATACAAAATGGGAAATTATTTCTAAAGTATAATTACATACAGAATAAAAGAATATTTTCCTACATCGAATTCACTGTGCTGTACTGTCCCACTGACCCTGCAGGATTTGGAGCTATTGCTCTTTGGGGGAGCATGCCTGGAGTCAGGGCCCTTTTCTCTTCCCAGTCGCCCAAGCCTGACCTAATTTTAAATCCTCAGGCAGTAAACAGCAAAAACTCTCGAGGATCGCAGTCGAAATTCCCTTCATTTTCCTCCTCTTCCTGCTCAGCACAGGCGCCAGAGCCTGCAAAGATAAGCGCGGTGGCCGTAAAATTTCTGTTAACCCACAACTCCACGCTCCTTCCTCCTCCCCCGGGGCCTCTCCTTCAGGGTCTAGCATTTGGCAACGTGCCCACATCAAGAGCCTGAATCTTTTCCGGCTCAGATGATTCGATCCATTGGACCACGTCACAGCCCTTCAGTTATGGCTGCGAACTCTCAGGGCAGGTATCTAACACCAGCTTGACCTCTGTGGGAAGGAGGAGAGGACCCGGGCAAGACTGCCGTCAAGCCTAGCTTAGCTGGAATCTGCTGTGTGTGAAAACACCAGATCTGTAGCTCTAGGGTGATGCCGGAAGCTCTCAACCTTATGGGTAAGGGGATCTTTATCCTCTATGACTTCTAAACTTACATACACCAGACCTGATCACAGCTTAGGGCCTAGATCACATCTTCAATAATGGATTGCTGAATATGTTTCTAAGTGTGGTCCTATTCACAGAGATCAGACATCTCCTGTGTTCCTGGGGTCCAATCTCTTGAAACGCCACCATCCTCAACGGCTCCATATGGCCTCACTTGTCCGGTCAGGGAAATACCGGGATAGTTAGAGTTGGTTTTCTAATATTACCTCCAAGTTACAGGAGGGAAAGTAGAACCTCAGAACTCGCTATGACTGATTCAAAGTCAAAGAATGTGCACTGGGCTCTGGGCTTCCTGCACTCTTATCCAGAATACCATAAACTAATAACGCGGGCTACAAAATTGCGGCCCTTTATAGAGAAAAACACATAGCTCCCTAACTCCAGCCGTACAGGGAGGGAACCAGCATAGGACCTAACTAGTCCCTCTAAATGTGGGTGACAGTTGTATGGCTGGGGCAGACTGTGGGGCCACTTCCTACTGCTTGTATTGGTTTTTTGGGAACCCATTCTTTTTGGATGGATGTGAGGACCTTGAACCTTCCCCAAAGCAATGTGCCTTACCTTACTCTCTGAGGAGTGGATGGAGGAGTGCAATGTTGGGGGAAGGTGGAGGGGATGGAAGGAGAGGAAGGAGTGGGAACTGGGGTTGGTATGTAAAATGAAAAAAGATACTTTTCTTTTTAAATAAATAAATAAAAAGACCACATTATCCAATACAGATGTCCTATAATAAAAACAACTTAAATAATTAGCCCCAGGAATGAGCACATGGGGCTACATGAAGTTAAAAGTTTCTACACAGCCAAAGAAGTTATCAGCGGGGTGAACGACAGAAGAACCAGTCACACTTCAGACAGGGAGCTGACATCCACAGTTTACAAAGACGTGCAAACATTAACCACAAAACCTCTAATCTGCTGACTGAGGGATGGGCTACCAAATAATGACCCCCAAAGAAGAAACATCAATTGCTAACAAGAATTTCAAACTGTGTTCAACATCCCCCGTCATCAGGGAAGTGAAGATTATATATATTTTTTTTTTTTTTTTTTTTTTTTGGTTTTTCGATACAGGGTTTCTCTGTGGTTTTGGAGCCTGTCCTGGAACTAGCTCTTGTAGACCAGGCTGGTCTCGAACTCACAGAGATCCGCCTGCCTCTGCCTCCCGAGTGCTGGGATTAAAGGCGTGTGCCACCACCACCCAGCTGATTATATATATTCTGAGACGGCACCTCACCCATCAGGACGGCCTTCAGATAGCAAACGCTGGCAAAAGGATGCGGAGGAAAGGGACCCTCGTAGGATTGGAAACTAAAATAGCCATTCTGTATGCCATGATGGAGGCAGAACCGCCACGGGAGCCAACTATAGCACACCAGGGCGTGTCCCCAAGGACTCTATATCCTACCAGAGGTAGCCGCGCACCCCGACTCATTACCGCTCTCTCCGCAACAACAAGGAAGAGGAAATCACCTACATACATGTCCATGGGTAGATGAGTGGAGAGCAAAAATGTGGCATATCTACACAACAGAATCCTCTCTACATGAAGACGGGAAAATTTGAAAATTTCAGGGGGAAAAAAATGGATCTGAAAAATTTAAGTGAACCAAACTCAGAAAGACAAAGAACTATTCTATGTCATAGGCTGGTCCCAGCTGCTCGTGTCCATGTCTTTGCCAGTCTAGACATGAGTAAAACTTATGTCTAGAAGTAGGAAGCCAAGGCACAGTCAGGAGGTGAGGAAGGACAAGAAATGGCCAAAAGGACATAGAAAAAGGGAAAGTTATTGAAGGCACAAGGGAAGAGGTCAGTGGTAAGAGAGAGGGAGGAGAGAAGAAATCGACTATTACATACATTGTTCCAAAGGCCACAATGACACCGAATGCCTTATATGCTAGTTTTTGAAACAAGTAAAAAATAATAATAATCATTGGCGAACCCAACTCAGTAAAGAGAAATTAAGATTTTCAAAACATTTTATATAGAAACGTTTTATGAAGATTTTACAACATAGTAAATCATGTCATACTGTAGAAAGAGGAGGAGAAGATTAAACTCAACAACAAAGTGCTCGAAGCAACAACGTATTGCAGTCTCCATGAAAGTGCATAGAAAGTTAGGCAATGTCCCAGGTCGGCACTGGCAGGTTACACAATAACTTGCAAAACAGTTTTAAAAATATATACAAACAGTTTTTCCTTTTATTCTGCTCGGAGGTACTGACAGGGGAACCTTTGTGGCCGGCTTTGCTCTAAATATAATGCAGAGGTAACCAATGCCTAAGTTCAAATCTATCAAAGTAAAATGTTGCGTGGGGGGGGGGGCACTGAGCCAATGACTCCCAGGTCTTTCTTTGCAAGAGTGGCCGCTCTTCTCCAGGCTGCTTACAGGGCTGGAGGGCAGCTAGCTCGTGTACTAAGACAGTGACCACTGACAACGACGGTGACTCTGGTTCCATAGGGGCCTCAGCCCTTAGGTGTAGTGCTTAACTGTCAGCGGCTACAGCCACACGGATAACCTACTTTAAGACCTTCCACCCTGCCCTAGAAGTCTACAACTTTGGTCGTGCGCACCTACAGCTTTTGAGAATCGCTTTGGGATGAGCCCCAGGCGTGTTACTGGAATATTTTGCCCGACCTGATAGTCGAAATGCAAAGAGTAAGCCATAATCCTTTTTTTGAACAATGCTGGTTACATAATTTCATTCTCCACATACAACAAATTCCTTAAGTTCAACGGGCTTTAGAAGGGTAATACTGGTTATCAGACTATAATCTTCATACATGGAGAAAAACCTGATTCTATCAAATACCTGAGAATAATATGATTAATCTAAAAAAAAAAAAAAGGAAGAGGGCTAGACTTTTCCAAGAGTGAGCCTTGGGGAGAATTGATTTAGCTGAATTCTAGCAGATATAATATAAATACCTACTAAGGAGTAACTTAACTCACCCGATAGCCAGCCACTCTTTGTAAAATTTCATATACTCCTAAGAGCAAAGGAACTCCATTTTCACCATTAGAGTCTTTCCATAGATACACTAATCTTTTCTTTCCCTCTTCCTTTTTTTCCCCCATCTCTAAATGTAAGGGAAAATAACCAGTCCACCTTGGTTGCATTAGGTTAGTTAGTGCTCTTAAGCCCTCAAGGCACAGCGGTGGTAAAAGTCAGAGAAATACGCAGGCATTTATTGGAATCGTGCGGTACAGAATAAGCACACACGCCCTCCCTAATCTAGTAATTTAGCCAGAGCTAAACGACTTTACACAACAGAGGTGTTGTGCTGATTTTCATCGGTCACTTCCTTTTCATCGGGACCACACACAAAGAGCTGGTGGCCCAGAGTCTTCTGGGCAAATCGGAAATACATGAGATGGCCCATTGCCACGAAGGAGACGGAAATCAACACGAGCAAGCCAAAGGCTTCGGGATTGGGAGCCAGGATAACCATGATGAAATGCAGGAGGTCGAGAAGGTAGTTCATGGAGTTCTGCACACCATTGATAATGCCTCTTTCTGATTCAATTACATTTTCCTGCAGTAACTGTGTCACAGTTAGGTCAAAGGACCAGAGACCTATATGGAACAGGAGATTGTAAACGATTAAATTTTAGCGTATAATTTAACTTATGGTTATACAGCTTACATTATGCAGGTGTGTTAAAATATGCAAAATACATTGGAGCTCTCGGATTCTTTGAATTGCCCATAGATAGAAAATAGTCATCACACGTTTCCTTATATAATTTATCAGTATACACTGGATTATTAATGCCTTTAAGAAATTATTCTTACAGCCACCAGACCCAATAAAACTAAGCCACAAGCATCGCAGTCCCCTTTTTCTGTGGTTATTCAGACGACAAAGGTAAAATGGCATCAGGAAGCAGAGCCTATGAATTCTAGCAGGTCTAAAGTTTAAAGTAATCTAACGTGAGGCCATGGCTAAAGAACACGGAAACTTTAACCCACTCAGCCATTGCTGCCTGAGTATCACAGGGCTCCCAATAAAGCTGTCTTGCCGGAGTATTAATGCCTCTGATAAATTCATGAATTGCTCTGTATCACAAGATAAATATGGGTTCGTTTCAAGAAGAAATGGATTCAGAGGCCACGCACCAGAACTCCATTAATGATTACTTAAATTCTGCTCTGTAGGATGCCTCGACACTGTGCTTCCGGCCAGAGGTATAAAACTAATTTGTGTGGCAAAGTATGTAATGTAGAAAATGCCTATCAGCTAGAGGGGACTTATTTGTGAAGGGTGTTTCTTACAACCATGATGCCTTCAAAAGAGTAACAATTTAAGGCACGTCCCTAGCACAAGAAGGCCTTGGGTTTGATCCCCAGTAACACACAGAGAGAGAGAGAGAGAGAGAGAGAGAGAGAGAGAGAGAGAGAGAGAGAGATTAAATCCTCAAAAATATTCATTTAAGGATGTACGTCAGAATTAGAGTTCTCACTTAATAAGCATAAGGTCCCAAAACACACAAACAATTCAGAAAAAGAAATCCTAAACGTTTTCTATACCCATACACATATAGTTTAAAATATTAAGTAAAATTTCATGTTTAATGAGTAGATCCTATATATAAACTGGGGCTGTTGCTTAAATTAACATGCGTGATTTCAGATAATTTACTGTTGAATTCTCGTCGCTATCGCTCCCAGATGATCTAACTTTTTTAATATAGAGAAAGAGAGTTCTTACCAATCCTAGCAGCAATGACGCCCGCGAAGAGCAGGCTGACGGAGATCATGGGCTCGGATTTAGTACTAATCTCATGGACAGTATTAACAATATTAGACATGTTGGACATAGGCGTTTCAGTCGTAAAGCCGGTCTCGGGTATCTTGGTAGTTGCGGGCACTGGCTCCGCCTGCATAAACCTAGAACGTATATCTTCGAATGGAGAAACAGATAGATCCAAGGGGCTTCCAGGCATGAACACGGAGATCACACACAAGATCAAACAGGAGAGCTGCGCCAGTCCTGAGAACAGACCAGTCCGAACAAGGCCGCATTTTCGGCGCAGCCAAGTGAAAGCCACGGTCCCCATT
Source organism: Microtus agrestis (assembly GCA_902806775.1). Classification (NCBI taxonomy): domain Eukaryota; kingdom Metazoa; phylum Chordata; class Mammalia; order Rodentia; family Cricetidae; genus Microtus; species Microtus agrestis. The sequence continues at coordinate 1,563,849 of CADCXT010004929.1, forward strand.
ATTCCAGTTATTGCTGAGGCTCCCATCAAAACACTGAGGACGGAGCCGCTCAGTCCCTGAGTGTAGGCGTACCCTGTAGTGATGCAGTCAAAGCCCAGGACCGTCATATAGAGGAAAGCCAGGCCCATGCCAGCCAGGAACACCGGCTGGTTGTAGTAGGAGACCCAACCATCCCGAAAGGTGCGGAAGGGCTCGGCCATCTGGGAGGCACATGAGGGCTCTTGTTCGGGTTCAAGTTCGCGGATGTTGGAGTCTTTCTCGCCCATTAGGTGAGATTGCTCCAGAGATTTTGGCTCAGTATCTGTAAATAAGACACATCATTGGTTTGGGTTTCCTCGTTCTCCTCCTGTGTGGGTCTCCTTGACTATTACATTGTAAATATTGCTTTCCTTTTACTAGTAATTTCAGAATTACAGCCATGCAATAGGTCCCAAGTTCTGGTGTAAAAATAAATACCATTGATCTCTCTTTTAAACTTCTCTTTCTTTCAGAGATTCTGCTCTCACGTACTGAAGCAAATAGCAGGAAAACTTATCAGATAAAGTAGAAAAATTATGTGGGGAAGTACACTATCTTCTTTTAAAACCTTAATAATATTTGTTTTACAAGAAAACCAGCTTCCACTTCTCCGGGCAAAATCCTGCCTCTATCTCCCCCCGCCCCCGCCCCAGCCCCACCCCCACTGTCGTCCAAATGGCCATTTTACTCCCCTCAGGAATGCTAGGAAATGCCCATGTTCCCTGTCTTTCCATTTCTATGACTCAGTGTCCCAACCATCCTCAATCAGTTACTCCTCTGTGCCCACTGCCCACAACAAGAAAAGCGGCCAGGGACCTACCCCAAGTCTTTTTATAGCCAACCCACAGTCCTTTCCAGAATCTCAAAAGATGACAGCCAACGCATCCAGACCCTCCCTGGAAAGACGGCCTGAAATTCAAACTAGCATCCGGTGGTCTTCAGCAAACTCCCGAGGGCTGAACTTAGAACCAAGAGCTGGTGCTTTGGCCAGTTACCTTTGGGTGCATTCAATTGTTTCATTTCTGCCTCCTCTACTTTGAGAACAGCTTTCACGGCCAGAGCAGGGGTCTTCTGGTACACCTTCCAGAGCAAGAAGTACTCCACACACATGGACACCAGATTCCAGCCCGAAATGAAACCACAGCCAATGACCGGGGAACCGAACGTCATGATCTGGCCCACAGCCATGGGGGCCAGGATGTTGGTGAGCTGGTCGATCCTTCTGATGGTGGCATTCATATCTACAGAGGCAAGAGGCAGGTGAGTGAGAGTTCAAACCTATCAAAGACAGCCTGATCACTTACATCATAGAAAGCGAAAAGCCAAGGGGACAGATCCCTGGAAGGCCAGTTTCTAAAGGCATCGTGTGACCAAAACATTCGCTGTGAAGAACAGTCCCTGTTTTCATGAAGCTAACACTCCTCTAGGAAAAGCCGGTCAACCAACCGACAATATATACTATGCATGATATATTACAGATGTGTGTAGAAATATGTATCTACAAATGCTGCAAGGGAACATCTGGTATGTAAACTGTGAAACACATACAATGTTTATGTTAAAGCAGTGGTCCTCAGCCTTCCTAATGTTGCAACCCTTTGGCACAGTTCCTCACTCCATGGCGACCCCCAGCCATACAATTATTTCATTGCTACTTATTAACTATAACTTTGCTACTGTTCAGAATTGTAATGTAAACATCTCATATGCAACCCCTAAGGGTGTCATGACCCACAGGTTGAGAACCACTACTTTAAAGGCAGACTCATGATGCGCTGATAATAGATTATGGCTGACAGAGTCTAAGAAAGAAGTGTCATTGATGGTTCTAAGGAGCTCTGTTCTTTTTATTTTTCTTGCATTACTAAGTACTGAGAAGCAGATAACTTTGGAGTAATCAGGTTTTGCATAAAAGCACTAGAATTGGATTTTGGAAATGCTGATTTTATAAGGCTCTTTGGAGACTGATAGCTACATCAAGGAGGCTGAAGATTCAGAAAGAGATATGAGCCGATTTCAGAAGTTTTTAAAATAACGAAATAAGATTGAATCTCAAGGGGGTGTGTGTAGAGCACAGACCCGGTTCTAAACTGTTGGGAATGCCAAAATTTAGAGGTCAAAAACATGAGCAGGAATGAGCAAAGTGATAAAAAAAAAAAACAAGAATGCCGTGTCCTAGAAATGAAAAGGGGACAGTTCTTCAAAGTGGAGAAAAACCACCTGCGCCAAGTGCTTATGGTGACACTCAAGAAACAGAGAATAAGAGGGGCACTCGGCAGTGGCACTCAGATGTAAGACTAAGAGGGGGCACTCAATGGGCCCCGTGAGAACCAGTGGGCACCTCAAAGACAACAGAGCAGGAGGAGCCCACAAGAGGTGCCAACTCCAGGAAACACTGTTTTCTTATCTTTCCAATAGGTGCCCCTTCAGGGCATAATGTGAATGCTGCCTCCCGTGGAAATGCTGCAGGGTAAACCAGAGAAAGTTAGCAAGCAGAGAAAGTTAGCAAACAGAGAAAGTTAGCAAGCATGAGGAAGGTGGCGTGGTAGACGCTCCTGCAGGATGTAGGAGAAAATGCAGAGCCGTCCTTCAGTCCTTCAGGATGGAGGGAAAGAGGCTGAACGCAGAGCCAGGCTCGTTCCTCTGACGGCAGGAAAAGAGCAGCTCCTTGCTCATGGGCACACTGAGCTAAGTCATGTCTTTTCTCCAGTCTTGCTCTACTGTGAAAGTTGGCTTTAAAGGGGTTACTGAGTTAGCCCAACAACAGGAGAGAGGGTCAAGTGAGCCAAGGCTTGCCCTGGGAGGCAAGTGTGGTGTCATGACTGACCTTGGAATTTAAACAGGATAAGAGAGGGAGAACGGAAAGGGTCCTAGGTGGTAAGAAGGCAATGGATTCTGTGGTTCGTAGGTGGCAGCCAGCATGCAAGGATTGTTTGGAAGTGAAGGATGGAGCAGGAGAGATGGAGAGTGGCGGGTGAAGATGCAGACAAAGAGTGAGCTTATGAGAGGAAGATTTCGCCGTGATAACAGGGTTTTCTAAAGTTGGTTCCCGGATGTACAAGAGTGTCAAAGATGAAGGAAGGGCAGCTAAGGCAATGATCCACTTTGCCGTGCCCTATAGCACGAAGGAGGGCGAAAACTTATGAGGCAGATCCTCGGCAATCATCTGGGTCAGCCAGGAAAAATCAATACGTGACTAACGAGAATCCTTGGGAATGGCCTCTCTCCTTCCCCTCATTCCTTCGGCGTCGGTGGCTTTCTGATTAGTCCTAGGAGTGTACAAGGCACACACGATAACGGGAGAACTTTGATATTCATCACCTTCCACTTGAAAGGCAAAGGCAGCCGGCACCGACCTCCCGTTGCAATGCCTTCCTAGAGGCAAAGGTAGCGGCCGCGGTCATCCATCTTCCTCAGGAGTATGTCTTCCTTCGCACAGGCTCCCCTAACATCTGCCTGCCCACTAACAGGCTTCCAGTGCCCAAGCCAATAGAAACACGAGGAACTGATCCAAGTGACTCAGCAATTTGAGTCCCAAAAAGAAAAGCAATTCAAGAAAGAACAGCTGCGTCTTAAAACCTCGTTACAACAGGAAATGTTTTACTCAAACGTTTCCCTTTCCTAGATGATCAAGAACTGGGGGTTCACAGAGCTCCCGAGACCCCAGTTTCCATATTTTATAGAATACTTAGGAAGGCAATAGTCAAGAAAAAGGTGGCATCAGGAAACAGCTTGTGTCTTTCTGGAGCGGAAGGAACTAGCAGCCGTTTTGAAGACCTAATTGTTTGGATGGTGATAGCCTCGAAGAGAATCAGTCTTCTGAATGTTCACACATATGCGCTCTGTGAATTTACATTTATTTGCACGTGAAGACTCAAATGAGGGTTTGCCTCATGCTGGTTTGGTGGCTTTGGCTATAGCTATGGCACAGAACATGGCATAACACAATTTCTTTCACTATGACAAGTACATGATACCACACAGGAGAAGACATGTTCAAAGGGGACTTGCTGGGCAACCAGGAGCCAGCAGGCTGCTCTGTCTAGACCGTGAAACCAACTTTTTTAAGCAATAGAGCTAAGGCATGAAACCTACGCGCCATATTTTGTCAAAGCGAACCACCAGATTTTCCTCCAGAATACTTAGCCAGAAACCCCAAGAAGCTGTCACTACAGACTGCCCCCACAAAGGGGCAAGAGAGACAGATGGATTAGAAAGCCTGGGGAAGGAGGGCGCAGAGTCTACATGGAAGAGAGAACCTGAAAAATATCTGACTCGTTCCTAGATTCATTGAGAGCACACATGTGAAAAACTATACTTTGTCTGGCCTCAACGATACAGTTTTCAGTTTTAGAACTTCTCTGAAATCACGAATGCTGGAATAAAGAAACAAGAGCAAACAACAACCAGCCGCCAGCTCCAAGTCTTATTCTTTATGTATGCACACGTATGTGTGTGTGCATGCACATGCACGCACACACACATATGTGTGCACACGCAAACACACACAAACACAGCCAACTCTTTTGCTTGGTTTTCTAACATCCTTACAGGAAGCCAAGGCAACAGACTCTACTTTTCTTCTTTTCTATTTTTCTTTAGCCATATCCCTTCCCCAACCCCCGACTTTTCTGCTTATAGCAGAAACAACACACCAAATCCACGGTCAGACATCCGCTGACCCTCCGAATTAAGAAGTCTCTGTATTCTGTTTCCGAAGCATGGATTTTAGTTCCCATCCACTGGGGGTAAATATCAGAAAAGAAAACTTGTAGGTGTCCTTCAGTGATCTATCAGCCTGGCTGTGGGGGTGGGGGCGGAAGGGCAGTAACTAAGACTGGACCACTTGACCAACAAAAGAGATCGGCTGACATTCTGTTTCCCTTTTGAAACTGAGGAAAGCCCACAAGGCTAGGAAACAGGCTGTCTTTTCTAGATTCTTCTACCATGAAATAACTCACAAAGAAGGAGAGGGGTCAGCTGAGAAATGGCCAGTCCTATTTTCAATTGTTCTGGAACATTTTCTCATAGATCCACAGAGTTAGGTTGTCTGTGTCTATGTATTTATTAGGACTACTTAAAGATTTTGAGAATTTCCCTGGAACAAGGCTTTTTGTTGTTACTGCTGTTGCTTTTCTTTGCTTGTTTGTTTGTTTTTTTGTTTTTTTGTGACAGGGCTTCTCTGTGTAACAGGCTCTGGCTGTCCTGGAACTCACTTTGTAGACCAGGCTGGCCTCAGACTCAAAGAGATCCACCTGCCTCTGCCTCCCAAATGCTGGGATGAAAGGCGTGCGTGCATGGCCACTGCTTGGCCCTAATAAAGCTATTTTAAGGAGGAAAACAACTTTTAAAATTCTTTCTTTTTATTACTTTTTAATGATGTGTATTGTGCAGGTAGATGCACTAAGGGTACGTGCCTACAGAGCCTAGAGGCATCAGACCCCCTGAAGCTGGAGTTTCAGGTGATACTGCCATGCTGGGAATAATAACTCGGGTCCTCCAGAAGAGAGGAATGGGCTCTTAAGGAGCAAGCCATGTCTCCAGTTCCCTAAAATAACCTTTTTTTTTTTAACTTAATGGACTTTATAGGGTCAAAATGAGTGCAGTTAATAAATTCAGATAAGTGAAAGAGAAATAATTCAGAGGCAAAATATTTTTCCAAATATGTTAGAAAAATATATTTGTGACCTGTTTTCAAAATACACTCCTTTTTATCCCCTGAATTTTAAAACACAGACATATTTTACGTGCTTAAAACAATGTTAAAGGAGAAAGTTAACAAAAAAGGGGATGAAGTCTTATCTTCTCTTTCAGCAGAACAAAAAAGAGATGTGAAATTAGTATTATTTTTTATAAATAAACGAAGAATGGAAGAGAACTTTCTGGAACCCATTCACTGTTCTGCTCTCCCACAAAACCCCATTGTATTTCCCTGGGTTGTAATACGGCTACCAGGAAGTGATGATTCAGACAAATTCATTTTCTTCTAGAGCAGAGGTGTCCAACTTTGAAAATTACAGTGTGGTGTTGTCAGTCACCTACAAATACGTGGGGCCACATTCATAGCTATCTGAGGAGGCACACAGGCAGGAGGGACAAGCCTGTTCCCGGTCTCCCATAGACTTTGCTCCCTTTCAATTCCTGCCTTCTTTTTATGTTTGAACCACCAGGTCTAGTCAAACGGAGCCACTTGCTAACCCCGGCACAGTCTTTGCTTCTGCGTCCTCGAGTGGGCCGCTTTAGTCATCAGGAATGGCTTTCCTGTCTGTCAGGACTGTTGGGCAATGCGCTTGTGATACTCATTATCTTAATGACCCGCAGAGTCGGCTCAGCTGATCGGGGTGACCTTCCTCTCTCACCTTGTGTAATTACCAAGCCAGTTCAAACCTGCGGGCGCTGTGGTGAAGAAGGAGGATACCAGGTAAGCCAGGGGCCTTAGGAGCATTCGTGAAATAAGATACGTGTCTTGAAGACACTCTGGTCTTTTCTTAAGCCTCTTGTCTGTGTTTCCAATAAACTAAGATTATTTGTTAAAGAACACGTTCTGTCTTCTGTTTGAAAATATATTTCAAAAGTCTTACATTTTGTAGGATGTGAGATAATTACTCTTCAAAAGAAATTTTTTTGAAGTGAAAACTAACTTCAATAATCTCTGCTACAACTGTGTTATCTCCATTTTGGTAGAAAGAAACAAAGTACCAATGGTACAATCCTTAAAGTGCGTGTAATATTTCCATATTTATGAGGGCAAAATACCATGTCAGATTGCTACCATGACAACTGAAATTGAGAAACAGCATAATTTAAAAAGAAAAAAAAAACCCGAAAAGTTCAAATGAGATGTTTACTTGCTAGATTTACAGAGAAGGATACAGTAGGAAGGATCCTAAAGTTAACTCCGGAGCACTTAGGTAAGTCACTGCACTGTCTGACATCTGTAAGGGCAGCAGTGCAAAACCCTGGTGCTTCCCGTGTAATGTCCTTAAAGCCTTCCCCGACAACCAACAGTAAAAAGGCATCCCTTCCCACTTACGGCCATGGATTCATGGGTTCCTTTAGTCAAAAGGGTCATCCCAGTTACCTGCTAGTCTGCTTCTGTTTTCTCCCGCCACCACAACAATCCAGTCCCTTTGGATTGTGATGGCGGTAGCAGTGCTGGCCAGATTCGCGATGTTTGCGATAGTGATGATCATGATGTAGCAGGCAGTCTAAGGAATCAGAGCAAAAAACTTGAGTTAATACGGAAGCTTCTCTTTTTTTCTTTTATTTTAGGGTCATTCATAAAAAGTAACTTTACTTTCTGCACAAGGGACAACTAAGTACCAGGAGTCAGAAATTAAAGGTCAGGGCATCATTCAGATCTGTACCATTTATAGTTAATTCAAAAGTTATACAATAATCATTTATATGACAGTTGAATAGTTTTTTTAAAACATCACCAAAGGAGAATCAAGAGAATCAAAATGACCCGTGGATCTAGAAATCAGTATTAAAGGGTACAGTGAAAACCCACAAGGTACACTCCTAGTCTGAAAAGGGTTTACAACTTCACCACTAGTGGATGCTCTGTTCTCTCACCCAGAACCCTGGGGAGCGGAGGCACAGCTCAGTGGTGGGAGTGTATGCTTAGTACTTCTGAGGTCCTGGGCTCCATCCTCAGGACCCAGGAAACAAACAGCAAGAACCCCGTGGAGAACTTACGAGGACCCATCCGTGATACATCGTCAGAAGCTCATGTTTGTGCAAGAAAACCATCATGAGGATGATTCCGCAGAGGATGACGGAGACGTTCTGCACCACCAGTGAAGTCTGGGCCACTGTACGGAGCAAAAGCAAAATGTTCACTGCACCGGCATGGTTGAGCAGGATGCTGTCACACACGCGATTGCTGAGCTATGTGGATGCACACGCATAACTACTACAAGACCAAGAAACCCCGCCAAGAGTAAATTCTGCCTCAGCTAGGTCCTGCCCACAGACCTGAGAACCCTGCAGACAAAATAATGGAGCCGTGGCTTTCTTCTATTAATTGAAGTCTTTCATGATAACTGCATATTTATCTCATTAATTTTTAGGAAGTTTACTACTATAAACAGAACTGTTGTATGGATAAGCTCCATCCTTCAACCCTCAACTGCTTAAGCTAAAATAAAAACACGTAGGAGGTTAGAGAAGAGCTGAAGAGGAAGTGGACTCTGTAACCTCTCGCTTACATGGCCTGCTTGATCTATTAAAATAATAAAAAATACACAAACATTTGCCCAGAACCCATACATCGTAGATTTCTTCTGATTTGTATTTTGTTGTCATTGCTATGAAATTCTGAGCTATGCCTTCCATCAGAGAAAATGCAAGGTCCTGTTAGAGAGAGACACTCTTCATATAGGTGAGCAAGGCCAGGTAAGAACCCAGTAGCCATTTTCCCGCCACTCATAGCCATATCATTAGGACAGGATATTTAATGGTTCTTAAGCCTATGCCTGGTAAGTGTGGAGGATAACATCCACCTTCCTTCCCTTATGGAATCACAATGATCTTCAAATAAAATATTTGTGAAAACATTGTGGAAGGTATGAGTTATAGATCTTGTCATCCAGAACGGTAAGGCTTATCCTGGCTTGGAAGATCATATCAAAGACTTAAAACAAAACAGACTCCTCCCTGAAACAAAACCCAATGCATGTATGCATGCATGCATGTATATCTAAGGATTAAAAACCAACTCCCCACACACCAGAAGGAAGGCTATGTGGTCAGATGACTATAACCATCTCAGGACAATAACGAGGGTACCACAAAGTCTCAGAGAGCAGAGGAAGAAATAGTGACTTCATCCTGTAAGGAGCAGGGAAGAGTCACATGAAGGGTGGCTCGTGAGATGCTGAGAATGCAAACATGGGAGACTCCTATCATATACCCCAGCCTTCTCCGTCCAACTTAGCACTTCCCGAACGCGTGATTGCAACACTCAACCACGTTATCGTTAAAGGATCCTGTAGAGAATATTCTTGTGCCTAGCTATCAAGAGAATTTGGTTTTCCCTAGTGTATAAAATTTTTTTCTATATGCACTCTTATCGACTTATACCCTCAAAATAGGAAAATCTTCATATGAATCATTTTACTAGTAACGCCAAATCCTAGAACTCTGTAAGCCTGTCGACTCTTTATTTAGGAGCAATCATCCTGAGCTGAACAAAGCTAGCTATACCGTAGAGTTTTCCCCTTTGTCTATCTTCAGACAGTTACAAGATATGTAACTCATATCTTCGTATTATTAACTGAGTTTCAAATAATTATCCACACACATCTTATATTCCTATAACCAAATTGCTTAATTATTTCCAATCTCTTGTATATAAAACAGAATATGTCTTGATGCCTTAGAATAAAAATCACTTTGTCATGTGTACAATATAATACATGCACGATTTATTATAATTTCTACAACATATTATAATTTCTTTTTTTTTTTCCTGAAAAAAAGTGTAATTCAGCTGTCTGTTGTCCAGACATGGTTATTCTCTCTGGGATTCAGTTGTCAAATTCCACTACGCACATCTTTAAATGTACACCAGAGGACAGATGTTCAAGCTGTACCCAGGAACCTCACACTAGAGGGCCTCTAGTGCAACTCATGGTGAGGGAGGAAGCCAGAACCTAAGCAAACTTTTAATGTTTAACGCGATTCCCAGAAAATTGGCTACTAGGTTAATTGTTAACATCTGAAACCAACAAACTGCCAAAAGAAAGAAAAATCTATGAAATCAATGCCCTGACACCCCAACTAATGCAGCTGCCTCAGGACCCTGAATCCAGATGTGGCCATCAGCCCCTATCCCTCAGCTCTATCGCGCGAGTCTTTTCTCTGAGTCATGATTTATTCTCTCCAGTACAGAGGAAACACGGGCTGGTCCAAAGAACACAGGCTGAGTTACGTAATGGCACTCACCTTTCAGTCTGGCATTCTTGTCCACCCAGTCACCAATGATGGCACCCATGACCAGAACGGAGCCTGCCACCACCAGCCCATAGACAGCTGTCAGAAGGAGGCTGTTTCCATAGAGTTCCACCAGAAACACGGACACGGCAAAATGCCACATCCGATCCCCCTGAAACAAGACAAGGAGGTTTGGTTGAAAGGTTTTGAGTTTGTAGCCCACTGTAGTCAAGAAGTCATTTTCTTATCAAAAGGATGCTTTCTGGCTACATCGGATGATTTTCCAAGCCAATAATTATGACTTGAAAATTGGCCTAATGTTAAAGATTCATTCCAGCACAATGGAAAAGTCAAGCTTCATTACTTATAATTTCTAAGCATTAAATTAACGTAAGGACTGACACAAGCCAGTTTTTCAATTTAGGAACTTGTAGGAATGGCCTCTGAGGCCTCTGATGGGTTTTCATTGCCATCTTTTTTATTTTTAATGTGTTATTCCACGAGTAAATTTTTTTCAAAGCTGTAAAATAGCAGAACAAACAGAAGGGAAAAAAATCAATCATGGAAACTCTGATCCCATAAGACCAAAGATGTTAGAATAAATATATAAGTAAACAGCTATTTTAATGTTTTAGTAAAGATAAGTTTTGAAAAGATAGCTTGGTGTAGTGATACACACTTTTAATCCCAGTACTTGGGAGGCAGAGGCAGGCGGTATTCTGTGAGTTTGAGGCCAGCCTGGTCTACATAGTGAGTTCAAGGATAGCAAGAGCTACATTGTAAATTCTGTCATGAAACAAGCTGAGACAGAGAGTTATATCTTTACATAGTTCCAGAACATATAAGGAATTTTGCAATTAGTTGGCATAAAATGTGGTACGAGTTTAACAGAAACTTTTTAATTAGTCAGATAGATTAATACATGAACTATCTAGAAGAGACGCTCTTTGAGATTACAAGTTCCAGCCCGGACATTTTAGGTTAACATTGAGGAAAGACACCATTTCGTCAGAATCATCACTAAATTCCTTACATATTTGACCCTGTGTGAAAGAACTTCCACTCTGAGCTCTTCCCAAAGTCTGGCAAAATCCTCATGATAGACTTCATATGTTGGAAGAAAATTATTTTACTGATAAGTCAAACGCTATTAAATTTTAACAAGACTAAAATAACCACTTTAAATATTCAAAATTTAAACTGATTCATGCTAACACAATAAACAAGTCATTCTCAACTAGGGAGCATTCTATTCTTAGGGGTCACTTGCTAATGTCTGTAGATGCTTTGGGGGTATCACAGCCTCCCTGCCTGAAGGGAACTTGAGGTACAGAAATACTGCCGGCATCCCTCATTCCATCAGGAAGCATTTCCTGACCCCAAACATTAACACTGCAGAGGTAGGGAAATCTTCGTGCAAAAAATGATGCAATTTCCAATCATAATCCAAAACGAACACAAGACTTAGAGCTTGGAGAATGAGGTTGAAATTGCTCTGGCTATCCTAATTTCCAAAGACCTTCCAAGTATTAAGAAGTGGTAAACTGTGTGCTTATAAAAACCCCAAGAACGGGGGCAACATCTAAGTAAACGCTGGCTAAGTACCCAGCCCGCCTTTTCACGCATCCATTGTCTGCCTCCCCGCCACACGCTCCAACTCTACTTTGATATTTGTTTACGTGCCTTCCTACCCACGCTGGATCTGAGCATTAGTAACCACAGTCATCAATCCACTTAATAAATGCCTCTAGACTGGTTTCCGATGCGTGCCCCACGCGACTGTGGCATCACAGCTTCAGCGGGCTCCTTTTCATGGTGCCCGCATTCCAGTCTAGAGAGACCGAGGCAAACCAGGCACAGGACAGGGGGTAGCAGAGGCTATGAGGAAAAGGGACGTAGCAGGTGGCACTCTACGTTATGACAGAGGCCTCTGTGAGCAGAGAAGTAAGCCCCTCTTTTTCACGGTTTCACACTGCTGCTTTTGTTGTGGCTGCTCGGAAGCCCTTACTGAATTGTGTTACAAACTCCTAAACGAAAGCACCTACTTCTCAGCTGGTTTGTGCTCCGACAGCAGCATGAAATGTGTTATCCCATTAGTAGAAATGAAGTCAGAAATGAAAAAAACACAGAGATCACACAAACCTAACCTCAGAGAACCTTCTGCCCAAAGACCCTATATCCAAGGTCTCAGGAATCACAGTTCAGTTGTGTTGGCAAGTGTGTGTGTGTGTTGGCATGTGTTGGTGTGTGTGTGTGTATGTGGTATGTGTGTGTGTGTTGGCATGTGTGTGATGTGTGTGTTGACATATGTGGTGTGTGTATTGGCATGTGCGTGTGTATTGGCGTATGTGTGTGTTGGTGTGCAAGTGATGTGTGTGTATTGGCGTATGTGTGTGTTGGCGTGTGTGTGTGGTGGTGTGATTTGGCATGTCTCTGTGTGTGGTGTGTGTGTAGTGTTGACATGTGTGTGCTGGTGTATTAGTGTGGTGTATGTATTGGCATGTATGTGTATGTGGTGTGTGTGTGTGGTGTGTGCATGTGTTGGCGTGTATGTTGGCATGTGTGTGTCTGTGTGTGTTAGCGTGTATGTTGATGTGTGTGTGTGTGTGTCTGCACACAGGAGACAAAGCACAGAAACAGAATTAACTACTTAGAGCATCCCCTTCTGTACCCTTTGCAGTGAAGACTAAACACTAACCCTTCTGTGGCCCAGTTGTTGTTGTAGCGTCTCATCTTTCTGTCTCCCCAGGACTCGTCCATTTGCTCAATTGACTATTTGCTCAATTGACTATAAGGTTAGAACAAGCATCTTCCACCTTTCTTTGGGAAATTGCTTTAAATTATCTTGACAAAGTCTTTCTCAATACAAAAAAAAAAAAAGTCCTGGAACACCCATAGCTCTTCTCATGTGTCTGACACCCAAAGGTCACATGAGCCTTGAAGTTAATCAGTGTTTAGAAAAGAGGTGCCCTGGTTCTCTTGGAGGACTCCAGACCCTCCCCCATCACCGGTCCCATTGTGCTTAATATTACTGAATTAAATTGGAAGAACAAGCTATTGGTTTAGATTTATAAAGGGCTCTTTACTGTTTTCTTTTTTTCTTATGCCACTAGCTAGAACAAACTCAGGCCAATTCCACTTTGTTAATGAATATATTTGCAGAGTCATCCCTGGGTAAGCATTTAGAACCCGGGAGTTAGCTTCTCTAGGAAATTATCTGAGGCTGCTGTTTCTCAGAGAGCCAACAACCCAACCTAATACCCTCCCAAGGACAGAGGGCATAGATTTCTGTGTATGATGGCCCCCATTCATGGCTTATAGGTAAGTCAATTAAAAGAAAGTAGCACTTCAAACTAGACTCTGGAAATTCTTTGTTCTTGTTAATAAGGCACAGAATATGCTTAGAGTCATGGCTTCTAAGCAGTAAGAATAATAGTTTAGGGTTTCTAATAATCATCTATTGAACACATGCAGCCCACTTTGGGGTATTTGGGGGGGGCTTATAGAGGAATCTAGAGCAGAAATTCTGGAATTTTCTCAAAGCCACTTAGGAAACCAATAGAAGAATTGTGAAGCCATGGCTAATTTCCCTGGGAGGTGGTTTTTATCCCAGCTTGTACTACCCACATATTAAGTAGCCACAGATAACAGCTTTGAAGATTAGAATTTTTATCATTTAGATATTTGATCTTGGATTAGGTATACTTAAGCTAATCTTACAATATTACTGTTACCCTGATAGGCCAATATTTGTTAGTCTATCATTCTATTCTATTTTCATGACGCTGCATGCTGGAACCAGACTTTAACAAAAGGAAAGAGTTACGCTTCTTTTCTTCTTCCTCTTCTTCTTCTTTAAAAAGTTTATTTATTTTTATTTTATATGCATGGGTGTTTTGCCTGCACATATGTCTGTGAAGGTGCCCGATCCCACGAAATTGGGGCTGCAGGCAGCTGTGAGCCGCCATGTGGGTGCTAGGAATTGAACCCAGGTCCTCTGGAAACGCAGTCAGTGCTCTTAACCACTGAGCCACCTCTCCAGACCTCAGAAAAAAGTTTCTTAAACGTGGGAAAAGAAAGAAGACTCACGAGATAACCTTTCCAGTTTGGGAGGGGGTAATAGAATCTGCCAACCCTAGGAATTATGCATGTTTTCCTGTCCTTGTCAATCTTATTATGGACAGTTTCCCTCTGTAAATTATTAGCATTTCACCATTAAGAAACATTTACTAATAATCATGGGAACTGTCTTCGAAAAAAAAATTCTGCTGAAACATGTGTCTAAGAACAATTTCGCTTAATACAACTGTCTCCACAGAAAGTAAACAGAGCTTGCGCAATCACGCGCGAAGAGTCACTGCAGGCTCACTTACCCAAGTGGAGAGAGCGTGGCCAAGGTAGAGAAGGAATTTTGCCGAGGTCAGGTAGTTTCCTAAGGATCCTACAAAGGCCCAGAAAGTGTAAATGAAAACTATGTTTAGCCATACCCTTGCGCTCTGGTTAGAGTTTGCTTTGGGTCATACGTATGTGTGGTGTTTAAGCAGGTCACCTACAGATTGATGCATTGGCTATACTTCACGCCATCCCCTGAGGTCCAGCGTGGCCTCTTGGCCAATAACCGCCCGACTTCATGCACCGTGAAGAAACTCCTATTTCAACATTCTTCAACTTTGGTAAGGTTTGTTTATCAGGGCAAGGAATTCCACACTGCCCAGCGTACTCTATCTATCCTTGCCGATCTGCAAGCTCTTATTAACCAAACTTTGAATTTACGTTCTTCGGAGCCTCCATCCAAACAGAAGTCAACCCTCACGGAACTGCGTCCCCCACCCCCACCCCCGCCACCTGCAATCCCACCTCTTGATGCATTAGGATTATACAACTCACCACAGCATCCTTCCTGGCCGCTTTGATCTCTGGCCTTGGTCATGGCACCAGGCGCTCTCCCCTTGCTTGTTCTGGTGTTGGTGGCTGTAGCTGCTCTTGCCCGGGGGCTTGTTCACGGGAGTGCGAGGAACCGGAGATAGCACCGCTAAAAGCACAACAGCCTTGTGCCGCGAGACCCCAAAGGACAACTACGACAAAGATCAACAGCAAAGCTGCCACCGGGGTCTCTCTCTGTCTCCTTTCCAAACTTAGCCAACACTGTAGCTGAAGTTGGAAAGCTAAAGCCTTATGGAAGCGGGTTGGAGGTCTCCACCGGCCGCCGGAGACCCTGAGCCTGCTCCCGCCGCCGCCACCGCCACCGCCGCGGCCGCGCCGTGGGCCGGGCCACCACTTATAGGCAGCCGGGGGCGGAGCTCGCGAGCGCGGGGGACGCCCCTCCCAGCAGGACACCAGGTCTGGGCGAGCAGCGCTCCCGGCCTCCCGGTGCTCGCTGCACTGCCAGAAGTCACCCGGAGGGCGCGAACAACCGGCGCCTTGGCAGGGCCACCGCAGAAGAAACCCGAGAAGGGATCGGGTGTCCCGCATTCTGGCAGGGAGACCGTGCGTGGACCCCGAGGGGACAACCGTGGAGACGTTTCCTGCAAAGGGCCGATTGGCAGGTGTCAGAGCGTTGCGCTGCGCTGCGCTCTGAGCTCCCGATTGCCAGCCAGTCCCCAGGCAAAGCTCAGCGGGAGCTGGAGAGGAATAAAGGAGCCTCCCACCCCAGCTACATTTTGGAATGCTGGTAGCTAAGTAAATACAAGTCCCGTCACAGAGGCAGCCTTCCTGGCCTCCACGTCCGGCCTCCCTGCGACCCAGAATGTCTTCCTTCCACAGACTGTAGAGAGGGGACTCAAAAACAGTGGAATCAAAGCGCAGGAAGGGGATTCAGAGATCAGAGAGCAACCCTCCACAGCCCAGTCAGTGACCACAGGCCTTCCAGCCCAGACTTCTGTCCTGCAGGAGCAGCCAGGAGACAGCTCCCTTCAGAGTCCTTTCCCTCTGGGCTCTCAACCCGCCACACCTGCCTCCTTTGCTCCTCTCCAGGTCCCAAAATCAGACAGGAGGTTACCAGGAATATCGGTTGTCCCGGTTGGGACCCTGGGTCTGACCCAGTCTGATTAAAGCCACTTAGTAGCCTCCAGAAGGAATGGGTTAAATATAACTACAGAAAAAATGCACCAGGTGTAAGCCTCGAGTGACCTCAGCTTCATCCCCAGGTCAAGCCAGGCTGCCACTTACCTTACCGTTGTCAATCTCAACTCTTCCAGAGTAATCCTCCACATTGAAACCCCAGGCAGCTTGCACCCTTGGAGCCCAGGTCTAATGACACCTGCTAATGAGGAGAACCACTCAGGAGCACGGGCCTTGTATCTGGACTCTCTATCAGAAGCCCCAAAGGTCTTTGCGGGCGGGGTGCTTCTGGATTCGTTGGGATGAGGGCTGCAGAGCAGAGATAGGGGACTCACCGTTTACTGCTCTCAACAGCTTCTCCGCCTTTGCAAAAAACAACTCTCTCTTCTCCTTTCACACAACACTTTTCTGTTCTCTCTCCTCACTCAGAGGTGGTGTGGCTATGTCTGCTGAACCTGTACAATGGGGTTGGCATATCCCAAACGTCTTTTGAAGGAAACCTAAGGTATGTTTGCATGGGGTACTCAGGAAGGGGACATCTAACAAACTGAGAATTTCCTATTTTTTTTTAATTTTTATTGACCCTCAAGCAAAACACAAACTCTCCTGATTCCTTGCTCATATGTCACCGTGTGCCAATAACAAGAACCTCTGTGTTCTTTACATTAATGGCTATGTGTCTTAAGGATGGGTGTTGAGCTGCCCCCAATATCCAGGTGTCTTAACTTTCAGTCCGTGGAGATTATTTACTGTGGACTCGGAGAAACAGCTGAGCTGCTGTGTGCCTCGAAGTGTGACCTGGAACTTCTGTTCCCCTTGTCACCAAGGAGTCCCCAGAAACCAGGGGAGTGGAGCAGACCAGACGGGAGCCGACCACGAAGCAGGAAGGAAAGAGAACAGACAGCATCCGGAGACAGCGTGATATCTGAGCGTTGGCCAGGGTTCCTAAATCCTGGCCAAGTAGGTGAGAATGAGGACGCGGAGTGTGTTGCTGGAGCTCACAACATGGAAGGAGTTAAAACAGATACTGGAATTAAAAACGCCCAAAACACTTGTGAGGCACAAAGTGACCGAGTTTCCTAGCCTTGACATTCCCGATAAGAAAGCTACAATCACGAGACCTCACTGACTCTTACTCCTTCCGAAGAAACATTTGACTGCTCCAAAGTAAAATTTCATCCAAAATGATTTTTTTTCTCTCAGAACAGAATATATAACTTTCTTGTCAACTTAATCATAACTCAAGGAGCCATGATGTTTTAAACCAGTTTTCAAAAGCAAAGAACAGGTACCCAAGAGGCATTTCTCAATTCGTTTTCAACATTTTGTTTATGAGAGGGAATCTGAGTTACTCATACCAGCTTTGAACTCACAATGCCCCTGCCTCAGCCTCTCTAGTGATGGAATGACAGGCACGTGTCACCACTGAGCTATTCATAGCTTGTCCGTTCCCAAGGCAACCTTTTAAGTATTCCATCCAGAATAAAATGTACTCTTTTTTTTAAATATTTATTTATTATGTATACAATATTCTGTCCATGTGTATGCCTGCAGGCCAGAAGAGGGCACCAGACCTCATTACAGATGGTTGTGAGCCACCATGTGGTTACTGGGAATTGAACTCAGGACCCTTGGAAGAGCAGGCAATGCTCTAACCACTGAGCCATCTCTCCAGCCCCCTAAAATGTACTCTTATTGGAAGCTGTTAACAAACATTTACAGTTGGGAAGTAAAAGGGTTTTTTATTCTTTTATTTCCAAGTTGTGTCTTGACTTACCTCCAGGGCCCTCGGTCGCCTCTGCTGTTTTGGATGCCATCCAGAATGAAGACAGCACAGGGAATGGTCACCACACTCCAGTGCCCTGAAGACAGATGAGAAGGAACAAACACCATGGGGTTACCACCAGCTATTACAGGAAGGCCTCAGATCTGAGGCCACAGGTCCCGCTGGATGCAGAGCTTTCCCTGTAAAGCCGAGTTCCTGCCCAAGTGTCTGCCTCATTATTGTCATTTCTGTCATTTTAAAACGGAGCGGACTCTTGATAAGTTCAAGTTCAGGCTTCTCCTTCGTGTCATAGGCCATTAACTGATAATGAGTGTGTGCTCACAGGCCTTCATTTCGGTGGAGTGTCCTGAAGAGATACGATCTTGACAAGATTTCTATGAATGCCTTCTGACCTCCCTGCAGACTATTCCATATATATATATATATGGCAAATCCATAAATATAAAGTAATAGTTGACGTCAGGGCTGTGGGTGTCCTTTTGAGACGATGAAAGTCTTGACAGTGGTGTAACACCATGAAAAAGTGGCCAAGTTATCAACAGGGGCAAAACTGTGCATTTTAAAATGACATAAGTGGTGAGTTTTACCTCATGTTTCCTAAAAGGAAAGGCTGCCCTATTCCCATCTTAGTGTGGATTGGGATGAACGTAGGCCAGATATTCAGAAAGAAGAGACTAGAAATCCAACCTTGCCCATCATAGTGGAGACTAAAGCAGATAGCTATGCTAATTGTTTAATTGTCTCCATATATAGCCAGAAAACAAATATGAATTTCGCTGAATAAACATTTTGGCCTCTCAGCCTTTTTCCACAGTCCTTCCTTCTGCTCTTTAACCAAACTGTTGCAGGACAAAGTTCAATTCCACTGTTTGTTTTCAGCTAAAGCCAAGGGAGGATGCTGACTGACCACAATCCTGGACACAGCTCGCAGCCTTGCCTTCCTAAAGCTCTCTGAAAAGAAACTCGGGTCTCTGCTACACGCTCAGATTCATTTGGTTTGCTGCCCTTTTCCGTTTCTCGGTCGCTTGCAGCCCTCACAGAAGAGAGCGCGAAAATCTCAGATCTCTTGGTGTGGGGGGACTTCATCCATCCCAAGAGTTCTCAGTGTGCACACCTACCCAAGTCACCTGCCTCGGGCGCTGCGGATGGCGTGCTTGTTTCTAAAAAACACCTTGGAGCTAATTCCTTCTAAGCTGGTTGTGAATGTCTAGTCGAAACGTTTGCATTCTGGGCTAAAGGTAAAAATGTTCCATTTAGGACCCAGTTCCCAGGCCCGGCGCAGGAGTGACCACCTGACGTGTGTCCCCACGGCCTTCCCTGGAATGGACACTGCACCTGCCCTTTATCTTGTTTTGTTTTATTTCTGAAAATTCTACTTTTATACTGTTGATTTTCGTTTTATCAAGTCTCAGAAAAATGACTGATTATCATTACACATCATCAAGGAGTGCACCGGGCTCAAGATAATCCCTGGGCAATTCCCTGATCTCAGGTCCTTGAGTTGTGCTTTCGGAGACGTTAGTGTGGTTAAAGACCTTTAAGGAAAAAACAAGAAGTCTTTTACACAGGATCTGGACAATTGAAATCACCACCGGCGAAATTATCACAACATTTGCAAAGAAGCCTCTCCCAAGAATGAATGCCCATCAGAGACATCTCATTAGTGTTATCTGCCCCAGGGCAGCACGCATGACCAAAGCCACCTTACCTTAGAGCAGGACACAAGTGGCAGGTAGGAGACAAGGTTCTTATCAGATATTACTATCTCGGTTCCTCTCCACAACACCCGGTGATGTAATGCGGTTCTTACGTAGCCCAGGTGCAAAGAGGAGCTGCCCAACTCCCTCAAGGTCAGTCAGCCAAAGGGCCTAAAGTAGCTGACAGCAGGCCGGTGCTCTCTCCTCCCTCCCTCTGCCTCTCACCGACTCACAAGTGTGGCATGAAACAGGTCAGGTAAATAAATGTGAATGAGTCAATCAAGCGAAGACGAAAAGTACCAGAAAATCAGGCAGCAAACAATCTTAAAGGGATCGCTTTGTCTTATCCCAGCAGCTGAGGTTTTTTTTTCTTTCATTATGATGTTATACCCTCCTTCAATTGGCAAAGCCATTCCCTTTAAGACCCTTTGTTACCTCCTTGTGGGGCAGGGACCTCTTTGTACGAGGTGCATAGGAGAGTGTCCACACATAGGTGACAGCTCACCCGCTTCTTAGCTTCTATAAGAACATAAAAGCATATGAAATTCTGAGGTTTGGTTTTCGGTGGCTTTTGGTTTTGTTTGAGATGGGATTTCTCTGTGTCTCGCTGGCCTCGGCTGTTCTGGAACTGGCTCTAGAGACGAGGATGACCCCAAACTCAGAGATTCACATCTGCCTCCCAGAGCTGGGGTTACAGGTGCATGCCCTTCACCACAACTGCTCAGCGTGAGGTTTGTGGTTTTAGATACAGGGAAGCTAAGGTGTTCAAGGACATTCCGATTTATTTCATACCGCTTGTGTCCTCTGTGTTTTATAACGAGTATTAGAAGATGTAGGGGTTGAAGCTTGATTAAAAGTATCTTGAAAAGAGTTTAAATTTCAGAGCTTCTTGGCATTGAGGAGGGAATTAAATAGGATTTGTAAAGAGGACACGGGAAGTATAGATTTCGCAACATCATAACAGTTCTTTTTAAACTGTTGATAAAAAAACATATTAGCTATAGACTTAGGTTTAGAAGGTGGACTTCTCTATGATACAATAGAAATGCAGATTTTAGAATAATTTTTTTTGTATTTAGAAAATGCTTAACTGAGAAATTTACACTTTAATGTTTTTGTGTTTCCCCACTTCTAATAACTATCCAAAAAGCTCTTTTATTGTGGCTATTACACTCCAAGTTAGTCCCAGAGTTCTGTTGCACATGCGCATGTGAGCACACACACGCATGTACACACACACATACACATGCATGCACACACACATACACATGCATGCCCACATGCACTCACACACAAATACACATACACCACACCCATGCACACACAGTTGCACACACACTGTGTGTGTCCCCCTCTGGTGGTAGGGATTGTTCTGTGTTAAGCTGGTATGAAGGGTGACTGGATTTGAACTCACTTCAGGAGAACTTCGGAAGCTGAAGAGAGAAGGAACCCAAGAGTGGGCTTCAGCAGGGACAGTGAGCATGGGTGTGGCCAGGCTTCAGTTTAGAAATCAGGAAACAGTTCCATCTGGACTAAAACGCAGCTTTTGTGTCTTTGGGAGACTTTGCTTAGATACAGCTTCTTTATGTGTAAATGAAGTAAACAGTTGACTTCTGATATCAAATTCATTGAAATTTGATATTGATCAAGACTCAGTAGTACAATAATATTTATTTTACTCAGTATTTTAATATATAATCAGCATATATTGCAGGGGGTGAGGGTTCTGTGTAGCCCTGCCTGTCCTAGAACTCACTCTATAGACCAGGCTGGTGAAAACATGTAACTCTTAGAAATAAAACAACAAGATTAATTTAAGTTTTCTGAGGCTTTTTGTATATCATTTATGCTCAGTTCTCTATTTTCTCCATAAAACACTAACTAAGCTCAGTGTCCCAATACTAAATTGGAGAGAACTTTAATATGTCACTCTACTCTGTGGGACAACATTGTTTTTCTTAAGAGGAAAATGGGTCATTGTCCAACATTTCCAATTTTGTACATCAACTGATTTCGATATTATGCTTCTGGGGAAATCTAAGGCATCAGGAAGGTGGCTTAGAACCCTTATTTATTTGTAGAGTATTCATCTACCTATCAGGTCCTGTAGTCATAATCGGAGACAATTCCAACTCCAAGAAAGAGACAAATCTCTTAGGGCTCCTGCACTTACACTGATTGCTTTAGAATTGTTTAATCTGATTCTGACTTTGGAGAATCTGCAGCGTGGACAGCATCTCATATGGAGAGGACACCTACAGAGAGGCTAAAGAGCCGTGAAGTCTGTTGGCGTGGTTGAGTCAAAAAGCCGTTTCTCGGCTTAGCAACCTGAAGACAAGAATGACTTTAGCTTGCGTTTGACTCAGGAAGTTAATCTCCATTTGGCCTCAACTTCCTTGGGGATTATTTTCTGAGGTTCGCCTGGTCCTCAGATCCACTCCCTCTTCCCCCTCTTCGTCAGCATGCTTTCCTTCTGATAGACACAATGACTAATTGCCGAGTTGTGACAAGCTCAGTATCTCATTTCTTGCGGTCGCAAGATGAGCTTTTTTGTATAGCTACTTTGTATTCTCCTCGGCATTAAGATGCATTTGTCCTTTGGAGTTTAAAAAAAAAATAACGCAATCCTACGGAGTCATGGTAGAAAACATTAATGTTTTGACTAATTTAAGATAGCAAATGAAAAATACCTACGCTATAATTTTCGGTTTATGAGGGTGTAAGGTATCATTACGGGAGTTTAGCTGCTTCTTCTCGGTACCAATTACTTGAGACGTGTCTAATTTGTTTTTCTCTTCATATCCACGCTATTGCCTTTAAAGTCAACGTGAGTGAGAGAAGAGGGTGATGAGCTATGTTGTCAGCTCCTCTCGGGGCAGATCATCCAGGCTCAGGTTGAGTGTCAGGTGATGGGAATTAGGAAAGGCTCCTCCTCTTCGACCCGTGTTTCAGGCGTCCCCTCTGCAAGGCTTCCAAAACCTTCTCCTTTTACAAGCAGCTGACCAACTCAAACAGAACTATAACAATGGCAAATTAATCTATTCTTTCACCAATGATGTGCTTACGCTGAGTTAGTGATAGATTTGGGAAAGAATCTCTTACCAAAATGAGCCGCAGTAAATTGGCTTCTCTTTCTTAGATTGTGTTATGGCCAAGGCAATAATTGATCACCTTCTCTCCTTGCAGACCACGCGTGTGCCAACTCTTCTGTTTGCTCTTGTTCACACGTTGAAGAGACTGCCTGGCCATGTGTCTCAGACTGCCTCACAGACTTCGCTAGTGTGTAAAAGCATCGTGGCGTTAGCGTCCCAGAACCGCCCTAAATGTACCACGTGGTCTAAGTAGCTGGTGTTTTCAGACAGATCAAAGTAGTAAAGACTCCCAACTTTGTCTCAAGTATATCTGTACAGTCTGACTAGAAGACTCTATAAAACTCCAGCCACAGGTATAAATGGGAACTTCAACATACACAGGAGCGGAAACTATTTTAGAGGTAGATTACTGATATGAGTATCTCGCTGATACGCTTCTTTATGTATGAATGTTCATATCAACTCTGAGAGAAAATACTCATCAGGCATCCTGACTCTGTCAGCTCCCAAGTCAAGGAAACCACTCCACTGGACTCCAGGGGTTGTCAAATGAAAGAGGGGGTGGCCCATTTATAGGAAGATAAGGACAGGAATATGGAGCTTTAGGGTATAATTTTTGAGGGGAATCAAACATCAAAAAACCCTGTCTGTGTTATATAAGGGGGTCTCAGATGAAAATTCTCCCCCAAACACATAATGAATGTTCACAATTTGGATAAAAAAATTTCCAATAGTAGCTACACCTCTAAATGTACCTTGTAGCTTACTAAAGATTTCCCTATCTTGGGGGTTGGAGAGATGGCTCAGCGGTTAAGAGCATTGCCTGCTCTTCCAAAGGTCCTGAGTTCAATTCCCAGCAACCACATGGTGGCCCACAACCATCTGTAATGAAGCCTGTAGGAAGAATACTGTATACATAATAAACAAATAAATAAATATAAAAAAGATATCTCTACCTTAGAGTATATATAGTTATCAAACAAAAGTATTATTCTCATTTCTCCTTTTTAAAAATTATCTAACCGAAAACTACGCATGGTGTGCATGATTGTATTCACAGCTCCATGTGGTCTCCAGGCTGAGGAGCCTACCCACGCACAAGCGCATGCACACGCACTCACACGAGCACGCACAAGCGCATGCATGCCAAGTGATACACTAAAAGTTAAGTTCACATTAAACTAGTATCTAAAGAGCTTTTAAGTGTTATATGTCATAAAAAAAGAAAAGAGTGAATTTTATGAGTGGGCATTTCGCATTTTTGAGGGCTTGTGTCAGCGCGGCACGTTGTCATCATGGAATAACTTGTTTTAGGCATTTATTAATCTAGCAAAGTGAAGTTTGCAGGATGGGAGATTTTCCTGGCGACACTGGAACAATTACGCAGAAGACAGGATGGGTGTCGCCCTCCCAGTTTCCTAGTTATTGATGTAGAGAAAATTCGAAGAGTTAGCAAATCTGACACCCCCCCCAGAATATACTTTCTATATTACACGTGATTGGGTGTCACCTCCTTGATACCGTGAAATGAAAAGAGACGTGTCTTAACTGACAACCGAGCAGTGACATCTGCGGCTGGCTGTGGATCGTTAACTTAGTTAGCGGGTTCGTTCATGAATTTTTAATTATCAGGGATATACATTATATTAAGTATTGTGTGTAAAGAGGCTTTTTTTTTTATTTTTTTTTTTTTTTTTTGGCTGCGTGTATGTCTGTGTACCACTGGCGCCCCTAGTGGCCAGAAGAGGGAAGACAACTCAGCTTTGTAGGAGAGGACCAGCTGCAGCCTCCCTTCCGTCTCTGGCCCCAACCCCAACAGAGCACCAATATCCTCTCCCCCAGTCTACCTTCCCCCAAGCTATCCATTACCCCAGCCGCCAGCACCCGCAGGCATTCTCTGAGCACACCAGATGAGCAGAACAGGAAATGGATAAACTACTGAAGACCCTCACCTCACCTTCCCTCAATCCAAACCCCGGTCTCATCCTAGCGCTGCTACGGACTTCCTTGCCCCTGTCCGCATCTGCTGTGGACCCCACACACCTTCCCCTCCTCACCACCTCTTCCCTCAACTCTGTCAGCCTTCCCTGTCCTCCCGCTCCCATGTCCTGTGGATCCCACAGATCTTCCTCTCCATCTTCTCCACTTGTTTTGTTCCAGACCCCAACCCCCGCAAGCACCCGCGGCTAACCCAAGGGCTGCTCCTCCTAGGGCAAAAGGAGGCTGAAGACGGACCCACCCCTCTCCTCCTGCTCCTGAGATCCGGGTTCGCAGGTCTCATCCTCAGCTCTGCAGCGGGATCCTGCTCCGGTCTCCCTTCCCTCCCTGACCCCATCCCCAAGAAATCACAGAGATCTTCCCCAACCTTCCCTCCCCCAGTTCATACCAGCACCCCAGCCGCCAACACCAGCAGGCATTCCCTATGAACACACCAGATGAGCAGACCAGGTAAACAGTAACGCACAACCATCACACTCTGAAAATCCAGGAAGGAAACAGAAACCACGGAACAAAACACCCACCCAACAAAGACAAACCTAGAACTCATCATTTAGACCTATAATCACCCCCAAACCCAAATGCCTTAACACAGCATAAAAATACAATCAGTAACAGGTAGGGAAATATGTCCCAACTAGAGCCCAGCTATTATACCACTGCAGGCCCTTAATAATTTCAACATAGGTAAAGCACAAGAAAGGACATTAAAACCAACTATATGAAGATGATAAAGGTTCTCCTAAATGAAAGAAAGAAATCTCTTAACAAAATCCAGGAAGAAAACAAACAAAGAAATCTGAGGAAATGAATGAATCCCTTAAAGAAAGCCAAGCAAAACAAGCCCTTGAAGGAAATTAGTAATTTAAACAATATCTATTCACAAATCCAGTCCTATAGAAAGCGCTAGAAGGAAAATTCCCACCCAAGGAGATTAACTGCACCCATGAAACACATGGATAATTTAAAGCCAGCAAAATCAAAAGAAGAGAAGCACACACACACACAAATACACACACACACACCCCACCACCACCAACAACAACACCACTAGCACAACCAGCATAGGGCCAACCAAAACAAAATAACAGGAACCAACTATTGAGATCTACTGAGAACCAGCCTCAGCATTCTATCAGCGGTCAGAATAGGACTTCTGTGACAAGAGAAGACTGGCTTGGCAACCAGATCTGAGGGGCTGACTGACTCAGGAATTGAGGGACTGACTGACTTGGGTACGTTTTACCTGCCTGTTTCTTTATTCCTAAGGGGAAGACGAGCATAAGAAGAAACATAAGAAGGGCATAAGGCATAAGGGCAAAGCATCAGGGTAAAGGCACCCGGCAAAGGCATCAGGGTAAAAAAGGAATAAGGGTTTTTTTTTTAAAAAAAAGGTAAGGGTAAGAAAAAAGGGGTGTTCTCCACAAAGCTTTCAGTTTATACTGGCATACAGATAAGCTAACAATCCATAGGCAGTAACAATGGTATCAAGCATGCATTTTCAGAGTCACAAGAAACCGGTGGATCTGGCAGGAATGCACCTTATGTCTCAGAGGGGGGCGTGGCTGTGAAGTTCCCCTGTGGCTGGGAACACAGCCTTGGTAGCCATACTGACCTGTAGGCTTGATTTGCAATAGCATCTAGCTGGTTGAGTTAAAAGGAATCTCTTCTGGGGACCCTGCTTTTGACCCCAGCAGGGTGCCCAGATAAGAAATTTTCTCTCTGAAGCTGGTTTTAGCGATTCAGATTTTTTCCTGTATAAACGGTTCATTTTCTGGGTTATGATCCTATGTTAGTTGAGACCAAGGTAGAGGGTAAAGACAGAATATTGGTAGCCTGTTAAGTCAGAGCAGAAGACCAGGAGATTCCACCTTCCTGAGTCTGCTGTTAGAGCAGACGTACTGCCTTCTGTAGGAGGCTTTTCTCTTATCAGTAACTACTGTCAATAAAGGAACTTTTTGTGTAGATTTTGACGTTTTGAGACTATGAGAGCAAGGACTTGACCGGATGAATTTTTTTTACAGGATGACTTCATGGGGTGGGGGGAGGTATCCCGTTGCCCTACGGGAAAAATCAGGTTTATACACTGATATACTGCTGGGAAACCATGGAAACTATGCCATGATTTCACAAGATTTTTACAGAATTCACAGTGACATCCAAAGGGCAGATGTCCCCCACACCTCTGCAAATGGGTTCTCCAGATGGAGTGTATGTATACACTTACCGTAAATAGTCCAATAGGTCTGTCAGTTGTACCTTTACTGTATAATACTTATGGGCTCACCACAACCAACAATCATTGGTCGTTGATATCTGTCAATATCAGTCAATAAAAAGACAGAGCAGACTTTCAAAGAAGAGCTAATTATAATACTCCCCAAATCATTCCAGAAAATAGAAACCGAAGAAACATTGCCAAATTCTTTGTATGAGGCCACAGTCACGTTGATATCCAAACCACATAAAGATGAACAAAGAACGAAAATTACAGACCAACTTCCCTGATGAACATTCATACAAAAATATTCAAAACTTGCAAACCAAAACACATCAAATATATCATCCGCCATTAGCAAGTATGCTTCATCCCAGAAATGTAGGTTAGGTTCAACCTATGAAAATTCGTCAATGTAATCCACCACTGAAAGAAAGAAAACACACAATCACCTCATTAGATGCTGAAAAAGCTTTTGACAAAATCCAATACCCTTTCATAATAAAAGTCCTGGGAGAGATCAGGGATGCAAGGGGCATACCTAAACATAATAAAGGCATAATATAGCAAGCCAATAGTCAACATTAAATTAAATGGAGAATAACTTAAAGCAATTCCACTTTAATCAGTAACAAGACAAGGCTGTCCACTCTCTCTGTATCTATTCAATATAGTATTTAATGTTCTAGCTAGAGTAAAGGAAACCAACTAAAGGAGATCAAAGGGGTACAGATTGGAAAGGAAGAAGCAAAGGATCATTATTTGTAGATGATATGACGGTATACATTAACGAGAATCAGACAACTCCTACAACTGATAAACATCTTTAGTGAACTGGCTAGATATAAGAATTAGCTAAAACAAAACTAAACTAAACTAAACAAAGCAAAGCAAAAAGACAACAGTAGCCCTCCTATATACAAATAACAAAAGGACTGAGAAAGAAATCAGGAAAACAGCACCCTTTACAATAGCCACAAACGATATAAACTATTTCCGGGTAACTCTAACCAAGCAGGTGAAAGACATTTACATCAAGAACTTCGAGTCTTTGAAGAAAGAAACTGGAGAAGATATGAGAAGATGGAAAGTTCTTTGATGCTGATGGATAGGTAGGATTAACATAGTAAAAATGGCAGTCCTACCAAAGGCAATCTACAGATGCAATGCAATCACCATTAAAATCCATCACAATTCCTTACAGATCTTGAAAGAACAATACTCAACTTCATATGGAAAAACAAAAACCGAGGAGAGCTAAAACAATTCTGTACAATAAAAGAACTTCTGGAGGTATCACCATTCCCTACTTCAAGCTTTACTATACAGACCTATAGTCATAAAAATTACATAGTAATGGCATAAAAGCAGACAAGTGGGTCAAGGGAATTAAATCTAAGACCCAGACATAAATCCACACACTCATGACCACCTGATTTTTGACAAAGAAGTCAAAATTATACTATAGAAAATAGACAGCACCTTCAACAAGCTGTGCTGGTCTAATCGGATGTCTTCATGTAGAACAATGCAAATAGATCCATACCCATCATCCTACCCAAACTCAAGTCCAAGTGCATCGAAGACCTCAATATAAATTCAGATACACTGAACCTGATAGAAGAGAAAGTGGGAAAAAGCATTATTCATGCATTGGCACAGGAAACAGCTTCCTAAACAGACCACTAACAGCACAAGTGCTAAGATCTACAATTAATAAACAGGCCCTCCTGAAACTGAAAAGTTTCCAAAATGTTATAATATTTAAAAAAAAAAACCTTAGGCCCAACCAAAAGAAGGAAAGGACATAATTCAGTGGCACTGCTCATAAAAGGGTAAAAGTTAGAAAGAGGCATGCACAAACAGGAAGAAAAAAGCACAGATCAAGAAAGTCAAAGGCCACCAGCATCAGATATGAGCAGAGAAGGACGGTGTTCCCTGACATCCAGCCGATAAGCCAACTTCAATTTTGGCTTTCACTTCTAGCCTGTCGAGATGTGGAAGAGTAAATTTCTCTTGTCCTAACCCACCTGCCTTGTGGTTCTCGATCACATCAGCCTGAGGAAAATAATGCAGTAACGAGTTACAGTTAAGCCTGCGTCTGCAAGGAGAAGTAACTCTCGGGTTCCCAGGCACTTCTTTCCTACCACCTAATCTTTTACCACCCTTACATTCAGTCATGGTAGCCCGTCTGGAGCCTCAAACCACAGATTTATGAAGCTGTGTCTTAGACGCCTAGAAATACAAACTGCTGTGCTAAAACCTGGGGCCAAGATGAAATCTAGTCAGTGTTTTCCTAGGGCATAGTCAGGCTCTTGAAGCAGATTAACCCTTACGAAGGGGTCAGACTGGGCTAAAAAAATGCAGAAAAGAAAAGATAAGGAGAGAACAGAGGGCGGTTGCTTTCCTGGTGGATTGCTTGCTTGCTTGCTTGGTTGGTTGGTTGGTTGGTTGGTTGGTTGGTTGGTTGATTGGTTAGTTGGTTAGTTGGTTGATTGGTTGGTGGTTGGTTGATGAGCTGATTGCCAGCCCCAACACCATCCAAGCAAAGCAAAAGGGGCTCCTTGGTGTGGGGGCAGAGTTCGGAGCGATGCTTTGCTTACGTGGTGTGGACAAGGCCCTGGGTTTCTTTCTAGCACTAGAAGAAGCAGCAAAGCTCCTCTTGAAGACAACCTCTGAAGAGGAGAGAGAGAGAGAGTTCTGTGTAGCTCCAGTTACCCAGAATCTCTCTTAGGCCACCTACCTTTTATCAATTCAGTGTCGCAGAACACACGGTGTTGGATTAACGGAGGATGCAGAAGTAGTTGCTGCCTGGAAAGGAATTTGTCTCCCGGCAAATTAAAGTGGTAGTGTCAGCCTGTGCTTCTTTGAGTTTAGCAAGCTTGATATCGTTATAGAAGCAAGAGTAAGAGCTAATGCAGGGCACTTGCTGGGTCCGCACAGCTCCTCCATACTCAATATGCTAACTCACTGAACTATACAGTAAGTCCCATGTTGTAAGTGGGACTACTGTGCCTGCTTTGTAGATAATTGGAGTTTATAACCCTAGAGAGAGTTTTCAGCTGAGCTTTTAAATTTACACTAAATCCTTGGCTATCAAGCGATTCCTTAATGCAAGAGTTTGGGGATCTTATTTTGTTGTGTTGCCTTTTAAATTAGCACATACTAAATTATACAAAGCACTGAGTTTCAGTATAATACTTTTATACGTGCGCGTAATGTACTTCAATCATCTTAGAATCTTCTAGAACCCTCTCTTCCCTCCTCCCTTCCTTCTGCATTTATACGTTACCTCCTACCTCCATGTCCTCCTCCCTCCTAAGTTTCACAAGGAGAACAAACACTTGGTACAGCCTTTGTGTGTTTGATTTATTTCACACATGGCTCATTGATCTCTAGTTCCACTCAATTTATTTCAAATAACATAATTTTATTCTTCTGGATGGCTGAATAATATTCACACACACACACACACGCACAAGTGGGAGTTAGGATGTTTAGGTCTGAACTTCAGCAGCAGCTTCGCTATTTTTCTAAATTAATAAAGCTTTCCGAAACACTGAGCACACATTTAAAATGTAAGCTCCAAGGCACATCCCGGAGCCGTGTGTCCTGCTCATCACTGTCCCTGCTGATGACCTCAGTACAGGTGACTCCCAAGCATCTTTAAAGTTTATTTTAACCGGGCTATGGGCAGTCTAGTTAGAGGACACGATTCAAACAGCCTATGGGCAACAAAAGGTACTACCCCAGGATCGCTGTTAGCCGGTGACACACTCGTTCTTTCCAGAAGTCTCTATTTGGTGCTGATGGGAGCTGAAGAGCCATGTTGCATCCCAAGAGATTTGGGGTGTGAGGGGTATGAACAATTGAAGAGTATCCATTTCTTACATCTCGGAATCTGTTTGGGGGACAATGAATTGACAGGCCATCAAAGGATCTGTCTGGCAGAGAAAGAAAAGCAGTTTCTAAGAACTTCTGATCGTCAAAGGGAGAGATCAGCACGCGTGTAGGGGAGGAAACTAGCCTAGAGAGTGCACCAAGTGGCGAGAACCACCAGGCTTAGAACCAGCTGATTCCAGATACACTCATTATGGTCGCGTATTCTGTTAACAGCTTGACCTGTGAAGCTTTCAGAGGGACATTGCTGTGCCGGTTGGGATGTTTTGTTTACCCAGTCTTCCTGCCGAAGTGTTAACTTACTATTATTAAGTGAGGAACATCATTATGCATTTACTAACATGTCTTTGTCGTCCTTGTGCTTGAAGGCGATTCCGACAACAGCAGATTAACCCTTTACGCTTTCAAACTCTAATGTAACCGTAAGCGCTAAAAATGTATTTCTTCTATCATTTGTTATTATTTTATCCAATCTAAGATAGCGTGTTCTTATTTATCCCAGGCTGGCCACAAACTCCTTATGTAGCCAAAGATGACTTCAAACTTCTTATTGGGGGGGGGGCGGGGTGAGACAGGGTTTGTCTGTAGCTTTGGAGCCTGTCCTAAAACTTGCTCTGTAGACCAGGCTGGCCTCAAACTCACAGAGATCCTCCTGTCTTTGCCTCCTGAGTGCTGGAATTAAAGGCGTGCGTCACCACTGCACAGCCTACTTCAAATTTCTGGTCTCTTCCTTCTACCTCCTGAGTGCTGGGATTGCAGGGGGGGTATCACTGTGTGTTTTATGAGGTGCTGGTAACTGAACCTAGGTTCCAGGCATGCTAGGCAAGCTCCCTTCCAGTTGAGCTACCAAACCATTCCTGAGCCTAATAATTCTGAAAACCTTTCTAGGGCTATTTGCCTTGTGTTTTTTTTTTTTTTTTTTAACATCAATGAAATATTTACACTGATTTTTGAAGACGTATTTCTTTTGAATTTAAAGCTACCAAATATTAAATTAACATCACAAAATAACACTTAGTTGTTTTTTAAACATATAATGTACATATAATGAAGGTTTTGTAAGTTTCAACCTGACACGCAATGATGTTTTAAATGCTGTTTGAGTAATATACTCATTAAAGTTCATATTGTATATATCACCCTTCATTGTTTTTACCATTGAAAACAAAAACATCCTAGGTCTCATTTAATCCTGGAAAATTATTATTTATTAAAAAAAACCTAATGATTCACTATGGCCTTCACAAACCTTATTATTATCTGCATATATCTAAGAATAAGTATCATAATTAGCTCCTTGCTTCCGCATAGATATGGTCCCCAAATTATAGGATTGCCGAGGCTTAAGGTCAAAAAAGCAAGCAGAACCCCGATCCCAGAAGCCCAAGACAAAGCTGTTGCTAGAGAAAAGGATGAAGCTCGGTAGCAACAGAGGAAGCTCAAGCTCCGCACAGGGAGACTCACCACCATGGTTCAAGATGAGAGAGCTCAGCATGGGCAGGTCCATTGAGAGATGCTGACATTGAGAGATGCTGACATTGAAAGACGATGCCAGATCTGTGCTCAACCAAGCTCTGCAGACCCAAGGTGGAGACTGCTGTGGCTCATTTGCAGGGTACTAACGCTGACTAGTCGGTGTGGGAGGAAAAGATTGTTTCTGTCCCTGAAATAAGTATGGAACAGACACTTTGGACATTTGTCAAATTTGCCATTGCCGCGTTTCTGGAGTTATGTTTAATTGGGCGGTTGTACAAGGTTGGGTACTCTGAACTAAGC
The DNA here is from genome assembly GCA_902806775.1 of Microtus agrestis. NCBI lineage: Eukaryota > Metazoa > Chordata > Mammalia > Rodentia > Cricetidae > Microtus > Microtus agrestis. Next base: position 1,596,333 of record CADCXT010004929.1, read on the forward strand.
TTCAAGACCAAAAGCTAAAAGCTCTTGCAGGTCTCAGTTTAATGAGTATCTTAGTATTTTATTGCGAAGTTAATGCTGAGTAAGATTTATTATGCAAGAAAACAAAGCTGATGTATTATGATCTCAAATATTTCTATGCATTTTAAAGATTTGATCTTTTATCAATCTGATATGGATAGTTAATGCTCTGAATTTAATACTAATGTTAAAACAAGATTTAACAGATATTAATTAGTGTGTCAACATGAATTCTCCGTCCTGAGTAAAGCTAAAAATTATATAAAATAATTTTTATTAAATTATAGTAAAACAGATTCCACTGCCCTTTTTTCTCACCTCACTGTTCACAGTGTGCCCAGCCCTCTGTCCCCTACTCCAGAGAACTTTAAAGCTCACATGCAGGCCACATCAGAAAAACAGAGACTATCATGACAAAGGCCAAGCTAGGCACCAGAAGTTCATCTTGCAACTTGGACAGGGACTCCCTACTAGATCCGAGGTCATGTCAGGTACCAGAGATCCAGGCCATGGAGACCAGAAGACTAAAGAGAAACCAGAAACCAAGGTGGAAAACAACCATCCAACAAGGACAAACTCAGAAATCAGCTCCTAGGCCTATAATCATCCCAAACAGATGCTCAGATGTCAGAGTAAAAACACAACCAATAACAGCCAGGGCAATATGACACCATCATAGCCCAGCTACCCTTCAATGGCGAGATCTGAGCATTTCAACACAGCTGAACCACAAGAAAACGACTTTGGAAATAACTTTATGAAGATGACACACATTCTTAAAGAGAAAACGGGAAAAAATGCTTTAGAGAAATTGAGGAAAAGCCAAACAAAAAAATTGGAGGAAATTAATAAATCCCTTAAGGAATGCCAATAAAGCCAAGGAAAATCAAACACAGGTGAAGGGAACTGTTCAAGAACTGAAGTGGAAATGGACACAATAATGAAAATACAATCGGAGGGAATTTTAGTAATAGAAAAACCTCTGTAAGCAAACAAGAATTACAGATGCAAGCATCACCAACAGCATACAAGAGTTGGAAGAGAGAATCTCAGACATAGAAGATACAATAGAAGAAACAGATTCATCAGTCAAAGAAAAATGTTAAATCTAAAAAAATCCTGACACAAAAAATTCAGAAAATCTGGGACCCTATGAAAAGACAAAGCTAATAGTAATAGAAGTGAGAGAAAGGGGAAAATCACAACTCAAAACACCAAAAAAAAAATAGCAAAATCATAAAAGAAAATTTTCCTAACCTAAAGAAGGAAATACCGAGAAAGATACATGAAGTCAGCAGAATTCCAAGTAGATTGAATCAGAAAAGAAATTCCCTTTACCTCTTAATAATCAAAACACTAAACACACAGAATCAAGAATATTAAAAACAGCAAGAGAAAAAGGCTAAGTAGCATATAAAGGCAACACAATTCTTTATAGACCTTGAAAGAATAATACCAAACTTCATATGGTAAAACAAAAAATCCAGGGTAGCTAAAACAATGTTATACAATAGAAGAACTTCTGGAGATATCACCACCCCTAATTTCCAATCTACTACAGAGCTGTAGTAATAATAAAAAAGTTAAATGGTGCTGGGCGGTGGTGGCGCACGCCTTTAATCCCAGCACTAGGGAGGCAGAGGCAGGCGGATCTCTGTGAGTTCGAGGCCAGCCTGGACTACAAGAGCTAGTTCCAGGACAGGAACCAAAAGCTACAGAGAAACCCTGTCTCAAAAATTCAAAAAAAAAAAAAGTTAAATGGTATAGGTATAAAATAGACATGTAGACTACTGGAATTAAATCAAAGACCCAGACATAAATCCTCAAGCCCATGAACACCTGATTTTTGACAAAGAAGTCAAAATTATACAACGAGGAAAAAAGCATCTGCAAGAAATTGTGCTGGTCTAACTGGATATCTTCATGTAGACGAAGAATGCAAATTGATCCATATCTATCACTCTGTACACAAAATTCAATTCAAGTGGATCAAAGATATCAACATAAATCCAATTACGTTGAACCCGATAGAAGAAAAAGTGTGAAAAACCCTTGAACGCATTGGCACAGGAGACAGCTTCCTGAACAGAACACTAATACCACAGGCACTAAGGTGTGCTTTAAACAAATAAAGCTTGCCTGAAGAGCAGAGTGTGGACCTAGCCACACTAGTTAGCCATAGAAGCCTGGGAGTGGTGGCACACACCTTTAATCCCAGCCCTCCGGAGTCAGAGGCAGACAGGTCTCTGTGAATTCAAGGCCACTCTGGGCTACACAAGACTGATCCAGTCTCAAAGAAAAACAGAGCCAGGTGTTGGTAGTTCACATCCTTAACCCCAGGACTTGGGAGTCAAATGCCTTTAATCCCAACACTAGAGAGGTGGAGACAGGAAGAGATATGGCTGGTCAGAGAGAGGAATATATAAGGCGGGAGGGGACAGGAGCTCAAGGAATTCAGTCTGAGGATTTGTAGAGAGAGGATAGCCCCACTTGGTCTGAGGATTTGGTAGAGGTAAGAACTAGTGACTGGCTGTCCTGCTTCTCTGATTTTTCAGCTTTTACCCCCTTAATACCTGATTCTGGGTTTTTATTATTAAGACCGATTAGAATCCGTGCTACATAGAGGCCTGTCTTAGAAGGTGTATTTGCTCCTCGTGCAGAGGAAATGATTGCTGTTCCTATCACTGTGAGCAGACAGGAGCATCATGGCCGTCAGCCCTCTGCCTGCAAGTGATACAAACTCATTATCAAATATGCTCAGAAAAAACTATGTATACCACGCTGTCACTATTAATGCCTCAAACATACAGCATAACAGCTAATACATGGCATTATTATTGATTGGGTAACCTAGAGATGATCAGAGTCTATGGGGAGATGTGGATCACCTCATATACAAATATCACGTCATGTTGAAGAAGAGATTTAGACATCTTGGGTATTGCTATTCAAGAAGGGTTCCATAACCACTGCCCACAGTGACATTTACCTTGACTTAAAGACAATCTTCTTTATACAATAATTCTATCTAGAGAGCAATATTAGCAACCACTCATTAAAAAACCCTAAATTTAGTACTCCTTTAAAAATGAAAATACAGCACTAAATAATTTAGACATAATTACTTCTTAGCTACCTTGTGGTTTGTAATTTATGACCAAGATTGTTTCAGCAAGCAAGAATGTCTGTGGGGTCTGGTCTTAAGTGAGTTTTCTTCTGACTCTTGCTTTTAACAAAAAAAAAAAAAAGAGAGAGAAAGGTTTAAAAGTTTAAAATAAGGTTGAAGAAGGCACACACCTTTAATCCCAGCACTTTGGAGGCAGAGGTAGGGGAATCTCTGAGCTCAACGCCAGCCTGGTCTACAGAGCAAGTTCATGTTTTGCGCGCGTGCGCGCGCGTGTGTGTGTGTGTGTGTGTGTGTGTGTGTGTGTGTGTTTTGTCTGTCTGTGGATGTGTGTGTGTGTAAATGTAGATCATGTGCACGTGGAGGGCAGAAGTCAACATCACATGTCTCCTTCAATCTCTTCACCTACTTCTTTGGGACTGGGTCTCACTGAAACGAGCTCTCTGATTGGCTGGACCCAGCAAGCCCTAAGGATCTTCCTGTCTGCCTCTCCAGGGCTGGGGTTGCAGGCATCTGTCTCACAGCCTAGTTGGTTTTTTCTTTCTTTTCTTTCCGTTTCCCTTTTGTTTATTTGTAATTTAAAGCCAGGTGGTGGTGGCACACACCTTTAATCCCAGCACTCGGGAGGCAGAGGCAGGTTGATTTCTGTGAGTTTGAGATCAGTCTGGTCTATAACAGGAGTTCCAGGTCAGGCAAGACTGTTACACAGAGAAACTCTGTCTTGAAAAAAAAAAAAAAAAAAAAGACTATAGTTTAATTGTAATGAATTATAATGTTTCTCCCCTCCATTTTCTCGCTTCAAACCCTCCCACATAACACTTCCCATGCTCCTCCAAACTCTTGGCTTCTTTTTTGGTTAATATTTATTACATGTATATCTGCATTTATATATACATATTTATATACGTCTACATATAACACGTTGTATCCATATAACATTTCTTGCATGTATGCTTTCAGGGTTGGTCATTTGGTACTGAATAACCAACTGGTACCTTCCCTAGGGAAACCCACCTGTCTTGCTCCCAGCTGAGCTCAGTCACCTGTGTAGTTCATTGTATAGGGTTGAGGACCTGTGGGCTTTTCATTGTCCAGTGTAGCATGCCCATCGGTGCCATCTTTTTTATTTTGGTTTGTTTTGGTTTGGTTTTTCAAGACAGGGTTTTTCTGTGTAGCTTTGGACCCTGCCCTGGAACTCACTCTGTAGACCAGGCTGGCCTCACACTCACAGGGATCCAGCTGCCTCTTCCTCACAAGTGCTGGGATTAAGGTGTGTGCCACCACTGCCCAGCTGGGTCATGCTTGTTCAGCTCACTCTTGGGTGGTTGTGTTGGTGAAACTCTATAGACGTAGCATCTTATGTTGCTAGGGGACAAATTCTTAGAATCTTTCTGCCCCCTCTTTCACAATATTCCCTAGGCCTTAGGTATCGAGGTCCTTTGGGGGGGGGGTCCAACCCCAAGGTCCTCTTCAGGATTTGTAAGACTTTAAGACAATCCTGAAGCCATTTTTGTCAATTCTGAATCCTCTCAGCCTCTGTGCCATAGTGCTTCCCCTCCTCCCCTGGGAACCAAGGACCTAACAGCTACACTCACACGTACTCAGTTCCTGAGTAATTACCTATATACGTATGTTTTGGTTCGGTCCCCTGGGAAACGGGGTCAAAATGACCTCTTACCTCATCTGATCTGGCAACAGCTCTCCAGTCAATTATTGGTAATAGCCCTTTCGAATAAGCCAATCAGAATAGTCAAAGAACAACCCCCCCTTGCTTCTGTGGCCCCTTTAAAAGTAGACTGTACCCGCTATTCGGGTTCCCTCGGCTTCCTGAATGCTGGGGGACCCTGTCATGACAGAATTAATAAAATCCTCATGCTTTTGCATCGGCTGTGATGAGTGAGATGGTCTCTGGGGGCGACTCCTTCTCGGTGTTTGGACGCTAGAGTCCAACAGATTCAAAACAAATTCAATACAAAAAACAAAAGGAACTTTTTCTTAGAGTATCTGAGGGCAAACAAACTCTCACTTGTGTGCTGTTTCAAACACGTCTCTTCATTCTTCTGCCTCTATTTTAATTCTCCTGTCCTTCTAGCTCCTTCTAGCTCTTTCCCTAGTTTCTTCTGGAGCCTAAACACTCTCTTTCTCACAGCAGCCTTGAAGCAATATAGAAATTACAAGAGTTAACTATCATTGGTCAAGAGCACATTTCTAGGGTAAGTTATTTACTGAGCTATTTACCATGGCAACACAAAGGTTTCAGGGTTTCAGGAGTAAGACTGGGACCAGATGTGGGGCGGGGGGTGTCCAGTGACAAACTTTGAGACATCGGTCTATTGATTGTCAGCAGACTTGGCAAGTGAAGAATTGGCATGCTTTCCTTAAGGTGCTTTGTGTAGCAACCTTGGTTAGACATCTGTGACTCTGACCCAGTGCATACCTGCAAAGTTTTAAACTCATGATCTATATACAAAAGACCTTTAGTCTTTTTTGAACTTGCTCTGAGGTGAAAGTGAGCTAATTGTGTGCAGTTAGTCTTAGCAAAAGGAACAAGGTGGGCTTTTAAGTATCTACAGTCTTCGTGGAACAAGTAGATGTAGTTATGAAGCATGTCCTAGTATATATTTTATATATCAAAATCATGCACTTTAATGAAAAGTCATCCTCCTGACCACCCACAGATTTATGTGTCCACAAGATTGAGATGCAATCATGAGATGACATTATACACATCACATGAGATTACACACTACCGTGCAGATATTGGGGAGACACCAAGCTGCCTTAGCAAAAGTGAGCAACAGATTCCAGAGTCAATGGTCCTGCAGGTCTTGCCTGGGCAAGATTAACACCAACTGTTAGACTGTATTGGGAAGAACATACAGATTCACACCAGCTGTTAGACTGCACGAAGTCACCTGTAGTACAAGGGCTTCAACATTAGCTAACAGTGTCTTTACTCTCAAAAGGAAGCATGATAAAGCGCATGAATTCTTCCCAGACTGCTCAGGTTCAAATTCAAGTTCTTTGACTTAAAAGTAGCCACACTGGATTGAATTGGTTACTTTTCTAATTCTCTGTTCCTCGAGGTCATAGGATTGCTATGAGGACTAAGTGGGTTCACCCAAGCAAATCACAGAAAGCCTTGTAAACACTTAGTAACTAATACTGATTAGCTATCTATGTAGCTATCCTTCCTTTTAAACGCCAACCCAAAACAGCATTTGATGTTTGGATTTTAATTAGAAGCATATAAGCATGGGATATATTAATCAAACTTCTTTGCACAAGAACAGAAAGTTACTAAACTTTCTGGTTAACATAATCTGAAAAAGAAATTAATTAGGAGTCTTGAGGAATTCCACAAGCGAAAGGAAAAACCCAAAAACTTGGTATCTAAGGCACGATGGAGACCGAAGGGTTGTTAACTGACTGCAGTCTCTCACGGCTTTGTCCCTCAGATCAGAGGCCTGGATGGAGCTGTTTGACTTCTGGTGAAGTTACTTATTTTGAATTCAAATTCCAAAGCCTTTATGAGTCTAGGTGGGGGTCCTTTGTCCATCCTTTGCCTAGGAGATAACAAGGCAGGCTAATCAAAACCCCCACTGAGACTCCAAGGATGGGGGCCTGAAATCAGGACGCTATTATCATAAGGGAAATGCATGCTGGGAATGCAGAAAAGGACAGATGTCTAGCAAGTCACTAACTGGTCATCTTTAAAATGATCTTTTATGTATTTTGCCATAGATATAAAGATATCTCTCTAGTCCCAAAGAAAGCCAACTTAATTCCTAACTCACCTGAGACATTTGTAATATTCTAGAACCCAAGACTCTTAAAACAGGTGCTCGCGCCTGACCTTAGTCTCTGACTTTTGTGTTTAAAACATAGTCCTTAAATGTAACGACTGCACAAAACAAGATCCCAGCAACTGGATAGATTGATGCCAATTAACACAAGTGGAAACACACCTACAAGCAATGATGGGCCAGGCTGGGCTAGCTTGGATTTGCAGCTCCATCAGAAATAGCACTGAGAAGCTTCCAAAGTCAATAAAGACTTCGGAATGTCTTTTAAAGAATTTTTTTTTTTTAAAAAAAGAATGTCTCATATAGTAACCAGGTGGAGATGATGGGGCACACCTTTAATCCCTGCACTTGGGAGGAAGAGGCAGGAGGATATCTCTGAGTTCGGGGACAGCCTGGTCTACAGAGCAAGTTCCAGGACAGCTAGGGCTACCTAGAAAAATCCTGTCTAGAAATTCTCCCCTCCCAAAATATCTCATAAAAGAAAGATTGGACATATGCCAAAGATTTTGGCCGACCTAGTAAGCCATGAGAGAATCAGAGAAATTCAAAGAAGAGCCCAAGAATGTTTTGAACACGTGGGTATTTCTAAGTATTGCAAATTATGGTGGGTAATTGCAAACATCATTTTTAGGACAAATATTAAGATATAGTTCTTAGCTTACAGATCACACTTCTGAATGTGCTCCAGGAAAATGTGACCATACCCAGTCGGAAGAGGAGGTGCCATTCTGTAGCAGACAGGGATCTTTGCACCTCTGCTGGAAACAAATCTATAAATTAAAACGTAGCTTGCCAGGTTCCGCGTTAAATGCTAGTCACTGGACAACAGGAAAGTCCTTGGCTGTGGAAAGTTCTTACACATCCTACGTTGGGCTCACGTGAGGACTGAGGGCGGAGCGCACGGTACTCAGGTCTGGAGGCCTGCCTTTTAACAACATCAGCAACAATAACAAAAATTAGTCAGTTTTCTCTGTGTGGGGCGGTGTGGTACAGCCAGAGGATGCTATTTTGCATATCTTGGCGTCTGTGGCAAATTTTGAACAAATTCCACAAAAAGGGTGCAAAAGATCAATACGAATGGAGCAGTTAGTGAGGTGATGGGCATCTGTGCTCTCTGCCTTCCCAGCGTGCATCTGATCCCTGGCAACAGAAATGCGCTGCGATCAGGCACGCTGCTTGCTCCACGTACAAAGGAAACCCTGAAAGTCTTGTCGGGGTTGCACATTAGGTTAAGTGGACGCATTAAAATATTTCTGGTTGATTGAATGCCCTTGCCATGTCCCTAAAGCCGCAGAATGCTTCCTGTCTGTTAACTACTTTGGCTGCGGTTCTATTTTTCCTTTCTCCTCCTTAGTTTCTGTCAGTTTTTTTGTATAAAATATCAAATTTATTATGTTTTAGCATCCTGTAACTGAAGGAGAAAGTGGTAAACTCCCACAAGACTAGGCCATTGTAATTATCCTGGAGCAAACATTTTTACACAGCCATTTCTCGGGACATTAAGAGAGGGTACATTTTTTCTTTCCTAGAATTATCTTCTGTTGTGAGTCTTTGACACAGAGAATAAGTTAGGTGGCCTCTGGGATTCCCTGATATTACAGCGGTCTAAGACTTCTCTAGGGGTTAGGTTTCCCAAACGGTTCTAAGACACACACCAGTGACAGATAATCAACATTACACACTGAGACAGGCTTTAACAATCCACCCTGTAAACATATTTAAAATAAAAATTTTGTGCTGGCCCATTCTTAAAAAGTTTGATAGTACCACAGCTTCCCAAACTAACTTAAGCATCTTAGGATCTGGCCTCCTGACAGCTTACACAAAGAGCCGAGTGTATTCATGAAATCTCATGTAACATGTGTGGTTACAACTTCTGGAGTTCCTCATTCTTTAATGATAAGAATGTATTTCTACTTGGGATTATATTCCTTCTATATGACATACTTCCTTTGGCATTCTTCTTCAGTTTGTTTTTGTCTTGCTTTTGTTTTTTGAGACAGGGTTTCATTAGTCCAAAGTGGCTTCCTGCCCTCGGTGTAGCCAGGGACATTCTTGAACTTTTGATCTTCCTGTCTCCCCTTCCCAGATGCTGGGATCACAGGCCTCTTCACTTGGCTTTGACATGTCTTTTTTCAATAAATCATTTAATTTAATATATTCAAAATATTAGTATTTCAGTGTTCAATCAATAAAAAATCATTAAGGAGTTATTTTACTTTTGTGCTGTTTTTGACACACATCCGTCATACATGACAATGGCATTTTCTTACACATGTATATGTTGCTCGTGGTCAGTCACCCAGTGCTCTCTCTTGTGCCTCTTCCCTATCCTGCAGGATCCTCTGCTTTAAAGATATGGTTCTTTCTCTCCCTCCATCCCTGCCTCTGAGCCATGGGAAGACCACACACCATGGTTTCTTTCACGTTTTGTGTAGCGTCTATTTATATGAAATGACTTTTATATATGCTAAAGTTACATTTCTTTTTACATTTTAATCTTTTCATGTTTTTATCGCTAGTATGTGTGACTATGATGGTTGCGAATGTGCTCCCATCACAGATCTGTGGGCGCTCAGAGGACGGCTCCATGGCACTGGTTCTTCCTTCTGCCTTTACATGGCTTTGCGGCTCAGGCTGGGGCCAGCGGCTGTCTCACCAGTGGAACCCCCTCACTAGCTCCTCTTGTTTTACTTAAAATAATATGCTCTGGGATATGGCCGGCCCCTTCAAATCAAGACCTGAGGTATGATCTCTACTCTGAGCAGAGTCAGAAAGAGAAAGGTGGATATTCTGACGAAGGTTACAGCTTAGAGGACATTGACAGCGGAGTGGAAGGAGCAGCCGTGCACACAGAAGGGTGGCTCTCACACCTGCATCTCCAGTGTATGCTGTTAGTCAGTCTCCCTTTATATTCTGTGTTCTAACTTCATAGTCTGTATTCTTATTTAATATTCTGAATCCTCATTAATATTCTGAATTCTTATTTAATATTCTGCATCCTAATTTAGCATTTTATATTTCTAAGTTTCTGTTTTAACTCCTCATGATTAGGTATCCCTAGAATTTTCTATCATTCCAGACTCATCTTGAAGTTTGTTCATTTTTAATTATTTCATTTAATGAGGTCTTTAATATACCAAGTATCTAATCTCAATTATATAAACTCATGTACATATTAGTATGTGTATATACACATCAACACACACATATTTTTACTTTGTCTAGAATACCAGCTATAACATTGATTTTTCTCATCCACTCAAGATAAATTACATATTATTCTTAAACTCCCATTTCTGACTTCAATATAATAGGCACATTTCATAAGAATAATTATCTTACAACATTATAATAACAATTATATATTGCAGGGAGCCGGACAGGATCGCCATTACAAGATGGCGCCGACACCCTGTCTTGTTGGAAATAAACAACTCCATATTTGGTTTTGCCTTGGGAGCTGCGTGTTCCCTGCTTCCCGCATGCGCGGTGGATCAGGGCCCTTCAGCCTATCCTGAAGTGGTCTGGTGTGTCAGCTGATGGTGACAGCCAATCACAGGGCGACCCGTCTGCCATTTCTCTTTTTAAGCAGCTGCCTCAGTCCCCTGTCCCCTTCGTTCCCTGCTCTTCCTTCCTGCACCTCGCTTCCTGTCCCTCGCTCTCGCCCCTTGCTTCCGCCCCTCCGTTCCCTGCCTTTTCTCCCTGAACCTCATTTCCTGCCCCCTTCAATCAAAGGTACTCCAGTAAAGCGTGATCTGATTGAATCCTCGTGTGGTGGTGTTCTTCCTCGCCGGTCGAGAGGTCCGCCACAATATATTTACTTTTAAGACTCGGTCTCACTGTGTACCTCAGGGGCTGGCCTTGAATTTTCAATTCCCCTGCCTCTGCTACCTGAAAGCTCTGGTCGCAGGCATGTGTCACCAGTTTTACCCTGCGTGCTTGGGTCTAGCTCTCAGAACAGGATAAGGTACTGATAGATAGGGGTTCCACACTCTTGGACTTCCCAGTCTGCAGAACCATAAGCAAAGCACACTTACTCATGGTAAATCACCTGGTCTCCAGTGGGTGTGTTGCAGCACCAGAAAACCAATTAAAGAAAAGTCATATGAGCTTATGTATTGTTTTCACTGTTTCCCATGGAACTGTGATCATTTGAACAGTCACTTAAATAGAGCTCCTGGCTTAAGTCATTACATCGTATTTCCCTGTTTACTTTTATGTTCGGGATTAGAGGGCTGGACTCCCAAGATCGTTAATCTACTCCAATTTATTCAGGAAGGTTCAAACCCCTATGTTCTAATCATCCCCTATTAGTCCCCACCCCTGAACACACTGCGCTGGTGATTACAGCAAGTCAACTCAATTAACCCCAGGTGTTCCTAACCTCTGTCCTCCACTACAGAAGCTTTTATGAGAGTCAGAGCAGACCCCCAGGCAGCCCCCTAGAAAGACTAAGGTCTCATCTCCCACCCTCTGTTGTCACTTGTATAGTGTGTGTCCTTCACACATTTCTTCAGATCCCTGAATCTCGAGTTCCTCATTCCCAACCCCCACACCCCATGGACTTTGTTATAATTATTAACTATGCCTCTGTAGCATGGTGTCTTCTGTCTGGAATGTAAGAGTCTGCTGGTTTATCCCCCTTGCGAATTAACAAGCTAGTCATGGGTTATGACAGCCACGAGACACTAGAGTCAGAGCAAAGGGTACTGTAGCAGCAGTAGTACCCAGAATGCCAGCGTCAGTGGTAATTCCCTGATTCCACTGTGTGATACAAAGAAGGCAAATCAAGACAATGGTTAACCCTTCAAGCAGTGTGCTGGGCCATAGGAACGACCCCGAGCGTAGAGAACCTGTCTTCTTAGGAGGGTGCTCAGCAAACTTGACCATTGCTCTATGGGACAGCACTATCTTTATTAGTCTAGACAGAAACAACTGTGACTTATACTCAGGTTTTTGTGTGAGGATTTGTTTGTTTCTCTGGGGTTGAGACCTAGGAAAAGGAGACTGCTGAGTCATGAGATAAATTTAAATGTCCTTGAAGAGAGCCAGCAGCAACGACAGGAAATGCCTCTTCCTACAAGACACACAGAAGTAGAAGAGGTCTAACAATACTTGCCCCTCACTGAGGCTAGTAGCTAGCACGTGCTAAGTGTTCAACAGACAGCAGCCATCATGATCATGAACGCTGTTGCCTGGGGCCTGTGCTGGGCAAGGAATGAGAACAAGAAACATCAGAAAAGACTGTTGCTTCCTGCTGCCCTTCCCCTAAATGTGGTGTTTCTCTTTAACGGGGATGTCGGTTTCTACTGAACAGTTACCTAGGAGACAAAGAGCATTTCTAGGAGATGCTGGCGTAGAGTTAGAAGCGTCCGCCATGCTGTGAGTGTCGGCTTGCTTGAGACTTGATTTCTCCCATCTTACTCAGCTAGGAAGACCCAATCACACAGCTAAGTTGAGGATGTCTCTGTTTAGGTGGTGTCACAGGTTAAGTCATCGCCGAAGAACGCAGGCTACTTATTTTGTTTCGGAAATCTCTTTCCTTCTACAAGCAGTGGTGACTCTCAGAACCTCGTCTTCTGGAATATCCTCATTCCAGCATCTCCATTTTTGTTGTAAATCACTTTGGTTGAAGTATCATTTGAGTAATTGAAATTCATTGTGTTTACACATGCTGTTTCATTTGCTTTGACAAACACACACAAAGTATAACTACATCATAATGAGATGATAGCTTAGTCTTGACACTGCAGGTGCTCTCTCTCTCCCCTTGTGGTCAGTAGCCTCCCCCATCCTAACATTGACCAACGCTCACTTCTTGCCCCTATCACGTTGCCTTTTGTAGAACACAATGTAATTCGAATTCTTAAAGGATTTCCGGTCCGGCTTCTTTCACTTAGCGTCATACATTCCGTATTCATCGCGTGATGTGTGTAACACCAGTTTGCTCTCCTTATTGCTAGGTGGTATTCCATCACATTAATAAGCCATGGTTTATTTACCTGGTAATCAGTTAATAAATGTTGTGCTGTGCTTTGTTAACTGAAATAAAGTCCCAAGGGTTTCAATGAAAACAATACTAAATACTGAATAAAATGAGTTTAAACATGCGATTAAAGTATCAAGTCAGTTGTCCTCAAGTTCAGTAGAGGAAAGATAACTCTAGGCAGGTTCGACTTAATAGAAGAAGCTTGTTGGAAGAGTATCTATTGAAAGGACCAGTGAACTTCAAAGTGCTCGCCTCTGGACCTGGATTAGGCACAGACCACATGAACACAATTTCCAAGCAAAACCAAACACAAAGGGAGTCTTTATTAAGCAAGGCAAGCAGACCGGGTGACTCTATCTGAATCGGACAGAAACAACAGCAAATAGCTTTGCATGTGTTAATTTTAAGAGGGGAAATAAGGGGGGGTCTGTGTTAGAATGAGCTAGGAAGCATTGATAAGTTCCGACTGGGTATTTTAATTAGTCTACATAATGAATTTTGATTGCTGGATTTTGATGTTTCGACAGTTGCCCCTTGGTGATCAGTCTCGGGAATGCATTAGGTCCAATACAGGTGTAGATGTTTGTGGGTGGTTTTAGGGGTATCATCTAATGGTTCAGCACAAGAGAACGTAGGGGAATGGGGAAACCCTGCCAGTGCTGTGTTTGCCATGCTCAGGCCTGTGTTTGCTGTGCTCTGGCCTGCTAGACCTTTTCATCCACAACTCCTATGAGCTTGGGCTACGTCTGCGTCTGGAATGCCCTCCCTTCTCCTCTGCCTCTGCCTTCCTGATTGCTGCCTGTGGACAAGAAGTTTTGGCTCAGGCTATACCTAAATGATCCCTTTCGATAGCCTGCAAGTGGCAAGCTTCCACTGGTAACTGTAGAACTGTCTGCTCAGGATGTCTTTGTGTGTGCTTTGTAGACTTTGGACATGCTTAGCTTCTCTGTCTGTGTTTGTAAGCTCATTTCGTGGACACCTATATGCACATCCACACAAGAACACCCTCCTTGTTAAAGTGTTCCATTTCGATACTGAATGATATAGTATTTAGTAATATAAATTTAGCATAGGATTCGTATGCATGTCTGCTCCAATTCGTGTGGGCAAGATGTGTGAAGGTCAGATGACAACATCGGACTTTGTGTCTTGATGGAACAATGGCTGTCTATCTTGTTTTCTGATACTCGGTCTCCCAGTGGAGTCTTGGGCTCACTGACTAGGTCAACAAGCCCCATGGATTCAATTGTCCTCACCCCTCCTGTGCTGGTGTTACCAGCATGTGCCTGCACTATCCCGCTTACTCTATTTGTGACAGGGACGATACTTGGTTCCTCATGCTCACGTGACACGCTCAGTGAGTTATTTCTCCAGCTCAGGTTTAATAGACAATTCAAGTATGGGCTTCCAGAATTGACTCAGGGTTTTTAGAAATCCATTATTTAAAATCTGGTAAGGTAGTTTGCAAACCAGGAGCAGGTGCGATTACATACATTTTCAGCTAATTTGTCGGGGGGATTGATTAGTCTCTTGTATTCAGTCAGCAGACCGTTAAGGGGGTGACTCTTCCCCTCTGCGAGTTATGAGTCCTTACACATCAGCTTCTTACAATCCATGAACTCGCGACTGTATTTTGAAACAGCAATAAAAGATGAAAATGTGTCTTCCACCAACAATATTTAACTCCAGTCCCAGGCCCTTTTAGATGTGTCAGAATTATAGCCATGTTCTCATCAATATCAGAAAGTATGTGCATAGAGACATGAAATCGTAAGCCACATTTACAGCCGCTTTATGTGTTTGTACACTGTTATATAGCGTGGTTATTCTTGTCAGGTATTCCTTGTACGTGATACATGGAGTGTTTCTTCAAATTCCACGTCAAAACGGGCCAGAGAAGAGTCCAGGCCCATGCCCAGAGCTTCAGAACTCACCATGTGCTGGACAACCCTGGAGATCTGAGGTGGAAAGTATGTCCCTTGAGGAATGAGGGTAACAGGAGAGAAAACTATAGGCTGGGAGATCTGTGCCCAAGGGAATTTGCACAGCCTCTGAAAGATGACAGGCACAATGGATACTCTATGCTTTTGGAGGTCATCTAGCCTCAAATGACAAAATAATACATTTTAGCCAGTAAAGATAAATTTATTTTTCCTCTGAATTTGTACATTCTTAAAAAGTTTTGATTTTCATAAAAATTAAGATAGCATGTGCTGCCTGGTGGATCACTGTTTGAATCTCTGAAGAATAGCAAACCTAAGAAATGTTGCGTGAGTCCCTGCCCGCTGTACTACCCCCGTTCATTGTCTGTATGTGGGACTCTCCTGCTCAGTCGCATTCTATCACGACAGCAGAGAGATGCAGTTTTTCCTAACATCTAAGGGTAAGTAAGCTACACACAACTGACCACCCTCTTGGTTTATAAACACATGCTTATGTATGTAGGCAGATATTGCGTGGGTTGCTTGCATTTGACGGGACTAGAGGAAGGTATCAGTTGTCTCCCTCTTGCGTCCCATCTAACTTTTGAAGGAGATCCCTGTTTCGGCTAGACTAGGCGGCCACTCCCTGGCCCGCGTCTCTAGCCTTGCCATCACTAGGGCTATGAGTGCAGGCTTCCGTGCCCGACTCTTTGTTTTATATAC
This sequence comes from Microtus agrestis, assembly GCA_902806775.1. Taxonomy (NCBI): domain Eukaryota; kingdom Metazoa; phylum Chordata; class Mammalia; order Rodentia; family Cricetidae; genus Microtus; species Microtus agrestis. Next base: position 1,611,918 of record CADCXT010004929.1, read on the forward strand.
ATGGGTGCTGGGGATCTGAATTTGTGTCCTCAGGTTTCTACAGCAACCACTTTGTCAAGCTATTTCCCCAGCCTCTAGGGTTTGGTTTCTTGTAAAAAAAAAAAAAAGATATTTATTTATGTACACAGTGCATATAAGCTACAATAAATCTAACGCTGATAACTTTTAAATCTTGGTAATTTTACACAGCAGCATTCACTAAGATCTGCTCTTCCCTTTGGGGCCAGTTTTTAAGTTCTTTTTGTTTGTTTGTTTAGGTTTTGGTTTTGGTTGTCCAAAACATGACCTAAAAGGATGACCAATTGTTTTCATGTCTTTGGACATCATCATGCTGGTCGTATTTGGAAATTAGCATTGTGACAGGGTCAGTGAGTCTGTTCGCAACAGGGCCCTGCTAACACCTGAGGAAACCAGTGTCTGCTGGCTACCTCCTCACTGTCCTCACAGCCAGCAGGATTTGGGGACCAGGCTCTGTCGGCTACCCCCTCACGATCCTCTCTGGAAGCAGAATTAGCAAAGAAGTCAGCCCTGAGAATGGAAATTCCCTGAGAAGAAAATGCTCTTGTACCGCTAAAGAACATTAATTGGTTATATGATGTCACTTCCTCTAAAGATAGGGTCTGTTATGTTTTCCACAATAAATAGGCTGATGGTAATATTACATGTTATATAATATTTTATTACTCTCTGACCAGCTAATCAAGCCAGCTAGTCTCCTCATCCATTATACTAAACAGGTTCTCTGAATTTAAAACAGTACATAAGCAATGAAGAATTTAGTTTTACTTTACTTTTCTTAATAACAAAAGTAAGCATTACTAATATAACCGTTTACACACTGCATATTAGTGTTTTATCTTTTAATAATCAAATCCTATCTTCTGTCTGTACTGTTTGGGATGTTGGTTAGAGAACAGGCAAGGTGTGTTTAGATGAAACCATCCATTTAGCTGCTTCCGTTTCTCACAGGTAACCTTGAAAGGAAGATGGACAAGGACGTTTTCTGTTTTCTGAGATTGGTGATATGTAAGTGGAGGTTTCTCTCTTGCCCGCCAGTTCCCGAATAACCACTCTGAGGCTTACAAACTGTTTTGCCTATTAGCTCAGGCTTACTATTAACTAGCGTTTACAACTTAAATTAACCCCTTTCTATTAGTCTATATGTTACCATGAGGCACATGGCTTGCTACCTGTGGCTGCTGGTACCTCCCTGATTCTCCCTCTTTTCTCACTCTATCTCTGCTTGGATTTCCCACCTGGCTCTATTTTTCCTGGCTGCTTGCCAAATCAGATTCCTTATAAACCACTGGTAAAAAAACATATACACAGCACACAGAAGGGCACCCCACATCAGTGGTACACAAATTGACGCAGTGGAGGTCAGGTCTTGCCCTTCCCTTTAGAACACATGAAACCAAGCAAAAGTAAATAAGAAACCAATTCTGACTTTCAGATTCAATGAATTCAAAGAAGCCAAACAGAAACCAGGGAAGGAAAAGACTGATGAGCAGAGCTTCTGCCTCAGAGTGAAACCAAAAGTTGTGAGTCATTGTTGACTCAGAAAACAATAAAAGGGGTTTGAACTATCTTGGGAAAACTCGACCTTTCGTTGTCCACGTGTTGTTAGTACAGGAGGCCTGAGGTAGTAACTGTCTCTTTCCTACTCTCTCCACACCCACCATGTTTCAGCTACTTTCTACTGCTGTGAGCAGACACCATGACCAAGGCAACTTACAAGGATTTATTTAGGTCTCACAGTTCAGAGGATTAGAGGCCATGACAGAAGAACAAAGCGGAAGTGACAGGAATAACGGAAAACTTAGATTCTGATGTACAAGCAGGAAGCAGAGTGCACACTGGAAATGTTATAAGTCTTCTGCAAGCTTAAAACTAGCCCCAGTGACACAGCTCTCCCAACAAGGCCACACCTTTTAATCCTTCCCAAACAATTCTACCAACTATCGAACAAGTACTCAAACATATGAGCCTACAGAGATCATTCTCATGCAAACCACCACATTCTACTCCCTGGCACCCTGCCCGTAGGCTTGTGGCCTTATCATACTGCAAAATGCCTTTAGTCCACCTCCAAAAGTCCCCATAGTCTTTCGCAGGATCAACAGCATTTAAAAGTCCAATGTCTCTTCTGAGACGCAAGGCAATCCCTTTATTGTATCTCCCGATAAAATCAGAAGGCAAACCACATACTTCTGCTATACAGTGGCATTCTAAAAGAGAAGAATGGGGGCATAGTGAGGCCATACTGGACCAAAGCAAGATTAAAACCTAGCAGGACACTCTCCCTGGCAAATGTCTCATGGTTCTGGCATCTCTAACATCATGGGGTCACCAACATAATCCAGGCTCTACTTTCCCATCTTCATACGATGGCCCGTCCTGACCTCCACTCCCCTGCCACACATATGGCCTCCATGGCCCTTTGTCACAGCCAAGGACAATTTCACGGCACCTCTGCTCCTGAATCCCTCCTGACTCTAACGTCAGAACTATGTGGAAGGCGTACCCCCATGTGTTCACCTGATGGGGTGAATCCTGGCCCCCTTGAATATCATTTGCTTTGGTTTGTTGTTCCCTTTTGAAAGTAGACAACTCCTCGTCTCTTTCCTTTTGACAGTTGGGGAGCTTTGTTGGTGGGGTCTTGCCCTGAGGGCACCCCTCCTTTGAGTCCACTTCAGAGCCGGCCTTCCTTGCATTTTTCCATCTCTTTCAGCACAGTGGCTCTAGCGTTCCATTTCCCGGCGCCATTTTCCTTCTCACACTATACATTTTGTGATTTTTGTTGCCATTGTCCCTCTTGATTTTTTTTTCATTGTGTATCTGTAAAAGAGTGATTACTAATAACCCAGTGGCACGATCAATACTGGGCTGTCTTGAAATCTCCTTGGCCAAAGACATTTGCCCATTCATTTTCAATTTAGCTTCAGGAAGAGTCTCAGGATAAAGGCAAAAGGCAGCCACATTCTTCACTGAAGCATTGCAAGAATGGTCTCTAGCCCAGTGGCTGATCTTGTTCCCATCTGAAACCTCTTGAGCTGGACTTCCCCACTTCACATTGCTCTCAGCTTTGCTGTCTGCCAAGCTCCTACTAAGATAAGCCATTACGTTCTGTTCACCACGTTCAACTGCTTTCCCCTTCCAAATTCCGAAGTCCCAGTATCTTCCACAGTCCTCCAAAAACCTGTATTATCAGGCCTATCTCAGTTACAGCCAAGCCCCTGGCACCAACTTTGGTCTTAAGTTACCTTTCCATCACTGGGATTAGAGACCATGACCAAGACAACTTATACAAGACAGAATTCATGTAGGGCTTGGAATTTCAGGGTTATGGTTATGGTGGAACAAAGGCATGGTGGCAGGAACAGCTTGGAGCTTACCTCTTGATCTACCCATAGGAAACAGAAAGAGAGGAGAGAGAGAGAGAGAGAGAGAGAGAGAGAGAGAGAGAGACTAAGAATGACACCAGTCTTTTGAAACCTCAAAGCTAGCTCCAGTGACACACCTCCATCAACAGAACCACACCTCTTAATCCTTCCCAAACAGTACCATCAACTGGAGACTAAGTACTCAAACATACAAGTCTATGGGCGCCATTCTCATTCAGCTCACTATGCCCTCCATGAAAATGTACTAGCTCCACCATAACCTTTGTGATGGCTATACTTGGTTGTCAACTTGACTACATCTGGAATTAACTAAAGCAGAAGTGAATGAGTATACGTGTGGGAAATTTTTCTTAATTAAAGCATTTGAAGGCTAAAGACCCATCCTAAAGCCAGAGAGGTAAAGATTCATCCTTAAATCTGGACCACACTTGCTGGTGGCAGTTACGTAAAGGTCAACCTGTGGGTCGTGACCCCTTGGAGGGTCTAATGAACCCGGTTGCCTAAAACCATCAAAAGCAAAGACACTTACATTGCAATTCATAACAATAGCAGAATTACAGTCATGAAGTAGTAATGGAGTAATTTTATGATTGGGGTCACCACAGCATGAGGAATTATACTAAAGGGTTGCAACATTAGGAAGACTGAGAACCACTGACATAAATAAAGGAAGCTCTTCACCCTTTGCCTGCAAGCCCTCACCCTCCCTGGCAATTTCATTTCTTCACTGGTATTAGAGACTTCTTTGGGACTGCAGTGTAGGCTGAAGACCAGCTGAGACATCTCGCCTTATGAACTGAACAACTACTGGATTCTTGAACTTTCCATTGTTAGATAGCTATTTTTGAACTAGGCAAACCACAGTCTGTAAGCCATTTTAACAAATATCAAATGTGTGTGTGTGTGTGTGTGTTTATTTTCTCTACTTTGTAACTCTAGACAACCCAGACTAAAACAGTTCTCAAGGGAAAGATGAATCCTAACCGAGTCTCTGAATTCAAAGAAACAGACTAATAGTGAGATTAATTTTTTTAAATTCATCCCCCTTGATAGCAAGAACAAATTCTTGCTGTGTGAGCTATTAAGTTAACCAGTGATCAATTATAACATATTAAAGAATTACTGAGGAAGAGGGGGAGGGGGAAGTAGAAAAAAACATACCTAAGATTTCTACAGAATTATATAAATGCCCATTTGTCCTAGATATATTCAGAAAGTGACTCAACTCATTTGACCTTTTGAAAGTGTAGCTTTTCATTGAGGCTGAGTTTTTAATAGAGATTTCCATATATAAAGGTAGCAAGTTATAGGTCTGGAGATCTTCAAAAGGAGTTTCAATATTTCAATTAAAAACTTTTGTTGGGCATGGTGGCACATGCAATTAATCCCAACAGTTGGGAGGCAGAGTTCAAGGCTAGCCTGGTCTAAAAAGCAAGTTTCAGGACATTCAGGGCTATACAGAGAAACCCTCTCTTGAACAAAACATTTACTATATCAGTAATTTAGTCATAAATCTATTTATTAATTTAGAACCTGAATGAGACTCCCAGGATGATAATAATAATAATAAATATAATTTCAACCATGTGTTCCCTTTGGAAAACTTGAAATAAAACCAAAGAAAATAAAATTGAAATAAAGAGAATTTACCTATTTGGTTAAAAATACCCATTAATTGGTACTAATTTGGCAAACTTAATAGGTCTAGGTAAATCCAAAGTAAGTAATTATGAAACTATATTTATTCAATCAACTTTTATTGCAATCTATATGCCAGGCCCTTAGTAGGTACTAGATATATAACAACAAACTAAATCTGTGTAAATCTCTCTCTGCCATGCAGAACTCCCAGTTTTGGCTAGGAAGATAGGCCAAATGAATAGAATATGCAGTGTAATCTCTTACAAAGTGATCAGAATTATACAGAGACAATAAAACAAAGAAGGTGACCCCAGTGAGTGAGGAGATGATTAAGTGCACCCACATACCCACATGGTCTAAAAATTTCTATCAACGTGATTCTTAGTTTATGAAAACAACAAGACATATTATTTCACAGGTATTTACCATCTCTCCAGTGGATAGACCACCAATGGGCATCCCACAACCTTTATCCCATTGACAAATGCCATCAAAGCCCCGAGACACTCGCCCAGAGTCCCCAGCTCTCAGAACTAATTCTCCTTCCCCTCTAACCCATTGATCTGACTTCTGTGATATACCATGATTTCTTCCCTAGTTAATTCAAAGCACCTTAAAATGGTATTTGTCTCCTGTCCATCTACAGAGAGCACAAGAATTCATTTTTTAGACAAGATATTCCCACTAAACATCAGAGATGCATGTGTCTAAGTATTAACAAACATCTCAACGGGCAAAGCCAGTTCCTGGTGCCCACTAAATGAAACTGAACTTGGCCAGATGACTTCTGAATCAGACAACAGCTGCTCTCACCTGCTAAACTTTCAAGGGTTTCCTCACAGCCTACAGGGAAAAAGTTCAAGGAAGGAGTGAGGATGTATACCTGTAATTGCATCACGTGGGATGTTGAAACAGGAGTTCTGTTGTAAGTTTGAAGCTAGGGTTGTCTACATAATCCCTACCAGGTTGACCAGAGTTGCATAGCAAGACTTCATCTTGTGATGGGGGGAATAGACCCTGGATAAAACTTTATTAAGATTAGTATATAAAAAGGAAAACAGCTTGCCAAGGAAGTCTGGAAGCTCACGTAGGCTTCATACAACAAACAGAGCACGGTCAAAGAAAGTGCGCTGCTAAGTTAACGTGATGGAGATGCTAGTGTGTAAATACCCTATAAAGGGTCACGGGGCTCTTAGAGCAGAGCTTTTCAGTCTTTAAAAACCCTTCCTCACTTACTCCCATTCTTGGGAGTGTTTTCCCATCTTAACAGTCTGTCTCTATCTCTATTTCTTACCACCTGTCCCCGTCCCAATCCATCACTCTAGGACCGTAGAACCTGGGTATCAACAGGTGTCCCTGGGACTCTGAAGTGGCTGCCTTTGAACTCAGCTCTGTGCCTGTTATATTCAAGTCCCTACAGCACGTAGGCCTCATCTCCTTTCCCTGTCCCCTTCTAGCCAGCTCTAGCTCCCTTACTCTAATCTGCACACACACTAAGCACCCCAAAGGCCATGCCTCTGATCATGTGGAGGCCGTTTTTTGCTTAGTACTCTGTTCTCTTTCTGTCTCTGGGAAATTCTACTATGTTCCTCCTGAAAAGCTTTCTCGGATTTCTTTAGGAAGCTATTCTCTGAACTCACATAGTTTTATATCTTGGTTATAATATGTATTGCACTGTAGAATTTATTGTCACCTTGTCTGTTTCTCCAGCTGATGGAGAATTCTTTGTGGGTTGTATTTGTTTTGGGTTCCTTTTTATTTGGTTTTGTTTTGTGGGGGGTGGTGTCACTACCTGGCCTAGGCCAGCCTTTATCCCCCTGCCTTGTCTTCTTTTGTGCTGAGATTACAGGCATGTGTCACCATGCCAAGAATGAGAAAGTTCCTTGAAAGTATAGAACATGTTTAGCCTTGGTGGGTAGGAATGGTGCCAAAGATATAGTAGTTACATAAGAAGTCTCAATCAAATAGGTTCAAAGTACTTGCTTAAGAACAGTCCGTGAGATGCTTACCAAAAAGCACGTCTCCCGTGTGCTTTTTTTCTACATATTTAATACATATTCTGCAGGTTGGATAAATAGCTAACTTTCTAAGAACATGCAGTTGTCAGATAAGCACATCGCATGGAAGAAACAGTGATCTCGGAAGCCCCTGGTGACCACACATATGGGTTATATGATCTCATTCCACGTGGGCTGAAAACTGGCAGTGATATGGTTAAATAAATGGCTTGTAATTGGTGATTATTTTCCCCCTTGGTGATACATGACAATGTGCAGGACCGCTTTGAGTCAGAATAACTTGGAGAACGAAACTGCTACCGGTGTCTGATGGGCACAGTAATGAGTACAGGGAGCATCTATAAAGCTCAGTGCCTCCACCACAGTGAAGAGTTACCTGGCCCCTAAAGTTGATAGCCAGTACTACAAAGCACTAACCACACAGCAAGTCTGAAGCCATCCTGGTCTTCGGAGTGAATTCCAGACCAGCCAGAGGGAATCTCAGATCGTAAGCCCTGCTAAAAGTGGGAGAGAGGTGGGTCTTAACCTAACTGTTTTCCTCAGAACCACGTTCTACCAGTCACCATGATGGCCAGAGAAGTTGAAAGTTGTGGTAGGCTCTGATGTAGATACGGTCACCCCACTAGTCACCTTCTAGGAATGTCCAGCTTCTAAGGGAACTATAAAGAACTGGACTCTGATCTAAGGGAAACAGCAATCTCAAGAAACAAGGGCCAGGTTTTTTGTGTCTGCTTTGATCCCTGTAATTTAACCTCTGCTAAGACAGTCATATGACAATAAATATAATCTCATGAACATTGGATGAGTTATTAAAAAACGTTAATGAAAGTAGCAGGCTTGATAAAAATGGATAATGGCTTTGAAGGAATCACTTAGCCATTTTAACAGTAAGATTACCAACCTTTGTGACATTTGAGGACTACATCTAAGAGTCAGCTTGTCTAACAAATCACAGTAGTACGTGCCTGTAACTTCAGCACTAAAGAGCTGAGGCAGGAGGACGATGAGTTTGAGGGCAGCCTGGGTTACGTAATAAGAACAAAAACTGAATCAAACCAAACCAAAACAGTGGGTTAGATTAAGAAAATCAAGAAATGTATCAAACCAGAGTCAGGAACCATGAAAGTATTCTCTAAGACACTTTAGCCAAGCTTGCACCCAGATCCCAGAGTTTATATGAGGCCTGTGGCGGGGGCAGCATTGCTCCAAGTGTACCCACTACTATTGTGCTGCAATGACATCATGGCACAAGGCACGCATCCTCTTCCACCTTCAGTTGCTTAGTGACAATATGGTCATGGTCCATTAGCCACCTTAGTTGTCCCTTTCCTTTCGTCCCTGATTTGTCCTTGTCACTTGCTTGGGTTTGGGGTATTGCCGCTGGTTTTAATTATACCTTACTTTGATCTTTTTCGTTATGTGCATCGTACATCACCCTGTGGTATAAAAGAGATTTTCGTCCAAGTAGGTAACGTGTGTTGAACACATTCCCCCTCATGCTCCGGTGAGACAAGGGCTTGCCACGTACGTACTCTGGGCTGACCTTAAACTCATGATCCTCCTGACTCAGTCTCTCAAGTGCCGGGATTACTGGCGTGTACCACTCTGCCCGGCTTTGAAAGCCACTGCCTTAATGAAGGTTCTTAGCTTTTCAGCCTAGATTACTGTAACCTTGGCGGGGGGAGGTTCTAATTTTTAGAGTCTCCTTAAGTCATTCATGTTTTTACATGATGGTGTAATAACCATAACCACATAATAATGATGACAATTCTCGGCTGATATAGCTCGAGGGTTGCTAGCAATTGCCTGGATTTCGAGCACTTAAGTACATTAGGGCACCTAATCCTCCTAACAACTGTGACTTCTCCCTAGGCTACAGCTGAGAAGACTCAAGTGCGTAAGCCAGAAACAGTTTGCCCTAGGCTGTGGTTTGGGCTCAGTCTGGCTCTGTGCGCTGACCCTTGACCTCTACCCTACACTGCTTGTCTTCATCCACACAACTGTCACTCATCCATACTCAGGACTGTCTCCATAACTGGGTCTAATGCACCGGACTCATGTTTTCCCAGTCACTCCCGTGTAAGGGGCTAATTGTATTTTCACTAGAATATGGTGATGAGACTCGTGTAATTGTGGTAAGGCAGTCAGTCCAATTTGTCTCTATTTTGCCTCTCCTCTTAATATCAATTTAACGCTTGATATTTAAGTTTGACTTTTCCACGTGTGGAAGGGAGAAGGCGTAAACCTAACCTGTCAATGAACAAGTTTGGTTTGGGTCATTACAGTTTGTGATTTGTCTGTCTTGGGTAGGTGAGCCAATTGTCTTAGGCAATTAATGGATTCGAGAATGCGCGCACACTTACTTTGGAATAATAGCTGCAGTAATATATAGCACTCATGTATCAAGTTGAACTTATAGTGTAGTAGTTAAAAGACAGCTCCCTAGATTCAAACTGCGTGAATCCCTGCCCACTGCTTATTTTGAGCAGAATTAACTTTTCAGACCCCCGGTTACTGTGATTTGTACCCAGTGAAGGAAGCCATCTTCTACCAGACTTCTCAAAGGATTAAGGGGAAAAATAAATATGACCTAGTTGGTATAATATTATATATTATTAAGTGATTTAGAAACCATCTAGCTATTTTTGAGTGTTTTACTCTATGCCCAGGAGAACTTGAAGAGGCTCGGAGTGAAAAAGATGACGCCTCCAGGACCCTCATCTTAAGCCTTGATGTGACTGTCAGGACGACGTCTTGTTAAATGCCATCTGGATGGGTAGATGAACAAATTGGCATTATCAGAAAAACACACCGCAGAATGAGAATTTGAAATGGACAAAGTCCCAATTTACTGCCAACCTCATCCTCGCTTTCTTTGCCAAGCCCCTCGCCCAGCGCTGTGCAAGCAGTTCTGCTGTGTTTCTTTCTCTTTTCACTACCAACATCTTATCCCTGCTTTTTGCAAGAGCCCACTCCAGAAACCCTGGAGTGTTTCTTCTTAAACGATGATCCAAGAAAGGCACAGATAAACCCTTACTTTCTGAAGGAACACGTTTAGGTTTCACTATTCGACATACAAAGTGCATCACGGATCGTTTCTTTCTGCTCCTTATCGCTCCTCTATCCATTAAACTCTGCACTATCCCACGTCATTGCTGATCGGAGCCTGCATCTCCGTGTCTCTCGCTTTGTGGCTTGCTTGTTTGTTAATGCCTTTCTTTCTTTCTGTCTAGATCATGTCTACTCAGGGGTGCAGGTCCATCCTTCTGTAACTATCTAATTATTGTAGCCTCATTGAGGTTTTCCCGCTAAAGATGCTCAAGGTCCCACTGGCCTGTCAGAAAACCACCTTTCATTTTCATCTTAACCATGGTATCTTCTGGAGTCTCTCTTTCTCAGAGGTTGTCCTTCTGTGCCCTGGGGTCCCATGCCTCACACTGTTGTGCTGTTCTCAGAGTCTTCAATAGATTCTTACGAACAGACTGCTTAGCATCCTTCACTGTGGGAGGAACAGTCAGAACTCTTCAGAGAAAGAAACACCTCTGATCTTATCCTTACATCTGGTGCTCCACCCAATGTGAGATCACTGTTGGTTTCTGCTTGAAGACATCATTGCCACCGCATTGCTATTTTCCAACTCCTTTCTAAACGGGCCCTGTGCTGGTCTTTGCCTTCCAAGGCTTCGTTCTCCTCCACTTATCAGCACACCTTGACATACTTCTGCACCATGGTCTTTGACATTGGCCTCCTCCTGTGGGTGTGAGCCCGAATCACTTTGCTGAGGTTGGCTCTTTATGGCCTCTTTGCTGGCACCTGAAGATGGAAATTATGACATCATCTAAGCCAATGATCCCCAAACATAATAGGATAAAATAGCTAACGTGCTTATTAAAAAAAATTCCAGTTTCTGGATCTTGCTCTAAGCCTTTTACACCAGAATGTCCCAAATAAAGGCCTAGAAATCAGAATGATTAGCAAGCATCTCAAGGAGATTCTTCTGATCAGATGGAGTGCTGGGCAACATCCACCAGCTGATCCGATGGACCAGTCTGTTTCCACTGCCCATCGGATGTCAGTGTTTGAAGGAAAGAAAGCATAGATTTCAGTGATTTAGCATTGTAATCTATAAATTTCTCTTTTCTAACTGTCAGTTTAAGTACTGACTTATCACTTGATGTGAGACTCCCCCCTGTATGCTGTGAATATGTTTTATTACCATTGATTAATGAATAAATCTGTTTCCACCACTGGCTTAGCAGAGCAAAGTCAGGTGAGAAATCCAAACAGAGACATAGACAGAAAGTACATAGAGTCAGGGAGATGCCACGTAGCTGCTGAAGGAGAACGATGCCAAAACAGAACCTTACCCTGTAAGTCACAGCCTCGTAGCGATACACAGATGAATAGAAATGGGTTAATTTAAGATATAAGAGCTAGCTAGAAAGACGCCTAAGTTATTAGTCACACAGCATTGTAATTAATATAGTTTCTGTGTGATTATTTGGGTCTGAGTAGTTGAGAAGCAAACGAGCAACCTCCATCTACAGCCACTAATACAGTACAACCTACCTTGGACCTCTAAACTTTAATGTCTCCTTCTTCATCATCACCACCACCACCATCACCATCATCATCATCATCATCATCATGAGATGTGGTGGTTTGAATGACAACGGCCCCTACAAACTCATATATTGGAAGACTTTGAGCCACAGTTGATGGAAGTATTCAGGAGGGATTGAAAGGTGTGTGTCACTAGAGGGTGGGTTTCAAAAGTCCATGCCATTTCCAGTCAACATGCCCCCCACCATGCCTCACTGTTGTTGTCCTCACATGCAAACTTTCAGCTGCTACTTCAGCGCCATCCCTGCCTGCTGCCAAGTTCCCCACCTCTGAAACTGTATGCAAGCCCCTGAGTTACACACTTGCTTTTCTAAGTCACTTTGGTCATGGTCGTCACAGCATTAGGAAAGTAGCCAAGACAGAAAATAAAGAAAGGCTAGAGAACGGAAGAGAGGAGGGAGAAGTGTAACAAATAATTAGTTCGCCTTCGTGGATTTCCACTTAGACCAACTGTAAGGACTTTTAGAAAAATTACCTCTAGCAGTTCCTTTTTTGTTGCTGTAATAAAATGCCTGACAGAAGAAACTCCAATGAGGGCAATTTTATTTTGCTTGATGGTTTCCAAGGGTACAAACCCATGATAGTGGAGAGCGCACGGAAAAGTGATTCGGCAGTAGTAGAAGCGGGAATCAGCAGAGAGGGGGACCAGAAGCAGAATCCCGAGCTGTAACATCTGTGACCCACCTCTGACAGCCAGGCCTCACAATCTCCCCAGACAGCAGCCCCAGGTAGGGAGGTGATGTTCAGACACATGAGCCTATGCAAACACCACAACAACCATAACATTCCCAAAGGTCTCAGTTTAACTGGGCCAGATACACTGTTGAAGTTAAAATGCAGGAAACTAGTCATTGTTAGGATGCCTTCAGATTGAAAACTTTGATTTAATAGTATATCATTTGAAAACCTTGTGCTAATGATAAGCGTTTTAGGTTATTTATAAAATATATATTGTTATTATTTATTATTAGTGTGTGTGTGCATTGGTTTTCGAGGTGGTGGGAATTAGAAGCGAGTCTCACAGTAGGTGGAGCTATAGTCTTAACCCTCCACTCTATTTCAACATAATTTCATTACATATTGTTGCCCAGGAGAGTGGATGAATAATCACAACAATTTTATGAGATACTACAACCATGTAAAATTAGTCTACAGTCTTTCAAAATCTGTAGCTCAAGAAGATGACTGGAAATGAGTTGTCAACGAAAGAGAAAATGGAAGCTTATTGACCCATTCTCTGGCATTTCAACTAGTATTTATTGCTGAATGCTTGCTATCTAGATGTTCTTGTGTTAATTGCTGGAGATGCATCTGTATATTGACAACACAGTCCAGACTCACTTAGAAAGATGAACACTGGGTCACTATTACACCTATGCTAAGTATTGCCAAGGAATATGGAAAATTATAGCAAACATACAAAGGATTTGGCCTCTCCTGCTTTAGAAAGACATAAAGGAGGAACTGATATTAACAAGAGCTGAAGAACGAACTGGAATTTAAGTAGGTATAGAGGGCCCAAGGTCCTCGGGCTCACAGATAGCACTAAGGAAACCAGGAGTGTTAAACACACAGGTTTTTCTCATCCACAGGAAGGATTTATACCTGTTTCTGCCCAGGTATAAATCACTGGCAATACTTAGCATAGGTATAATAGTGACCCAGTGCTCATCTTTCTAAGTGACTTTGGACTGTGTTGTCAATATACAGATGCATCTCCAGCAATTAACACAAGAACATCTAGATAGCAAGCATTCAGCAATAAATACTAGTTGAAATGCCAGAGAATGGGTCAATAAGCTTCCGTTTTTTTCATTTCATCTGGGAACGGAGTAGCTAATAACCTGGTGATCCTGGCAATGTGTAGGGCCAGACCTCACCCAAATAAAACCTCCAGACTACTATTCTTATCCCAGACCCGTCCTCCCTAGATTTTATCCTGAGCGTTCTTTCTCCGCCAATAGATCCCATTCTGTGGAAGAGGTCACAGGTGCTCTGTAAATGAGTTTCGATGTAGCCATGCCTTAAGCTTTACTATTATGATAATTATCAAGAGGAAACATTTTCCCAAAGTTGTACTGTATTTCAATGTGTCAAAAAAATACTGTTTCAGGTCAGACTCTAGAAGTGTGTGAGCCAACACTAGCTAACGAAGTGGTGCAGAACCAAGTTTTCTTCTTGACTCAGGGAGGTTGTTACACTGCCAGCCATGGCGTTTGCACGGACCTCCCCTCAAACATGATATTGGGCTTCAGTAGAATGAACTTAGGATATACTGAGGAAAGAAAAAAAGCCCAAAGAACCTGAGCTTGAACATGAAAGGAACAGGGGAGCTCATGAGGGCTGTGTGGACCAAGTAATAGAGTTTAGAGTTGATTTTGAAAGCACTGGGGACTAAAATGATACGACCTCCATGCGTAAAAGTCCGCATCCTATACAACCCTTTATGGATGCAGAAAGAAATAGTTGTTGCCATAGTCATGGAAAATATGATGGCCTAAAGTGATAAGTGGAAGCGGAGATGGGAAAAGGTCAAAATGCAAGGTTGAAGATGAGTTTCAGAAGGCGCATCTTTGACAGGCTGTAAGGAGATAGGAGGTAGTGAGTCAAGGTTCCAGCGTTAAGCAGGTAGAGGCTACATTCGCTGCTGATAAGAAACCCCAGGGGAAGATGAGTGGAAACAGAGATGGGAACAGGTCCAAAACTCAAGGTAGATGATGAGATTCAGAAGTTGCATCTTTGATAGGCTGTAAGGAGATAGGAGGTAGTGAGTCAAGGTTCCAGCGTTAGGCAGGTAGAGGCTACGTTCGCTGCTGATAAGAGACCCCAAGAAAAGAGCAGTTCACGGCAGAGACGATGAGGTTAGTCACACATAACTTTGTTTGACTCACTAGTGAGTTGTCCAGGTAGATGTCTTAAGTACAAAGGGTATAAAAGCAAAACAGAAAGCTAGCCTACAGTTTCAGGGCAGGTGCCCAGCCTATAGATGATAAAAAAGAAGTCACAAGATGCAAACCAGTCACTTACTGCGTTATGAGGCATGGCTTTTTCTGAGTGACATAGGTTACCCTGAAGCATCCAACCGCTGGGCAGATGCATTCTGACCTTCCTCACTGTGCCCACCAGAGGCTGCAGCACATCCCTCCGCTCTCGTCTTTCTCTGCCGTCTCTTTTTGCCCCTGACTCAGCAAGTTCAGTCTCTGGGTTACAGCATATGTATCTAAGCAGACTCCCTCTCTTGTTATTTAAAACATTGAGACTCTGACAGATCAGCGGCCTTGTATCAGAAATTTACGGTGCTGTCTGTCCGTCAAAGGTCAAAGGGAACAGGGTCCTTACCAGGCGGAGCGAGGCAAGACAGGAAGCTCCTGTGGGCTCATGGGTAGTCTCAATTTGGGAGTAGTTTATTTACATTTTTACTTATTATTTATTATCCTTTGATATTTTCATACACATCTATAACGAACTTGGATTGTTTTCATGAGCATCGCTATGCCACATCCCTGTCCCCTTCCTGGGGAACTTCCTTTTCTTCCCAGGAAGTCTCCCTCCTATTTCCCTGCCTTTGTTCTATGAGTTCACAGGTGATGTTTACGTGAGCAAAGGAGGGGGTGATTTGGGAGTGTGGCCAACATACTAGTGGCTATAGCACTGAAGAGGATTAGTTCTCCTTCTCCAGCAACCATTGACTACACATAGCTTCTCAGAGGGTGGCCTGTGCTCCCTCTCCTTGGTTCACAGCTCTGGCTCAGCTCACCTCTCTGTTGGACAGACAACATCCACCCCATAAGATTTTTGTTTGTTAACTAACATTTCAAGTCTTTGCCAGTTCTTTACCGAATGTTAAAAGAGTAGAACAACCTAGGTTTGGTGGCACAAGGTTTTAATCTGAGCACTTGAGAGTCCGAGGCTGGTGGATCTCTGAGTTCTAGGCCAGCCCGTGGACAGAGCAAGTTCTAGAACAGCCAGGGCTACACAGAGAAACCCTGTCTTGAAAAGCCATATACGTGTGTGTGTGTGTGTGTGTGTGTGTGTGTGTGTGTCTTTTAATATATATATGTGTATGTATGTATATATATTTAATATATATGTATATAAAGGAGAATTTATGTTCTCTCAATGCACTGTCCCCAAATTAGTGATTTGTCCAATGTCACACAGCTTATTAGTACAGAGAAGATACCAGGGTGCAGGGCTATTTATCTGATCATTGACCTTTTCATCAGGGGAGAGGTCTGTGAACAATATTGTGAAATGGTTTTCAATGGGTGCAAAACTGGAGTCAGTTGGACTCAACAAATATTTGAAGACCTAGTAGTAGGTGCCAGGCGTTTTTCTAGCCGGTAGGGGCGGCAGGGCAGAGGTGCTACCGCTTTATTGTCTAGGGAACATCCCTCGAGTTCTAACAGAAAGGCAAAATGACTGTCATCCAACCTTACTTACAGTGGTCATGATTTCAGTTCAACACTTCCATTTGAACGTATTGATCACTAGTTTCATGTCTTGGTTTCTGCAATGACATAATTACTAGCATATGCCATCATATCTGCCTGGGTTTCCTTCATTTTTAAAACCTGAAATAGCATAGCTGATCATGTAATAGTTGTTAAATCCTATTAAAAACTATAATATTAGCATAAAATATTATTTGAACCTAACTGTATACATTAAGTCATTATTAAAAAATATCAATGTAGTAATACTCCTAAAACTTATTTGATGTTTAAAGCAGTATTAAATGTACCATTATATTCTTTTCTTATAGAACCAGATTTTTTAAATCAAGTGATATTATTATATGGTCATATAACTCATCTGCTACTAAATAGCAATTTCAGTTTTTTTTTAACTATAAACACCTTTGGGGGCTGGAGAGATGGCTCAGTGGTTAAGAGCATTGCCTGCTCTTCCAAAGGTCATGAGTTCAATTCCCAGCAACCACATGGTGGCTCACAACCATCTGTAATGAGGTCTGGTGCCCTCTTCTGGCCTGCAGACATGCACACAGACAGAATATTGTACACTGTATACATAATAAATAAATAAATAGATTAAAAAAAACACCTTTATAAATTTTCTATGTACATTTAGAGTGATCGCACTTTACCCAATATTATTTTTGGATGCAAGTGTATTGCTTTCAGTCTCAGGAAACCTTTTCTATTAACATCTTGGATTTATTTATGTTCCAATTAGATTATCAAAGAAACACATCCTGTACCCTGGAATAAATTCCACTTTGTTGTAGACTCCAGCCAGTATGATGATGTAGTCAAGATACTAATATCTTACTCAAGTATTTGCACCCATATGTTTAAGGAAATTTCTTAGTTACTTTTCTAGTGCCATGATAAAACACCATGATGAAGGCAACTTAAAAAAGAAAACGTTTCTTGGGGCTCAGAGTTACAGTGGGTTAGTGTGCATGATCATCATGGCAGGGACCAGACCTGCAAGCATGCATAGCACCAGAGTGGTACGTGAGCATGCACAGGTACTAGGCCAAGAGAGCACTAACTGGGAATGGTGTGAGCTTTAGAAACCTCAAGGCCCACCCCCAATGACACATTGTCTCCAACAAGACCACACCCCCTAATCCTTCCCAAACAGTTCCACCAACTGGGGCCAAGCATTCAGACATATGAGCACATGGGTGGTCATTCTCACTCAAAGCACTTCTGGGTGTGGAAACCATGCTGGCTTCTTAAGTTCGTTTTTTTCCCATAATTGCTCACAATTGTCTATGAATTGAGTCCGTTCAAATACAGAAAACATTCATTCTTTGTAGGTTAGAAAGAAGTTAATAGCAAAACAAAAATGAGTCAGGGTAGTATCTTTTAAATATAGTATGTCAAATTACCTTTTCAATTTTTCGGTATTTATTTATTTTATCTGTTTACTACTTTCTTTTGTGTCATTCTTTCCATTCACAATTTCTCGAGTACAAGGTTTTGTTTTAAGATGTTTTTTCTAATTTATTGCAACTAAATTATACATAACATTACCATTTAAAAGTTTTCCAATCTGGTATTTCTAGCCTTCTTTATTCCTAAAATTACAACTTCCACTGCCTCTCCTTTCCCTCAGTAAGGTAAATTAGCATCTTTTATGAATTCAGGTTCTTATTTTACTTACTTTTCTATCGATTCTACTTCTTCAACAGTTTCAAGTTTTATCTCCCTTAACTTCTGTTTCTAATTAGTTATGGCTCACTGCTCTCTCTTTCAGTCCTATAAAGTATTTCAATTTTAAGCTAAAATTTAATTATATTATTTCCCCACTTCTCTTTCCTCCCTCTAACATGGTGGTTCCCAACCTTCCTAATTCTGTGACCCTTTAACACAGTTCCCCTTGTTGTGGTGACCACAACCATAAAATTATTTTGCTGCTACTTAATAACTATAATTTTACCACTGTTATGAATCGTATTGCAAATATCCGTGCTTTCCTGTGAAATGGTTGTTGGGCCCTCAAAGGGGTCCCGACACACAGGTTGAGAACCACTGCCCTAGCCCCTCCGTACCCACTTGTTACCTCTCAAATTCATTCCCTGTTTTCCTTTCATTATTATTGTTGCATAGACAGCTATCAATGCATAAATAAATAAATGCAACCTGCTTAGTCTGTTTGGTGTTTCTCTTGGGTATTTGATTTCCTGGGTGACTACTTTGTGTCAACTCAAATAACCAGTTTGGATGAGCTAAGAGGCTCATCCCTGGGGAAAACAATTTCATTTGTTTGAAAAAAAAAAAAAGCAAGTAAGGTTTTAAGTGCCCTTTAGGGAGGGAAGGAAAAAATGACAGATGATTTTGTTGATGTTTTTCTCTCTTTGCTCTCATCTATGTCTTTTGGCTTCTTGAGAAAATATAACCTTATGACTTGGCATCGTCCACTCCTCACTGCCCAGAGAGTTGCTCTTGCTTCTCAGCCAATTCAGGCCAGTATGGCGTAAGAATAGGCCCAGGCACACAGGGCCTTGGGCACCATCATGGCTGGGAGATTGTAATGCTTGTGCAATAGTCTAGACGTTTTAGAAGAACTGAAAAATATGTAGGAATCCCTTTTGGCAAGCTATTTGCTGTAGAAAGAAAAAGAGTTCCCGGGGGCTGGAGAGATGGCTCAGTGGTTAAGAGCATTGCCTGCTCTTCTGAAGGTCCTGAGTTCGATTCCCGGCAACCACATGGTGGCTCACAACCATCTGTAACGAGGTCTGCTGTCCTCTTCTGGTCTGCAAACACACACAGATTGAATATTGTATACATAATAAATAAATATTTAAAAAAAAAAGAAAAAGAGTTCGCATTCTTCTTGCAAGAGGTGGCAGTAGATACGGTAGAGAACACGTTCATTGCCTTCAAAAGCCAGGCTCTAAAGGAACACCTGAGCTTTGAACAAAAGAAGGTTCCCACGTGCCACAGTATCCCAGCTCATGGCTCTTTGATGGATCAGTTTGAGGTCCTTATTTTCTAATTAAAATGTTCACCATGCTCTATATTATATGGGAGGCATTCTTATGTCAGGAAAATATGCCATATTTCAATGAGATGTTTGGAAGAAGAGAGTGGTCCGAGTCTTAAGTTATTCCAAAGAATATGAAGGGAAGAAATTATTCTCTCAAACATTCTACAAGGACAAAAATCACACTGATATCCAAACAAGACACAAGAGTAAACAAAATCTACAATCAAGATCATTAATAAACACAGCTGCAAAACTTCCTAACAATACATCAAACCAAATTTAATAGCGTGTTAAAAAGATTACTCCCCAAGGTCCATCCTATGGATGCAAGGATCATTCAGCCTACACAAACATATAAAAATACTATATAAATCAACACAATGAAGGACAAAAGTCATATTGTAGTGATAGTTCATTTGTATTTTAATAAATAAAGCTTGGCTGAAGTTCAGGGAGTAAAACAGCCACACTATCAGCCAGGCAGTGGTGTCACACACCTCTAATCCTGGTAGCCACGCTAGTTAGACAAAGAAACCGGGTGGTAGTGGTGCACAACCTTAATCTCAGCACTAGAGAGGAATATAAGACAGGAGGAGACAGTTCTCATACACAGTCTCAATCTGAGATTCCTGGAGGCAGGATCACTGTTTTGGACTGAGGTAGAGGTAAGAGCCAGTGGCTGGCTGTTTTGATTCTCTGACCTTGAGGTTGAACCCCAGTGTATGTCTTTGGGTTTTTTATTAATCATGCTACACATGCAGTCATTTCAATAGATGTAGAAAAAGCATTTGATGACACACCCAGCTGTAGATGTGGCTCAGTGATGAACCACTTGAATAGCATGCATGAAAACAAGAGAATAAATAATTAGAACAATAATCCAATGTCATTTTATGATTAAAAACACTCTGGAAAAATATCTATAGAAAAAAATGAATGGGCCTCAACATATTAAAATTATGTGTAACCATGGGGGGGTGAGCTAAGAGATGCCTCTCTGAGATGTGGCAAAGGGCCAGGATGGCACTTTCAACACTTTTACCCAGAAAGGGACTAGAAGTCCTAGCCAGAACTGTTAGGTAAGAGGAAAAAATAAAAAACATTCAGATAGGAAAGGAGGAAATCAGACAGACAGTGTTTGCAGATGATAAGATGCTTCATCAAATTCCAAAGATCCCACCAAAAACTCTCCGAATAAGTGAATTCAGCAAAGTGGTAGAACACAGAGCCAACACACAAAACCTGGTATTGTTGTCATATACCAGTATTGATTTACCCAAAAAAATCAATAGGGCAGCCTTACTCATAATAGCCGCCTTGTATTAAACATTAACTATCTAGGAACTATTTAGCAGAAATGAAAGTCCTATACCATAAAAAAATACAAAGTGTTTCTTGTATACAGCAGAAGGCTAGATCTTGTTTTCGTATCCATTCTCTTAGCCTGTGTCTTTTATGGGTGAATTGAGCCCATTAGTAGCACTCTAGACACTGCGAGCAACAATAAATAAATGGGACCTCCTGAAACCGAGAAGCTTCTGTAAAGCAAAGAACATGGTCAATAAGACAAAAAGGCAGCCTACTGAGCGGGAAAATTCTTTACCAACCCCACATCAGACAAAGGACTAATCTCTAAAATATATAAAGAACTCAAGAAATTAGACATCAAAATACTTAATAACCCAATATGAAAATGGGGTACAGAACTAAACAGAGAATTCTCAACAGAAGAATCTTAAATGGCCAAAAGATACTTAAGGAAATGTTCAACATCCTTAGCCATCAGGGAAATGCAAATCAAAACAACTCTGAGATATCATCTTACTCCTGTCAGAATGGCTAAGATCAAAAACACCAATGATATCTTATGCTGGAGAGAATGTGGAGTAAGGGGAACACTCACCCATTGCTGGTGGGAATGCAAACTCACACAATCACTTTGGAAAAATCAGTATGGTGGTTTCTCAGAAAATTGGGAATCAACCTACCTCAGGACCCAGCCATATCACTCTTGGGCATATACCCAAAAGATGCTCAATCATACTACAAAGGCATTTGTTCAACTATGTTCATAGCAGCATTATTTGTAATAGCCAGAATCTGGAAACAACCTAGATGCCCCTCAACTGAAGAATGGATGAAGAAAATGTGGCAAATTTACACATTAGAGTACTACTCATTGTATTAAAAAAAAAAGCAATGACATCTTGAATTTTGCATGCAAATGGATGGAATTAGAAAACACTATCCTGAGTGAGGTAACCCAGTCCTAAAAAGATGAATATGGTATGTACTTATCCATAAGTGGATACTAGCTATATTTATTTATGTCTCCTATATTATTTCTGTTTATTATTTATGTCTATAACAGATGTAAATAAACATTTTATCCACTATCTGATGAATGGATAAAGAAAGTATAATACATAAATCCACATAATACTCTTAAATCATTAAGAAGAACAAAATGAGAAGGAGGAGAAGAGGGAGGTAGATAAGTTGTCCTAAGTGACATGGAGGGAATTACAGTTACGACATTAAGTGAGAAAAGCCCAGTGAAGCCACAGCTGCCCCAATAACCTCATGTTTGACCTACATCACACCCATACAGAAACTACCTGATTTTCCTGTTCCCTTTTTTTTTTTTTTTTACAGGAACCTTATCTCCCTGGGTGAGGCAGCACACGCTGGCAATCCCAGCACTTGGGAAGACCTCCATTTAAAGCTCACCCTGGGCCATCTAGTGAGTCTAGCCAACCTGAACTACATAGCAAGAAAGGAAAAAAAAAAAAGCACGAGGAGGCTGTATGTTTCCTTTCGCCATCCTATTTCCCCTCTATAATCTAGGTAAATTTTCTTAGATTTCACCACATTGGGAGGAGGAAGTCATCAGGCCTTTGCCTTTTCTACAGTTGATGGAGACTCGCAGTTGAGAGTATATTCTGTTGTGTTTACGCCACGCTCTGCTGATTGACTGACCCATACCGCTAACATTTTCCTGGACCTTTTCACTTAGTTTATTTGAATCAAGGCATTCTCTGTAGTTTGACCTGTCCTTTCCCTTAGGCGTGTTCTGGTGGAAGCTCCTTCTGTGTGTGAAATGAATCTGCAGACTTGTGTATGCTCCATGATAAAAATACGACACACCTTAGAGCTGTGTATAGTGAGTGCTTAGCAGTGCAGAGGTTCCAGGGCTCTGACCCCACCCGCCTACTGCCTCCCTTTCTCTGCTATGACTTCCTCCCGTTTTCCCGGTTGATGAACTAATTTTACTTATTGGCCTTGTTATACCTTGATTAATCAAGTTTCCTCCTGACTCCAAGACTGCACAGACTGTCTTCTGCACAGGCTGTCTTCTGCACAGGCTGTCTTCTGCACAGGCTGGTGTCTTCTGCACAGACTGTCTTCTGCACAGGCTGCTGTCTTCTGCACAGACTGTCTGTCTTCTGCACAGGCTGCTGTCTTCTGCACAGGCTGCTGTCTTCTGCACAGACTGTCTGTCTTCTGCACAGGCTGTCTGTCTTCTGCACAGGCTGCTGTCTTCTGCACAGGCTGCTGTCTTCTGCACAGGCTGCTGTCTTCTGCACAGACTGTCTGTCGTCTTCTGCACAGGCTTCTGTCTTCTGCACAGGTTCCTTCCCTAAGCCTGCATACCTTGCTACCTCACATGCTGTTTAAGCTTCACCAAAACTCCTAGGATGACTAGAAATCTTCTTGCTTTTTAAAGTCTATGTGTCCCTTCTTTTTGAAGGTAATTTATCTTTCTCCGTACCTTTCACCCTTTGCAATCCAATCAAATTTCCTAGATCTTCACAAAATCCTGGTAAGAATTATCAAGAGCTTCACATCTCTCTTATAAATGAACTAGCTTGGCCCAATTTCTTTGCCAACAGCCAAAAGGAAATACAGAGATTAGAGTCTTTCGGAAGCTTCCTGGCTTTGTATTGATATATCTCTTCATTTCTAAAACAGTGTCACTTCGTTTTGTTTATAACCGTATTGAATGTCTGTCCAGATTACAATCTTTTTGTCCTGTGTGAGTTTCTTGCCTGTTCTCTCAAATGAAATGCATTTTTTAGGTTATCTCAAACACAAGTCTACATGTGAAATCTCAAAGAATCACACTTCTATATGTGCAAGAGAAAAGGTGTTGTGATCGTGGTTTAGATTTAATCCCAAAGTCCCTTATTCCTTATAAAGCACATAAGTGGGAAACGGGTCCCCACCAGAGTGGAGAACTCTGCTCACTGATAAAGCAAACAAGTCATGGACCAGGGAAAGACCTTCCTGTGTCTGCCTGCTGAGTACTGCAATTGCAAGTGTTTGATGCAGTAATCAGCTGGGTTGTCAGGGTAACTGTGAAAGAAACTGTCTACAGGGCTGATTTTGATTTCCAGCAAGAACACCCTTTCCTGTGGGTTTCTTTCCAGTTATTCCTATAATATACAACTTTCCTTCTAATTCTTAAGAGGCACAGTATTTTTATTATCATACTTAGAAAATTTGTAAAAACTTCTATTTTTCAAGAAAACAAAACTCATGAATGAAAATTACTGAAATAAAAAAATTAAAAGGGCTCAGGGTCTTTTGATTCATGTAATAGAAATACTTAAGCCTAGTTAAAAATTTCTTTACTTGAACTAAACTCTTTACCACATGCCTTTCGGTTTAAAACCCAGAAGCGCTGAAAAGCGCTCCATCAATCTCTCTCGCGTATTTCTAGACTTGACTGGGATGTTGTATGGAACAGAGCATCCAAAATTCACCCAAAATTCATCTAAAGCTATACATAGTTCATGTGGCAGTCCTAACCACAAGGAGTCAAAAGCCTTAGAGTCTAACTCTGTTCAGTCCTATCGTCAGCATTATGTGTCTGAAATCAGCACCGCAGCTTCCTACCTTGTCTGTTATTTTTACTTCTATAGTCTATTTGGATATGAGAGCAAGGTGATGATGATTGTTGTTGTTGTTATTATTATTATTATATTATATAATAACAGTATTATTATTATTATAACTACTACTACTATTATTATTTACATCGGATTCGCTAGGGGACGTTACAGAAAATCCACAAACTACACAACCAGGCAAGTTTTCTTTTTTCTTTTTTTGGCCTAAAACCAGTGCGCATGCGTACACTCTTTCCCCGCCCATTCCACCCCACATCCCCACCCCGCCCGCGAGCGCCCTCGACTGCGCACGCGTCGAAGTGCAGACTCCGTTCGCTGAGGTACCGGAAGGGGCGGGATTCACGGGAGCTCAGGCGTCCGGTCAGCCCCTTCCGGCCGCGGGTCCCGGTGTGCGGCGCGGCGTGGAGATGCCCGGCCGTGCGGTGCGCGCCGACGATCGCGCAGCGCCGGTGCCCGCGCCCACAGCGACTGCACAAAGCCACGCCCTGGGCAGCAAGGTGCGGCGGGTCTGGGGCTCCGGGACGCGGGCGGCGGGCCCCGCGGCTGTGGCTGCGCCCGTGGCGTCCCTGCAGACTTGCAGTCGTCTCTACATAGGACCCTAGGATTTTAATCTTTGCCTGCCTTTCTCCCGCTCTCGCTTCCTTCGGGATAGGGTTTTCATGTCGCTCAGGCCAGGCTCAAACTCTTCTTTGAGGGGAGCATGGCCTCATTCCCTTGCCTAAGAGCCGAGATTTCAGGGATGCACCGCCATGCAGAACCCTACCATTAACTTCCGATTACAGACAAAATCTTTAGACATGGATAGTGGAGGGGTGTGCGTACAGTCTTTTCAGGTGTTAAATGTGCTAAATTCTACATTCCTCTCCTCCCCGCCCCTTGAATGTGGCCATTATTCCCACGGTATCACAGTTTTCTTTGGTACCAGCTAAAGTGAGATGTATGTATACCCGTCATTCCTAAAACACTGTAGAAGCAGACTTGAGGCTCCAGGAAGATGAGCGCCTGTGGCTTTGTAGTTCCTTACCGCAACTGTCACCTCTGGCCGTGTGGAGACCTAAAGGTGCACACTGAAGAGGGTGCCTGTGAGTTTTCAGAGTACTCAGCCTCTTAATACTGTGTGTCGTGGCGTGTGATTGCTGCCCAAGAGGCATTGCCTACTTAGGCTTCAACTGGTGATCAGCACAAGCCCAGCTTGACCATACCAGCAGGATGTAGTCTTGACCGTACAAAATAGAGTAAGTGCGGAGGTGGGAAATGACATTTTCTCTCCGCAGGTAGGGCCGTCAGTGCCATTTATTTTTTTCTGAATGACTGATTGTCATCTACATACATCATGAACAACACTGGTTGCTGGGCAAAGGGCAAAACCCACATTCGTTTTCTTTCTCTTTGTTTTAATTTACAGCAAGACATTATAAAACTAAAGACTGGTACTAATTTTGGTAGACAGTGTCTCACTTAGGTTAAAGGTATAAGCCCTGGGGTAACTGGCTCCTGGCATGCCTAAGCCTTTCCTTCTTCAGCTGTTTGCCACGGAGCCCAGCTGGGTGCTGTGGCCCCTGTATAGTATCTGTTTAGACAGGTGGTGGGTATATGTGACAGCCCCCAGGCCCATTACTTAGAATATCCCTACTGAACATACTTTGGAAATTTCTACCTTAGCTTTTTCTTTATTTTCATAGATTAAAGAGCAAAAAATCATTGTGGATGAACTCTCTAACCTGAAGAAGAATCGGGTAAGTTACTGCAGGAATCTGGACTAGTATACAGTGTATTAAAATTAGGAGTTAGATCATTTATGCCAAAGTTACAAAGTTCTGACATACCGATCTCATACTGATTTGTTTTTCATGTTTTTCTGTATATGCCAGTGCATCTCAAAGTTGAGAAAATTATTTCCCTATTACACTTTAGCAAACATTGAATTATTTCCTTTTCCACTGAAAACTGTAATATTCCAAATACTTAACCCATTTAATGCCTTTTTTATGATGTGTTCATCAGTCAGCTGCTGTTTCATGTGTGGTTTTTCTGTGGAAGATTGCATCCTAAGTGAGGAAATGAGTCTGAGCTCTCTCAATCCTCTAGTGACTGACATTTTCAACGCTTCTGATATTGTCATTTGTGGAATATTGGACGCTAAGGCAAGTTAATACAGAACTTTAGGAGATCAGACTGGCAAAATGTCTAAACATTGTGTGAGACTTGACCTGGGGCTTCTTTCGGAGCAGTTGATACATACACAATTGTGAGATGCATGGGCGTTTAATTGCAGTGGCCGCCGTCTGTATCCGTAATGGTGAAGAGACAGACAAATGTCTGACGTTTGCGAGCAGCAAGGAACTCTAGTGTTGTTCCCGTGTGGTGATGTAAAGAACCTTCGTTGATGAGCAAACTGTCTGTGCTGTACACCTGTAAGAGTAAACAGTAGCCCTGTGGCTGCGGTAGCTTTGTCATCGACAGGACAGAGGCAGGATGGCACCGCTGTGCAAACAGCCGTCTCTGGGTGGCAGAGCATCAGTGACTTTGAATCTGTTCCTATTTGATAAATGACCGTTCTGAATATTCCTGAAGCTCAAGAGTAAGTGGCCATAGGGTTCTGTGGAGCGTCGCCGTGCGAATCGTGTCCTGATACTGTGACTTTCTTTTGCAGAAAGTGTACAGGCAGCAACAGAACAGCAACATATTCTTTCTTGAAGATCGAACAAACATGCTTTCTGAAAGCAAAAGTGAGCGGTCTTCATTTTGGTTTTGTTCTCGGTGTTATGTGTGGAATGCTATAGAAAACCTCTTAACAGGCTTTTTGTGGGGATTCATAATGGTACCTCAACCCAACCCCATCTGCATGAGCGCATCTGGGTGTGTGTGTGATTACAGTGATCTGTTTCCAGCTAGCTTTCCAACGATCTCTACAGTTTTAAAAAGACTTCTTAGCTGGGGAGGGACTGGGATTCTGACTGGCTGGACCATGGGCCGGCAGCTGCTCTGAGTTCCCATTCATAGCAAGCCCGTGAGGTCTGAAGACACTGTCACACTGCAGCAGAACTCCCCAGTCTCCTATCCTTGTGCTCCTTTTGTCCCCTTTCCTCTATGACCCCCAAGCCATAGGGGTCAGGAGGGTGAGATGGAGGTCCAGTTTTGGACTGAGCCCTCCAGAGTCCCTTAATCTCCGCACACACCAAGTGTGGTTCTTGTCTTACCTGCTGTCCATTGCCGAAAGAAACTTCCCTGAGGGAGGGTGAGATCTGAGCCACAGAGGAGCTGTTGACAGGTGAAGGCTGCCAGGGAGGAGAGTCAGTATCCTTAAGGATATGACTCCTGGTAGATTACCCATGTCCTAGTAGAAGGAGAGGGAGGGTAGGGGAGGAGGTGGGTATGATCAAACTATATCACAGATTTATGAAGTAAAAACATAACTTCAAGATGTATTTGCTGTATTTACCAAGTGAGATAGGCATGTATTTTTTTTCATACTTTGACTAAAGTATAAAAAATCATTTTCTGATTTTTCATTTTTGGAGTGGGGGGAATACTTTGAGCCTGGAAGGTCGTGACAGATTTGAAAGTTGGATATGCAAAGTGCTTAGCCAAGTGCTTGGACCAAAATAAGCACTCCGTGAAAAGAAACCATTCCCAAATTCAGCACTGATTGTCCCTACGGCATTCTGAGTTACTCCTGGCAATTGTACAAGGCATCTACTCATGGAATCTTGAGAAGTAGTCTGTTTTGTCCGTGGATTAATAGGTAAGCATTTCTGAACTTCAATCTTTTTTCTCACTCCCTCCTACAGATACATTGGATGAGCTAATAAAAGAATACCAAGCCTTAGAAAACTCAGAGACGACCAAAGTCAAGACCCAGTCGCCCTGACTCCACAGCCATGTGCGGCATCTGCTGTTGTGTAGGCTTCTCTGTTGAGCACTTCAGTACAGAGTTAAGAGAGGATTTGCTGTGCAGCCTTAGGCGACGGGGTCCCGATAGCAGCAAGCAGTTGTTTAAATCTAGTGTTAACTATCAGTGTTTGTTTTCCGGTCATGTCCTTCACTTGAGAGGTGCTTTGACTGCCCAGCCTGTGGAAGATGAGAGTGGTAACGTGTTCCTATGGAATGGGGAAGTTTTTAGTGGGGTGCAGGTTGAAGCAGAGGACAATGACACCCAGGTTATGAGCAGTAGCCTTTCTGCCTGTAAGACGGAGTCTGATATTCTGGCACTCTTCTCCAAAGTCCGAGGTCCTTGGTCTTTTATATACTATCAAGCGTCTAGCCATTGCTTATGGTTTGGTAGGGACTTCTTTGGCCGCCGTAGCTTGCTTTGGCATTTTAATAATCTGGGCAGGAGTTTCTGCCTCTCTTCAGTTGGAGCCCAGATATCTAGGCTTACAGACCAGTGGCAAGAAGTTCCAGCATCTGGAATTTTCCAAATTGATCTCAATTCTGCTGCTGTTTCCAGTAGTGTGACTTTAAAATTATATCCGTGGAAATACGTTTCTGAGCAGAATGTTATTGAAGAATGTGCTATCGACCCGACTTGGACTCCAGCAGAATTGCCGGCGCTTGTATCGGTGGTAGCAAGTGAAGCCCAGCTGTATCTTCCAAAACCCATTGCTCCCTTAAATAAGATGCTGCCTCAAGCTCCCCTGGAAGCTCCCTGTAGAGACAGTTCCCGTGTACCACATGCAAGAGAGACACTTGAGACATTTCTGACGGATGGACACACAAAAGAAGTTGTTCAGCAGTTCATTGATGTCCTGAGTGTTGCAGTCAAGAGACGTGTCTTGTGTTTAGCTAGGGAGGAGAGCCCGGCATCAGAGGAAGATTTGCAAGCTTGTCATAAGAAAGCAAGCATTGCCATCCTCTTTTCTGGAGGTGTGGATTCCATGGTGCTCGCTGCCCTTGCGGACCGTCACGTTCCTTTAGATGAGCCGATCGATCTCCTGAATGTGGCTTTTGTGGGTAAACGAGAGACTGGGCCACGTGTTCCTAACATCGAAAGAAAACAGCAAAGCCCTCCCAAGACGCTGTCTGAAGAATTCTGTCAGGGTGCCGCTGAGGTGCCGGACCGAGTCACAGGGAAAGCAGGACGGAAGGAACTGCAGTCTATCAACCCTTCTCGGACTTGGAATTTTGTTGAAATCAATGTTTCTCTTCAAGAGCTACAGAATCTAAGAAGAGCTCGGATATGTCACTTAGTTCAGCCCTTGGACACAGTTCTGGATGACAGCATTGGCTGCGCGGTCTGGTTTGCTGCTAGAGGAATCGGTTGCCTAGTGAGCCAGGATGCTGCGAGATCTTACGAGAGCCCTGCAAAGGTGTGCGCTGGGATTTTTGCTCAGGGATTTCTGAGACCTAATTTTGACTCTTGAGCCTTTTAACATTTAAGGTTGTAAGACTATACTGTATTTTATTTATTCTTTTTAATACAAAGTATATTGCTTCTTTAAAATTGAACTTTTTTTTTTTTTTTTTACTATTTTCTGACCTGTGGGGTTTTTTTTTTTTTTTTTAGGCTTTATAAGAAAAATCTCTCTCTCTCTTTTTTTTTTTTTTTTCTTGTCCTCGGTCACATCTCTGGCTTTCTTCGCTCTTCTGTAGGTGATTCTGACTGGTATCGGTGCGGACGAGCAGCTGGCAGGTTACTCCCGCCATCGTGTCCGCTTTCAGGCTCTCGGCCTCGAAGGACTGAATGAGGAAGTAGCCATGGAACTGGGCCGCATTGCCTCCAGAAACCTCGGTCGTGATGACAGAGTTATTGGTGACCATGGAAAGGAAGCAAGGTGATTCACCCATTACTCAGAGGCTTCGTAGTAGAAATACAAGGGAAGGCTCCCTACTCCTTTTCTGTGGAGAGTGCTCCCGTCAGGACAGGAGCACTTGCACACGGTCTCAGCTTTACCCTGTAAATGAGAGCAGAGCCGAAGGCGCCAGGGAGCCGTAGGAAGTCTGCACTCACGATAGAAGGTGACTGAGTAATTCTGTCTAGGGCCAGGATGAAAAACTACAGACGTGAAAACAGCATAGTGTATTTCCAAGTGGAGGCAGTTTAAGGATTTTGTTATGCCCCATAAACCCACCGTGACTTTGTCCTGTAGGGTTGTAGAATCTGGGTTTGTCCATGTAGGCATGTCTGCTGTGGTGATCCGTGGGGGTCCCAGGCCTGGATTTCTGTCCCTTGTGTGGTTTTTGAACAGATTTAGTACTGTTTTAGATTACCTAAAATGTTCACAGAGACCAAGGCAGTTTCGTGTGTGCTTTTGAAATTTCGGATTGTTTCTGCCTACAACCTACTTAGGATGTTAGGACATAGTGAAAAAGGAGAGTTTTCAACGCTAAGAGCATAGGGAGACGAAGCGGTATGAGGAGCACAGCAGTGGAGCTCTGTGTCTGTGGTGGTTCACGTTAACTGGCAGACTCTGGAGACCATGGATTGGAGACCAGCCTGGCTTACGTAGCAAGACCATGTCTCAAAAAGGAAAATGAATGGCACTGTGTTTAAATAAGTAGTATTTTGTTAGAAGGATTCAGCAGGCAAGGAGAGGGAAGCCATGTAAGTGTCATGAGAGCTGGGTCATCACAGTAGTTACCTCCCTTTGTCTGAGAATGTCTCTAGCCTTTATTTCTTGCTTAGTCCTTTGCAGTGAAGCATGCTTGCCTTTGCCCAGTTGTCCCTGTGTTGCCAGTCCTTGTCCAGATTAGATTGTCATTGCTGTTGTGTTTCTCAAGATTATATTTCAGATAGATAATTAGTACTGTTCTACAAAGTAAATAAACTCCCTTTGAAGAACGTGAGAGAAAGGGTCAGGAGTTGCAGAAAAGGAAGAGAGAAATTTAATCCATTATCATCAGGCAGATGAAGGAATAGAGAATTTACTTTTTCTGATGAAGCAGTTAATTCCAAAGGCCTTAGGAAATTATTCCAGTGCTGCGCTCACATGGCAATGTGTACGAAGAGTGGTTATGACAGTGAATACAGTATAAATTATTCCAGTGCTGCGCTCGGGTGGCTGTGTGTAGGAAGAGTGGTTAGGACGGTGAATACAGTATAAATTATTCCAGTGCTGCGCTCGGGTGGCGGTGTAGGAAGAGTGGTTAGGACGGTGAGTGCAACAGAGCTGCTGTGTTCTGAGGATGGGCAGGGAAGATGGGGATGGGCTCGTAATGGAAACAAACGCAGCTCAAAGAAAATCCATGGTTTTGTGGGAAAGTGAAGAAGCAGAAGAGCAGAATTTCTGTTTTAAATGTAGTATTTGTTATGGATACCAGTTTGTGGCCGCACAAGCAATTTAAGTGTAAATAAACAAAATTCTTACAGTTTTGTTTATTTACAGTGTTACAAGTCCAGGCTTTTGGAGCCCTCTATGTTGGCCTCATGCCCCTAAAGTTCAGTTTCTGTAGACATGCTCAAACCAGACAGAGGGTATTTATGATCAAGCCATATACTGGGGGCACCCGCAAGGATACTCTGAAGCAACTTGAAATTATTTCTTGATATCATAGACAACTACTTTATTTAGATTTTAGAATTCTTTATAATGCATATAAAATTGCCACGTTTTGAAACACCTTTTTAATGTGGTTGAATTTTATCTATTAAATTATATAATCACTAATAGACTTTTTAGTAGTGATCACTTTTTTTTTTTTTTTTTTTTAAATAAATTTTAGGTTTCCTTTCCTGGATGAGAACGTCGTATCTTTCCTAAATTCCCTGCCGGTGTGGGAGAAGGCAGACCTGACTTTGCCCCGTGGGGTCGGTGAGAAGCTCATCTTACGCCTGGCAGCTGTGGAACTCGGTCTCACAGCCTCCGCCCTTCTGCCAAAGCGGGCCATGCAGTTTGGATGTAGAATCGCAAAACTGGAGAACGTTAACGAGAAGGCGTCTGATAAATGTGGAAGACTCCAGATCCTACCGCAGCAAAGCTCTCAGGAAGATTGCATCACCCCGTGATTCCACTGTGTGGCAGTCACCACCAATAAACAGCTGCTGCCTCACGGGTGGGGTGTTGTGCTTTCCTAGTGCGTTGTAGGAATTCTTACTCTTCCCATCGAGGCTCCTTTCGATCAGACACATGCAGTGAGTCAGGCAGGGTTCCCCAGATGGCCTCAGCACTGGGGTTGTTATTAGAAGCCCAGATATGTACCGGATTAGAGCTGGCCTTCGGGGAAGTTCCACCTGAGAAGTGGTGAAGTGGGCTGCAGCTGAAGCTCCGCCAATCCCATTAGAGATGCGATGAGTTCCAGTTTGCGATGCGGGAAGGGGCTTACAGGATGAATTTACAGAAGGCGCTCAAGGCTGCTTTCCACCCCGGTCCCTTGCTATTTCCGGGTTCTAGCCATTTGAATTCTCTCAGCACACTTAACACTGAAGGGGTTGGGAGGGGGTGTTGTGAGAGTCTAGTTCATGAATGGCGGGAGAAAGAGCAGAGGCCTCGCTTGTGCTGGGCGCTAAAGGACCAGCCCTGTAGGACTGAGCTCCTGAACCTGGGACCTGATACTGACTCCCTGAAGACAGTCTCAGAATTGAGTTATTTTCTAGAACACTCGGATGATGTTCAGAGATGGTAGGAAAAACCAGCCAGTGTCTGTGTGCCAAGCAGTTTGTTCCCCAGTCTCCAGAAGAGCCATAGCCACAAATAGCTCAGTTTGCTGTTGTCTTCAGCAACCTTGGCTTAGGCTTTGGCAGACTTAATTCCCTTGTCAGCTCCTTTCCCTACTTGAGGAAGTTTTAAGAACTAATTTAAATATCTTCTGGCCCTCCAGCTGTGCTTGTCCCCTGCTTAGCCGTTCACAGAAAGGTCAGTTGATTAGCCTGACCTGCCTCTGGCCAGCACAGAAGTCTCTTAGACAAACTGACTTCTGAGCTCTGTTGAGTGGATGTCCAAGAGCAGAGGCGCCATAGAGTTGGTTTCCTAGGAGTCCCATCCTGGGTGTGTCTGCATCGTGACTCCGCCTCCTCTGGTTATCCCATTGCTCTCTCGCCACTACAAGCAGAAATGGGCCCTATCAATCAAAAGACCGTTCTCGAGGTCATCCCCTGTATTGTGTATCGAACTGATAGCAGTCTGCTGATCTGCCCTTGTGTACCCCGTTAACTGTCCATCGTGATCCCCCCCACATCTCATCACCACCCCCACACTCTACTATTTGGAGTCTTTAACCAGGGCTGACACTTTTCTGATCTCTATTTGTAGAAAAGAATTGTTAGGAAACTGACAGACTAGCCTGATAAAGGCCTTCCTGTGCCCCTAGTTTATTACCTGGTAAGTGCAGTTTCGTGCCTAGTGCCTGCAGTTATTAAGAGTTCTGCCCCAACCACGAAGAACTTCACTGCTCAGTCTAAAATTCCCCTGATCTGGCTGCCGCAGCCAGCAAAGTAGGCCATACCTGTCCCTTAATCCACGAGATGTCTCGTGGCTTCTGACCAGTCATGGCTTCCCTGGGCATCCTGGCCAATCGCTTCATTGTCTTCTGCTGACCCTAACACCCATAGCTACTTTCACTCCCGTCCACCCTTCCCTCCCCTCTTCTTTCTCTTGAAGACAGACAGAGCCCCATTATGTAACCCTAGTTGCCCTCTCCAGCTGACCTTCAAATGTTAAATTTCAGGTTTCTGTCCTGGATGTCAACAGTATGCTCTCTATGTTGGCGAGTCGACCTTCTCTGGCTTCAGTTTTTTAGCTTAAGTGAATTTGTACATCTCGCCCCAGCTGCCTGTTTATCCTTTCCTGATATCTTCGGGAGATCATCTGGCCTTCCTTTGTTTCTCTGGTACACAGAATTATGTTCACAGCTGAACTTAGAATCGTGTTTTGACATCCTATAGGTCCTGATGGGAACTGAAGGTCATTGTTTTCAACACCTTGCAACCCCGTAATCTGTTCCCAGTAGCCCCCCTCAGAGGCCCCAGCGCTCCACCCTCATCGCTGCTGCCATCACCTGACCTGCATCAGGAACGCCTTAGCCCAGTTATCTGGGATATGAATTCAAAGTCGCACGCTGGCCCTCACCTGATTTGCATATTCATTTTGTGTTCCCATCCCTTGGTTTCGGTGCCGCGGCTTATTTTCTCACACTCAGCAACGGCGCCCCGGTCCCAGAAGAGCAACTTCAACAATTATTTGCATGGATGGATTTTTCATTTCCCGGCCTCATTTTAAGTCACTCCACCGACATCTGGGCGTTCTCTCTGGTGCGGTCCACTTCTTACCCCACGTTGGCAAGCACTTTTGTGTTTCTAAGCTCCTTGGGGTTTTGCTCTTTCCCCTGCATCTCCAGTCTTTGGAATGGTGCCTAGCTCATAATTGATGTTCAGTAAACGTTTGTTGCACAATAGGATTCCAGACCGGGACCCTCAGTGCCTGGCACGTTGGCACGAGCCACTCCAAGGCGCCTGTTGTTTTCTTTGCATTTAGTAGATGCGCGGTAGCAGTGACAGAACATGTTGCTGGACTGAGATCTCGAGAGAGGTTAGAGGATTTGTCCTCATGGGATCGATCCCGAGGTTGTGGCCTTGGAGCAGAATATACAGAGGCCGCGCCAGCCCACGCTCGTCTTCCTGAGACGCAGCCTGCGTATAGGAAGGGCCTTAAGACAGCTTTACCCAGCTTGGGGTCCTCCCAGTTCTCCCCATCAACTTTGGCCCAGCTTCACTCACTGTCTCGCGCTCCGGAGGTTCTGGGGCTATTCAGAACCATCGAGAAGCCATCGCAAGCAACGGCTGTCTGCTCTCGGGAATACCTTAGTGACCATCGTGAACGCGACTCTGCTAGACAAGAAAAGTATTTCCAAGTAGGCCTCTCCCTTTTCCTTGTCCTTTCCCATGTCCTTGGTGGATACTGATTATGATCACAAGTCTTAGAGAGGGAGGTCTGTTTCTGAAAACAGCCACCATCATGTCCTGTAACCTCCTTAGTTTATGTGCCAGCCTCTAAGAAGTAGTAGGGAAAAAAAATGCCCTACAGAGCCGGATTGTGTACGCAGCATTGCCTACAAAATGCAAATTTTCTGCTCCGAGGATTCTGATCCAGAAACAGGTGCAGGCTAAATTTTGAAAATCCCTGTATAACGTAGGCCGATGACATTAAGGAAAAATACTCGGTTTTATACATCCCACAGAGTAGATGTATAAATATAATATAAATGTTATATAAAATATTAGTATAAATATAATTAATATAATAAATAAATATAATAAAAATATTAGTATTGTGAAAGCAGGCATTCAGCAGGCGGGAGGAACAGCTCAGCCAATGAGTGGGGACCTAGACTAAAACACCCCAAAAGGGGGAGCGTCTAGGGGTGAAGAGGAAGGAGAGGACAGCAACAGCATGTGCGGGAAAAGAGAGATAAATGGGGTGGAAAGGGGAGGGAGGGAGTTAAAAAAAAATCTTCACAATGAGAACCGAAGATAAGCAGTGGCTTCTCATATACAAACAACATTTTGTAATTCTGAAATACAGCCACACACCATTTAATGAAGTTCCGGTTAGCTTGTTGCCAAGGGAGACAGAAGTTGAGGTCATTTCGGAACAAGAAACCATAAGCAAACAAACATCTCCAGTATATCGCTCTGTAGACACATCTATGGGACTTTTCTCTCTCTTGGTTTTTCGAGATGATTTCTCTTGTGTAGCCCCGACTGTCCTGAAACTTGCTCTGTAGACCAGGTTAGCCTCTAACTCAGAAGAGATCCTCCTGTCTCTGACTTCCAAGTGCTGGGATTAAAGGTGTGCCCCACCATTACCCAGCAGGGATGTTTGTTTGTTTGATTGATGATCGGTGTGGAAGGAAGGGCCCGGCCCCCTGTGGGTGGTATGGTCATGGGTATATAAAAAAAGCAAAGTGACGAAGCTGGAAGGAGCGATGAGTAAACAGTGTTCCTCCCTGGTCTCTGCTTCAGTTCCTGCCTCGACTCCCACTGAGGATACGCTGCAACCTGGAAGCCCAATAAAGTCTTTCCCCCAACAAGTTCCTTTGGTCACGATGTTTATCACAGCGATAGAAACTTAAACTTAAGCTATTTCATCATTACGAACATTGTAGAATAGACTTACACAAACTAAGATGTTATATATAATCTTTTTTTCAAATATTTATTTATTTACTTATTATGTATACAATATTCTGTTTCCATGTATGCCTGCAGGCCAGAAGAGGGCGCCAGACCTCATTCCAGATGGTTGTGAGCCACCATGTGGTTGCCGGAAACTGAACTCAGGACCTTTGGAAGAGCAGGCAGTGCTCTTAACCACTGAGCCATCTCTCCAGCCCATGTTATATATACTCTTAAGAATCGATGATCTGTGTGATTGGTTGCTGGAGAGGTGGCAGAGCACTGAGAACTTCTCAGTGCCGTTTGGCTCTGAAAAGCAGAGATTTTCAAATCATCTATCATGATGAATGTTACAGATTTTACAACCTTAAGTATTTTTGATTCAAATTGAAGCTTCTTGTGGTGCAATTAATGAGAGATTGAAAAGAGTACAGATTGACCATGAAAAGATTAACTTTGCAAAGTGTAGGGGTTCGTGTTTATTCTAGAAAAATACAGCTTTGTTGCCATGACAATCGTTATTGCTTGTCTTTTCCTTCTTTGCAGAAACGTCAAGAAGGACACACTAGATTTAATTCGCAATGTTAAGAATATCCAAAAAAGGCATAGTTAGATTTGATCAAACTCAAGATGAAGAAACCTACCTGGAAAATTTAGCCGTGCAAAGAAATGCCTCTGCTTTCTTTGAAAAATACGAACGCAGCGAAATACAGGAATTGTTAACGACTGCCATAGTCAGCTGGCTGGCTGCCAAGGATGACGTCCGTTCTCAACTGGACATCCCGTGTGGACTCATGAGTCAAATCAATAATGTGGGCTTCTCCACGGCCATCCTCCTGACCCCCGTGGACCCCACTGCCCACTTAGACTACAGGGAAGTGCATCAGATCTTAAGGGAGTTGGCTGTTGGAATCTATTGCTTAAATCAAATCCCTTCCATCAGTTTAGAAGCAAATTATGATCAGAGTTCTTCTTGTCAGTTACCTCCAGCTTATTATGATACCAGAATTGGACAGATTTTGATCCATATTGACTATATGCTAAAAGCACTCTGGCATGGAATATACATGCCAAAGGAGAAACGAGCCAGATTCTCTGAATTGTGGCGCACAATCATGGATATTGACCAAGATGGGAAACCTCAAACAACTAAAGACATATTTTCCGAGTTTAGTTCAGCAGGTAAGAGAATTTAGCACTGTTTAATTGTTTTTATTACAAACCATTTTTCTCTTTTATTGAAAATGAACTTTTCCATGCAGTATATTTTCTGATCATACTCCCCCCAACTCCTCCAAGATTGTTCCCACTTCCCCAACTCCTCCTTTCTTGTTCCCTTTTTTTTAAAAAAAGGAAAACAAATAAAAAAGAAACTCTCTCTCTCACACACACACACAAGTACAAAATCAGAAACCACAGTGTGCAAGCAAAAGACCATTAAGACAAAATGTTCCCAAACAAAGCAATATGAGAGAAAAAGTCTACAAAAATACCATTGACTTTGTTTGTGTTGGCCATCAACTGCTAGGCATGGGGCCTACCATGAAGTGTGGTACGTAGACTTAGTGAGACTCCATTGGAGAAAATTAATTTATTCTTTGCAAGCAGGTATCAATTACAGATAGCTATGCCATTGAGCTGGGCCCCTTTATCTTTGGCTACCATTCATAGATTTGGTCTTTTGGTGTCCCAATTTCTTGTATATTTCTTTCCTGTGACTTTAAAATTTTTTCATATTCTTGGTCAGGGTCAGGGTGTGATTCCTCTACTTTATTCTGATATTGTATCTTCTACTTTGTCTGTTGTACTGGCAAGGCTTTCCCCTAAATTCTCTTAATTGGGTTATTGAGTTTTTCAATCTATCTTCATTTTTGCTTGAATTTTTTTTCAGTATTTCCATCTTCTCTTTACTGAATTCGGTTTTTAGAGTTTGAATTATCACTTCATTTAACAACGTATTTGCACTTTCTTGGA